>JAWZYV010010439.1:2500-277828 GCA_038373885.1 Cheiracanthium punctorium | reverse complement strand
GTTTTAAAACTTTCAATATCGCAACACTCATCGTTGAGCAATACTGCTGGCCAAAATCGAGACAAACGACTGATTTTGAAATCAATTTCGTAGTATAATTGTATTTTATTTTGAAGAATTGCCATATTTGGAAATATAGAATGGGTTTACTTACTTAACACAAATTTTGTGTTAAGTAATCTGAAATCAAAGAAACAGATAGTTAAACGTTACTTCGAAATGCTATATCACAGTTGCTAACATGTATGGAATACAAACACTTTAGTCATTTTTGTAAATATTTCTTAAAATAACAAATAATTGAAAAATTTTGCTATTTTTTAACGCTAAAAATTCTCTTTACAAATGTGGTTATTTTCCTACATATTGGTATACTATATCGATATAGAGCATTTCGAAGAATTAAAAATAAGTTTAAATTAATTTATACAAATGTAAATTTGAATTATTTTCATTGTTCATACTTTATAATTAAAAAAATTATTTAACTTCTCAATTTTTTTTATCCTTTGTAATTTTATTTTAAAATTAAAAAAGTGTAAGATGTAAGATTTTTGGGCCCTAAAATCTGTAGGCCCTGTGCAGTTGCCCCGTTTGCCCTGCCGGTAATATGGCACCGGTAATAAAGTAAAATACATCTTTTACGAACTTTCAGCAAATTTGAGGACGCTAGACAATTAATGTCCATTCTCTTTCACAGATGGCGCCATCACTGCGCACTTTGCAAGCTAAAATCCAGCTTAAGCCAAGCTTGCATTTCCAAGCCAAATGTCAAGCTTGATTTAAGCTTATGTGCTGTCTGGGGAGGAGGGGAGGAGAGGGGCTCATATGCTTCCGGCTGCACTAACATTTTTAACCACGGTCCGCCACTGTCATTTCGAATGGGATGCGCTGTTCTTCGTAAATGTAATCAAGAAAACTTTTTACTTGAAATTAGTTTTTCTCAAAACTGCAAATTTTAACAAAGTACTGATAAATTTTGGTGATGATCACTGGAATGAGAATAAGGGACAATATGGGACCGCTTTTAAATACGGGTCAAAGCCACAAAAATATAGGACTGCCTCGTATAATACGAAACGGTTGGTCACTTTGCCACTTTTAAACTTTTCTTTTTCATTATTCTCTCTATAGCACAATTTTACTTTTAAGAGAAAAAAATTGCATCAGTATCATTTGCTGTTCTGATACAATGAGGTTAGAATAGAAACTCAAGAATTCATAAATAATTCGTAATACATGTATATCTACTACGCAACATTCTTATGAGATTTTTCAACACATTGAAATAAAAAATGTACTATATATTTTTTCAAAAGATTATATAAGACAGTTCTTAATTTTATTTTCTCGACAGACTAGTTTTCGAATTCAAGAAAAAAAAAACAAATATGCGACTAACGAGAAGCAGATGGATTGAGGCACATGTTCCAAACGAAACAAGAACAAATATTGCCTTTGGTTCAGTGGATTTAATATACGCGCCCAAAATTTTTTATATTGGGAAATTCTTTCACAATCTTCTCTGAAGGTTTTATATATATCGCCAAAGCAGATGAAAACAAGCCTTTGACTTTTAAAATTATCTGGAATAAATCATGCTAGACATTTCACTTGCATCACCTAATGGCAGATGATGGGTCGCTGTCTGGCGATTTTTATTTGAGTTAGGGAATTTCTTTTCCTCTATGTATATCGTATATCTTTAATGTCAAAATGAGACATATGTTTTCTTGAATGGCAAATTGACAGTTGATAAACACAAGTTCAGTGGCATTCATTCCGCTCTGCTTTACTGCCTCTTCCACTGCTGTAAATAAATAAATGTTAAAGCAAAAAAAAAAAAAAAAAAATTAAATACCATCTGCTAGTCCGAACAGTTTGGATTGCATTGACTCTTAAATACGTAACTCAGTTACACCATGTTTTTAAAGTTGTTGTGAGCTGCTAAAGTTGCCACCCTGCTTCTAGGCCAGACAAGCGGCCGTATCATGGTCTCTATCGGAATCGGAACATAAATTGAATCAAGATAATATCAGAAAATATCAGAGTCGATACTCTCAGCTCCATTGAAATGACAGCATTTATGTTCAATTACAGAGATGCATTTCCCTCTATTTACTGCCTTCTTGCTTCTGCCTTGTCAATAGGAGCATCTACAGGAACTTGCGAGGTGTCATTTAGCACACTTTCAAGAATCTTAACTCCATTTCGTTCATCCATGCTGCACGAGAGGAAAGCTAACTTACAGTTCAAGTTCAAATTGAGGTTTGTGCGAATGCTAAAATTTTTGTAATATGATATATGCAGCGTAAAAAATTAAAGAAGTAATTTGGCACGCAGTATTTCGCGCCAAGTCGAGCGATGGTTCCATTGCTGTGTCAATTTTGCAATAACAACACTAAGTTTCAGCTGTAATAGGGTTAGACTATTACAACAAAATTCACAAAAAGTGGAATTATTCCCCACTTTGGTGAAACGCCAATGACTAAAATGTGCTTTAGCCCTGTGTTTGGCAACTTTTTTTAGACGGTCGATAAGTACGCGAAGCGTTGTAAATTCCATGTTTAAAAAAAAAAAACGAAACTAACAGGGCAGGTTGCAATCCAAGAGATGCTCCTGAGAAACGCGCCAATTCGAGAATTTCTTCACAATCTCCCGCCACGTAGTATGCTAAAGCAAATTTTCTCCGAAAATATTATACAAGAAATTAGCCGCCTTCGGCGACCAGTTTTGGCCGTCGATGACCGCTTCGCTGCCAAAATGTGCAACCTAGAGCGCACGCGCCGCTTCGCGACTGGCTTGTGCAACCTACGGCACACGGGCCTCTTTGCGACAGAAATTTGCAACCTACGGGCCGTCTGCTTTCTGCAACCAGCTGGTCCGACCGCTTCACGTCCAGACTATGCAACGTACGGGCCGCTTTTACACATATCGGTGAGCAGCCGCATTCGCCGACCAGCTGGTCTGCTGACGGCCTCTTCGCGACCAAAAAGTGCAAACTACGGGCTACCGGCCTTCAGCGACCACCTGGTCCGCCAACGGGCCGCTTCGAAGAAGATGTGTAACCTACGGTCCGCTCGCCTTCTAAGGGCGAGCTAACCAGCTGAACGAAAGCTCAATAGCTTGTCCATAATCGTATTTTTTTTTAATTCAATATGCCTTTTTTTCTGTTTTCTTAAGGTATTGGATTCAATAGAAAGAAACTCTCAGAGTTGAGTTGTTGAAACACGACTCCAATTTTAAAAAATAAAATCATAGACGCGTAGTCGTTAGACTGACTGACACAGTTAACAGAGGCACGAAGTCTACCTTACTGGTCGGCAATTTTCAAGCGAATTTTCACGGGCCAGCGATGCTGGACGGCTTGCCGGCTAGTATTTATAGATTTACGACAAAAACAAAATAAACGACACCAAATTAACCTAAATAAAAGCTGATCCAACAACGTTGAAATTAAAATCCATTAAAGTAAGTTTTCACAAAAGCACTACATTTAGACACCTTTAACGTTTAAAAACACTGCGGTTTTTCAACTGAAGAAAGCCAATGGCAACATTTTAAGAAGTTAAAAAAGAACTTCCCACAACAATGAATTCAAAATTAAACAAACGCTTATGGATTTACGAAAAAAAAACCACAACAAATGTCCCAAAACAATCTAAATAAAAGTTACGATCCAACAACGTTGAAATCAAAATCCATCCGGTTAAACGAATTCAAAATAAACGCTTATAACAAAAACAAAATAAACAATCTAAAACACTCAAACACTTTTAAAATACGATTTCACAAATTTCCCACCGTTAATATTTAAAAACACTCCGGTGAGAGCAATGAAAAAAAAAAAGTGACTTCCAAAAACAATAACAATATATGTTTATGTTCTCATCTCAGAGTGTTGCCAATTTCTAAAAAAGAATTCTTACAAATAGGTATTTTAGTGTTGTGCAAACAAAATTTTACAATTCTGAATAAATTTGCCCAAAATCTATCAATTTTTTTTTCAGTTAAATAGAACTTGAGTTTTAAATAAAACTGTCCTCGCATTGCTTGTCACGCAAAAGGAGTATAGCATCTCTATGACGTCATCTAATCGATCTACGCGAGAGATTATGTTCCATGATTTTTATTCAAAGAATCAAGGAATGAATCGTCTTCGCTTCTCTGTTTACTTTTTATTACAGTGAAATCAATAACTATCCAGCTTTAAAAGTTCTTTGACTGTCAGTGGTTTGGGTTTTTTAGCACTAGGGTGCTATTTCGCTCAATAGAAGAATTTTGTCTACGCGATCTTGTCCACAAGTTTTGTAGATATGAATTGTCACTGTGACGATATTTCAAATGTGTTTGCCAGATAATGTGGGAAGGGGGCGGCGTTAATAAAATGCTGAAAGTCACACATGGTTTGCAATTTTTAATAATTGATCGCTAAATTTGGTGCCAAAACGCGACAATTTATCATAAATATATTTCGAGTATAGTTAGAAAACGCCTGGCGAGTATTGTAAAATAGTTTTAGCAGTCGATTTTAATATAGATTTCTATTCCGAAGAAGTGCTTTGTGAAACAAGAAAGGAAAACACGGTACACTCATGGATCATGATGCCCATTCCAAACAGTATTTAAAATGTCTTTGCGGTATAGTTGGAATATGCCTATAGGACGAATATGCCTGGCGAAGATTCTAAAACAGTTTCAGTAGGCGATTTTAAGATTACAAGCAGTGCTTGCGCTAGACTTAAAAGTCAGGCCCTGGTTTTGCCAGACCGACAGTGAGTGAGTCAGGCTGAATCACTGCCGATAAGAGTGAGTCAATTTTTGGAAAATGCGAGTCCATTTAAAAAGTTTTATGAAAGTCAAAATCGCGTTACTTTATTTATTTTTTCCTCGTGTAGTTAACAATTTTACACCTAAGTATTAAGGTCAAGGCTAGTAAAAGGAGAATTCGCATGTGTTTGTGTTTGGAAACATACAAATCTTAAACTTGAATGCTGAAGATCGGTACAATGGCAAGCACTGCCATTGCGTATGAAACATACAAGAAAAGCTTTGCAGATTCGCCAACCTAGAAATATCAAAATGTATAAAAATATTGCAGGCGCAGCATTTTTCATACCTTTCACTATACAACTTATGAAAGTTATATTTTACCCGTACAATGTGAAATGACAATTTCCATGAAATTTTTATTAATGCAAATTTTCCGAAATGTTAGCGAGTCAATCTTTGACTAGCAATTTCAAAAAATGAGAGTCAATTTTTTTCAAAACATATCGATTTATGTGTAAAACGCGAGTACGCGCGAGCCTTGAATACAAGATTTTCTAATCTTATTTATACATCATTTGGTCTGTAACATATATATATAAAGCAGAAACTGGCCTTCGGTCAATTATCCTCGCATCTTAGCTGGTCGAAGATCACTTCATATACATGCGTACATGCAGGTTAAAAATCTGTGGAGCCGTTTATCTTTTTGCTTTGCACTTTACGTGGCTGTTGTAGAAACTTCACAACATAATCTGCTTATGCGTACATATTTACATATTAATAAAATTTAACATTAAATTCATTAGTATTCATTTTACGGTGATTGACTGTCATACGGGAGATAAGATATGATACTCAAAACTGTGGGGTACTCTATTTCGAAACGACTTGTCTTTTCTTTTTTATTGTATTGCAGTATGATCAGCGATCTCCTTGTTCTTGTTCAGTAAAACAATATAATCCTAACTAATATTATAAATGCGAAAGTGAGTTTGTTTGTTTGTTTGTTTAAGACGCTTTCACACCTAAACCGCTGAATCGATTAGGATGCATTTTAGTTTAGATATAGAGGGGACCCTGGAGTTGGTTATAGGCTAATTAGAACTTTAGATTTTTAATTACTTTTTTAATTATTAATTAAAAACCGTCTTTACATTGCCATGGTTGGCGAGTTTCGCCCGTATCAAATGATTCAAGTTTTGAGCTAACAAGAATGCTATTACTTCAATAAATAAGCGCGCGTGCATCTGAAAAACATTAAATACCACGGAGATTATGCCAGTTTTATGCCAAATCTATCTATCTTCTGTAATAATAAAAATGAATGTTCTCCAGACAAATCTACAGAAAGCAAAGCTTTGAAAATTTGAGCATGATTGAGCCCATAACTTCGGTAAAGTGCACCTGAGGCTCAAAATTTTGAAATTTTAACTACTTTTCAAACTATTAATTAAAAGCCGTTTTATCGCCCGCACAAAATGATTTATGCTTTTGAAATAAAGCAGAAATTTTATTTTCAAAATCACATGCATTTGAAAAACATGGAAATTATGTTGATTTTACGCCAAATTAAAAAGCATAAGTAAAGAAAAGGGTATTTACGTATTATCCCGGCGGTCCGCCAAGATAAGCGATTTTTTGCCGAAATAAATGCCGGGCACATGAAATTATTAATGGTTTTGAATACGATTGGCAACAGTTTGGCAAACCATTTGACGATAAAACAGTTTGGCGGGAATGACCGCTGGGGTAATACGTAAGTACCAAGAAAAATCCAGATGTGTTTCTTAAAGTTCATAAATTTCCAAATCCTACCAATAATATAAATATGTACCTTTGTGTGTTTGCATGTTTTTGACTGAATCACACAAAAATGGTTGAACGGATTTGAAAAAAATTGTAACGAAAATAGCTTATGCCCTGGATTAACATACAGGCAGCCTTTCAAGCATATAGCATAAATAATTCTTTTACAAAGACACTCAAAATAATTCTAATGCATTGCGCTCTATGGAAATTTTGTAGCTACTAAACCGATTCTAAAACTTTTTTCACTGATTAAAAGTTACATTATTCCTGAGTATCATTGTTTGTTTTTGGATTAAGACCGATTGACTGCACTAGGGTTCTAGGCCTATATGGAAAATTCCTCTGTGGGGGATTTTCTAAAGGATCCTAGCCCGTATTTATGCGAGGTTTTTTAGAAAACCACGGAAAACTGGGAGCGGCTAGGTCGACAGGCGCAACCAGGGTTTGAATCTGGCACCTCCCCCCTTGCAGTTTTGAGAGCAGAACTTCTTAGACACTGGTGGCATCCTAAGTGTTATAGGCTGCCTTTAATGCATATATCACAGATAGTTCTTTTACAGGGATGCTAATAAGAATTACATTACGCTCTATGTGCATCTCTGTAATTACTGAACCAATTCCTAAACTTTTTTTACTGATAGTAAGCTATACTATTCTTGAGTATTATAGGCTAAAATTCGTGCATGTAGCATAAATAGTTCCTTTACGGGAACACTCAAAATAATTCTAATACATTACGCTCTCTGGGTATCTCTGTAACTACAGAACCGATTCTCAAACTTTTTCACTAATAGAAAGCTGCTCTATTCCTGATTAACATAGACTAAAATTCATGCATATAGCATAAATATTTCTTTTACAAAACAGTTCGCAAATACTGTCATAACTGTCTCTATTCGCCAAATGCCTGAAAAAAATCTAAATTTAGTAACTCTGTGCATATTCTCTTATTTTAAATGAAGTATACTAACATGCATTATACTTCATTTGAAACAAGTAAAAAGCAAATAATATTTAACCAGTTTCTTTTGTCGCAACAATATTTGTTATTCACACATGCTACATTTCTGTCGGGACCTAATTCTAAAGCCGACGCGGACGAAGTCGCGGGTAGTAGCTAGTTAATTTAATATATTTGTAATTGTATAATATCTTTTTTTGTGTGGAGAAGTGTATGTGCTCGGAAAAATGGAGAAGGATATCTTAGTCCGTTCTCATAATGGCTGAACTCTACAAGTGCATAACCGATCACACTTATACAAAAAAGATAATGCGGTACTTTTATAAATATTTCGCAGTGCCAAATTCTCTTTGGTCATTTGATAATAAAATGAATGGATACATTGTATTGTATTGTGTATTTAAGGCAAACACTACATGTGGGGTATCAGCCATGGGGGATGCCTTGAGCAGAGGACTTTCGAAGGAGTTCAAACGAGTATTCACGGGACATCTGGAGAAAACCACCCAAAGCTCCAAAACGTTAGATGGTCAGCCGCACGATAGGTCAGCAGAACCCTGGAATGAATTGTGACAATATTGATGATACTGAATTCTTAGAACCAATTTTTGATGCTATAAATGTATAAATATTACAAATGAAATGATAATTACTTAAATACAAGTGCTGTAAAATATATAAAATAACGTCATTGTTTATTTAGTATTTTTCTTAATATTCTTTAAATATGACAGTTTATCTAATAGAATACTTACTCATTATACCACACGTCACAAACACACGTTACCACGTTTAGCACACGTTACCACACGTAGGACAAAGTGCTCATAAAAAAATTTTTTTTAAATGTTATGGGAATGTGCTGTATTAGAAGAAACATTTTGAAAATTTACATAAATGCGTACAACTGTTTTAGTAACTAACGTAATGTAAAGTGACTAAGAAAGTTTTAAATCTAAAATGTATTATGCCTATAACTACATTTAAAATAAAAAATCTGATGTGTCCAACACATGACTTCCTTGCACGTCTATTAATTCAAAAATGTTTTTTACGCACTTCCTCTAAACTTATTTGTTTGAAAGAGATAAAATACCAATAATAGTAAGGTATAGCGATTTTTAGCCAAATATTTCGATATCGCCAAGTTGAGTTCAATTTGAAAGATTTCCTTCTGACACTTTATTTGGCGATAATTCACCAAAAGCCGACAAACTTGAGATAGTTTGCGAGATTTTAGGGATAGCCAAAGTAGTCATTGACCACCACTGACTTTCAATGAATTGAATGCATCCATACACCTTAATGTATTTAAAGTCATTTGGCTCACCCTGTAAATAAATTCCTAGTCGATTGCTGTCAAAAAAGATATTGAAAACAGTTAGATATTATAATATAGTTCTAAATACAAAAGTTCAAAATTCTAGGGTTAAAGTTTTAGAGTTATACAAAATACGAAATAATTTTTGGCGCCAAATTTGGCGATATTTCGGCGAAACTCGTCAATGTCGACGACATTTGGCGAGATTTTAAGCATGGAGCAACAATGACAGATTATCGCCAAATTTGGCGATATTTCGCCAAAACTCGCCAAGAACGATGACAAATGGCGATACTTTGGGCATGGACCAAATGACTGACTATCGCCAAATTTGGCGACATTTCGGCAAAACTCGCCAAGGTCGAGGACAGACGGCGAGATTTTGGGCATGTACCAAACAATGACTGACTACAATTGTATTATATTGAAGATTTCCATAGACATTAAAGTAGTGAAATTCTTTTTGGTGGTCCTGTAAAGAAACTATAGTAGATTGGAACCAAAAATCAAGATGCACAACTAGATGTTACAACAATCTTACATATGAAATTTCATAATAGTTTTTGAGATTCGAGAGTTAAATATGCACACACGTACACCAAAAGTCGCCAAGCTTGGCGACTTTTGGCATAGTTCTTGAGGGAGGCACGTGACCGTGGTCGGACCATTACCTAACTTATGTGGTAGGACGGTATTGTGCTTGAAATGGATGAATGCCCCTAAAATTGCCATTGACCGTAATGTATTGGAAATCTTTTGAGTATTCCTGTAGCAGAACTGTAAATGATAAAGACACTTTTTTTAATGGAGAAATTCATTTTCTAACTCTTTACAGCATATATCACTCCTGAGTCGTTTGAAATAGACCAAAACCTCTAAAAAACGCTTTGATGAATGTCGGCCCATAGAGCGTAATGTATTTCGAATCTTTTAGGCGGTTCTGTATATAAACTGTCCAGTCGAATGGAACCGAAAGGGGAGGTGCACAACTAGATGTTACAACAATCCTAAATATAAAGTTTCAACATTCTACGCCTAATAGTTTTTGAGATATGCGAGTTTAATGAATTTCGGCCCATTGAGCGTAATGTATTTCGAATGTTTTGGGCGGTCCTGTAGATAAACTATCCAGTCGAATGGAACCAATAGGGGAGGTGCACAACAAGATGTTACAACTATCCAAAATTTGAAGTTTCGACATTCTACGCCTAATAGTTTTTCAGTTAGGCGAGTTTAATGAATTTCGGCCCATAGAGCGTAATGTATTTCGAATCTTTTGGGCGGTCCTGTACATAAACTATACATTCGATTGCGACCAAAAGGGGAGGTGCACAACTAGATCATAGAACAATCCTAAATATCAAATCTCAACCTTCTACGACCAATAGTTTTTGAGATATGCGAGTTACATACATACGTACGTACGTACGTACGTACGTACGAACATACGTACGTACGTACAGACGGCATGGAAAAACTGACCACAATAGACTCGCCGCTGGTCAAAATGAGTTGCAGACGCGTTAATATGATCGTGCATGCTAGCCTACGATGAGATGCATCGAAAAAATTCTTAAAATTAAATTTAGAGGTAGTCAAAATCGGTTTTTTTGTCGAAATTTGGCCCCCAAAAATTTTCGGGATCACATTACTTCCTTATACTACGTACAAGGAAGTAAAAATTATTCATTTTATGGATTCTTTTTACTTCCTTGTACGTAGTATAAGGAAGTAATGTGATCCCGAAAAATTTTGGGGGCCAAATTTCGACAAAAAAACCGATTTTGACTACCTCTAAATTTAATTTTAAGAATTTTTTCGATGCATCTCATCGTAGGCTAGCATGCACGATCATATTAACGCGTCTGCAACTCATTTTGACCAGCGGCGAGTCTATTGTGGTCAGTTTTTCCATGCCGTCTGTACGTACGTACGTACGTACGTACGTATGTATGTAACTCGCATATCTCAAAAACTATTGGTCGTAGAATGTTGAGATTTGATATTTAGGATTGTTCTATGATCTAGTTGTGCTCCTCCCCTTTTGGTCGCAATCGAGTGTATAGTTTATGTACAGGACCGCCCAAAAGATTCGAAATACATTACCCTCTATGGGCCGAAATTCATTAAACTCGCCTAACGCAAAAACTATTAGGCGTAGAATGTCGAAACTTCATATTTTGGATAGTTGTAACATCTAGTTGTGCACCTCCCCTATTGGTTCCATTCGACTGGATAGTTTATCTACAGGACCGCCCAAAACATTCGAAATACATTACGCTCAATGGGCCGAAATTCATTAAACTCGCATATCTCAAAAACTATTAGGCGTAGAATGTTGAAACTTTATATTTAGGATTGTTGTAACATCTATTTGTGCACCTCCCGTTTCGGTTCCATTCGACTGGATAGTTTATCTACAGAATGGCCTAACAGATTCGAAATACATTAAGCTCTATGGGCCGACATTCATCAAAGCGTTTTTTAGAGGTTTTGGGCTATTTCAAACGACGCAGGAGTGATATATGCTGTAAAGAGTTAGAAAATGAATTTCTCCATTAAAAAAGTGTCTTTATCATTTACAGTTCTGCTACAGGAACACTCAAAAGATTTCCAATACATTACGGTCAATGGCAATTTTAGGGGCATTCATCCATTTCAAGCACAATACCGTCCTACCACATAAGTTAGGTAATGGTCCGACCACGGTCACGTGCCTCCCTCAAGAACTATGCCAAAAGTCGCCAAGCTTGGCGACTTTTGGTGTACGTGTGTGCATATTTAACTCTCAAATCTGAAAAACTATTATGAAATTTCATATGTAAGATTGTTGTAACATCTAGTTGTGCATCTCGATTTTTGGTTCCAATCTACTGGAGTTTCTTTACAGAACCACCAAAAAGAATTTCAGTACTTTAATGTCTATGGACATCTTCAATATAATACAATTGTAGTCAGTCATTGTTTGGTACATGCCCAAAATCTCGCCGTCTGTCCTCGACCTTGGCGAGTTTTGCCGAAATGTCGCCAAATTTGGCGATAGTCAGTCATTTGGTCCATGCCCAAAGTATCGCCATTTGTCATTGTTCTTGGCGAGTTTTGGCGAAATATCGCCAAATTTGGCGATAATCTGTCAATGTTGGTCCATGCTTAAAATCTCGCCAAATGTCGTCGACATTGACGAGTTTCGTCGAAATATCGCCAAATTTGGCGCCAAAAATTATTTCGTATTTTGTATAACTCTAAAACTTTAACCCGTAGAATTTTGAACTTTTGTATTTAGAACTATATTATAATATCTAACTGTTTTCAATATCTTTTTTGACAGCAATCGACTGGGAATTTATTTACAGGGTGAGCCAAATGACTTTAAATACATTAAGGTGTATGGATGCATTCAATTAATTGAAAGTCAGTGGTCAATGACTACTTTGGCTATCCCCAAAATCTCGCAAACTATCTCAAGTTTGTCGGCTTTTGTTGAAATATCGCCAAATAAAGTGTCAGAAGGAAATCTTTCAAATTGAACGCAACTTGGCGATATCGAAATATTTGGCTAGAAGATATTTTATCTCTTTCAAACAAATAAGTTTAGAGGAAGTGCGTAAAAAACATTTTTGAATTAATAGACGTGCAAGGAAGTCATGTGTTGGACACATCAGATTTTTTTATATTGTTAAACCTGACACCAGTTTGTTCAATTAAATAAGTGTAAAAATATTATCTGCTTAGCACACAAAACGTCAAAGTGAAAATTATATTTGAGCTATGTTACAGTACTCCAAAAACATTCACACATGGACATGGTAGCAAAAAAGAAAATAAAATACATGTAAATATATAAGTTAATTTATATCGCCTTCATTTTAGAATTTTTCTTTCAACTGTTTGCTTAAAGAAGGGGGGAAAAATAATAAATACCTAAAACAACTATTCTTCGAAAAACTAAACAAGTTTAATTACATAATTAGTTGGAAAAATTGAAGATAGATAGAGCAGAATATAATATTTCTGTGTTTATTTATTGACTTTATACCATTTATGTTATTTTCGTACGGTACTACATCTTTAGAATTGCATTTGTTTGCATTATTAAATTTATTTTGAGAAAACTGACACAGCGGGAGGGAGGACCCTCTTATCTAAAAATTATTTAAATTTTATTAAATCAAAGCTTTACATATATGTGCAAGCTTGAAGTACTTTTAAAAATAATAATAATTTACATTAAAAAATATGTAAAAGCCATTTTAAAAAGTCATAAGCAAAGTTAACAAGGGAGGATTATTTCAGATGAATTTGACGATGGTTAAATTTGAAATTGCATAAAAATTGCAAAATTATTTGTTTCATTTGATCATTTTACATATATATAAAATAACATCATGCATACATTAGATGATGTATAAAATAATTTTCATGCAATGCTATTTCCACTCGTCGAACTTGGCGAAAACTTAAGATTACCTTTATTGGATAGCTTACACTGAATTTCATTTAATTTAACGGGCATTTAATTTTAGTTTTATACCTCATCTTGATTAAAACATGGATTTTTCATTAAACTTTTACTTAAAAAGAAAGTTCTCTGAAGGTGGGCTCATACCTTAAAAAGCTTGCACATTTCAGACCAAAGCTTCAATATAAATTCTAATTAAAAAACCAAAAAACACGCTTTAGTGATAAATTGAACTAACTAAAAGGCGAAAAATAATTCTTAATATAGAAATAAATTAATGAACGAAAACTAATATTATTGTGAAAAAAGCGTGGGGTGCTCCATACATCAGTTCTTGAGAATATTCGATCGGTACGACTAGTACAAAAATGATACAAAAAATATAGCACAAAGCACGTTTTTTCGTTCATTAATTTATTTCTATATTAAGAATTATTTTTCGCCTTTTAGTTAGTTCAATTTATCACTAAAGCGTGTTTTTTGGTTTTTTAAACTATATATTTATTTTTCACTTTTTAGTTTGATTTGCTATAAAAGCGTGTTTTTTAGTTCTTTTTAACTGTATGTATTTAAAATTTATTTTTAATTTTCGATATCTCTCATAAGACACAAAGGAGCACTAAGTTGGAAAGTACAAAGAGATAATTTATTTTCACTGTGCACCAGTGGCGTAGCCAGGATTTTATTGGTGGGCTGGGTATCAAATTTAAAGCTAAAGTTCAATTGTAAGCTAAATATCAAATTGTAAGCTAAGTAAAGGGCCCCATTTCGGCGATGGGAGAAGCCCCCTGAGCCCCCCCTCCGGCTACGCCCCTGCTGTGCACCAAAATCAACCTGCAGTTAAATGCTACCTTTCTCACTAAAGAGGAAAAATAGGTCTCTAATCAACAAATAAAAGCGTGTTAAAAAGAATGGCCTTAACATGTTCTTGTACTCAACTCTTCCATAATCTGATGGATGACGATATTTTGTAAAAAAAAATATATATATATATTGTCGTGACCAGGATTCGAACCTGGGTTATTGCGGCCACAACGCAATGTACTAACCACTATACAATTACGGCCACAGTAAGAAAGGGTTTTCTTAAAATTGTAATGTTTGGAAGTGTTCTACTTTCAATCTGGATAAGAAATGAGGAAATTATTTAATCCTGGCGATCCTGATCAGGATAATCTTATAAAATTATTGTATTGTCACCGGTTCTTGATAAATGTACAAAGTTTGAATTAAATCTGTCCGCTTAAAGTGGGTCAAAATCGAGTCTAAAGGAGTCGGTTACAAACATACAAGTATACAAACATACATACAGGTGAAGCTAATAAAAGCGTGTTAAAAATAGAAATTTCAGATGAAATTCGTTTTTACTTTTTTGTCTAAATAAACAACCAACTTTAAATACATCATTAGTGCATTATTAGTATGAACATTTAAATATAGAAGGCAGCACTACAGACCAGGCCGAATAGCCTGTGAGCTATAGGCACCGCCGGTCCGAACAGCCACTCTGAGAGACAAATACGGTACACACCTGGATTATGATATTTTTTCCAACATAACGGAAGAAGGAAAAGAAATAGGGATGACGCATGGATTATGGTGTAGTCGTTCAGTTCGTACTTAAAATAAGACAGTATTTCAGTTTTTTAAATTTATTTTATTATTAATAGCACTACAGTGCTATTTCGTTCACTCCGGTATTTTCTGTCGAAATAATTTGTGGACAAATTTTTGTGAATCCATTTGCAGCCACACTTTTCCGTTGCGTCTTTCAACAGGGTAACGGTGCTTTCGATTGAGCTCAAATTTGGTATATATATTATAGATCACTGTCGTGCGACCGGTATTGATTTTGCTCTGTATAGGACATATAGTTTTTTTACAGGCTACAAAAAATAGTTCTTATACATTACGGCCTTTGGAGAGAAATGCTTAAATGTACGCTATCTCCTAAGCAATGCATTCGATTAAGCTCACATTTGGTATATATGTTATAGACCACCGTCGTACTACCGGAATTAATTTTTAGAGAGTATAAGACTTGTACGTTTTTCACAGGGCTACCAAAAAATTTCTCGTACATGACGGCCTATGTTTAGAAATAATTAAAAGTGTCGGATAGCGCGCGGGAGGGGAGAATAAAATCCTGAAATGCGTCAAGGATTGTAGTTTTCGATGATTTATCACCAACTACATAAGATCGCTAGGATAACAGGATTTAAAATTACAGTTGACAGAATTTCAGCAATAAACGAGTGCTTAAAGTAACTTGTACTAATAATTAATATTTTTGAGTTTGAAAACGACAACCCATTTAAAAAGTACTATTTTGGCAAGATTGTAAGTGTACTGTGAATATTTCTTGATACAAAAAAATTCTTTATAACTTTCCTTTCTCCAATGTTTAAAATAATAGCTTATTTTGCTGTGAGCCAGTTATGTTGGCTTTGTATCCCTTTGCACTAGTTGTTTAAAATCCATTGATATGTTATTACAGCGTACTATTTATTGTGTAGCTTTGGCTTTTATGTAAATTTCAAAATTATTGATTTTGACCTTCAATTTTTATGACCTTCAATTTTTGACCTTCAATTTTTTTAATCTTTATGCATTAACTTTATGCTATACCTTAAAAATAATTAAGTGAAAATTATAAACCTTCTGATTGCACTTCTAATTCTCGGAATCATTATTATATATCGGTATTCCTATTGTCAACTTAGACTTTAATTAAATTTTTATCGATCATGAAAATAGTAAAAAACATCGTATTTCTGTTTCATTATGGTAAAAGTATGCTTAAGTAATGTTTTTAATTTTTTATTTAACTAGGGGCCAAGGCCCCCAGACTCGCTACGCTCGCTTTTCGTATGAGGCATTCGGCCCCTAATAAGGCTTATTCGTAAAAAAGACATAATTTCAACAGACAAAACCCGAAGATTGGATCAGATAGAATGTTACTGAGCTACACATTTCATGGTTCTTGCATGTTCATTGATACATAAAAATTTAAACTTCACACTACAGTAGACCCCCTCCCCCTCATAACACGGAAGATATTTTGTTATGGGAATCCGTGTTGTACGGGTCCTGAGCTATACTCCACCTGGAGTGCGGACTCCGCTTATAATCACTGGAAAAATTATTTGCACTCCTCAGAAACACAATGATATTTAGTATTGCCATTCAAAAGTTATATTAATTAGGAGCTAAAGCATAATAAAATCAGAAAATCTGTTTCAGCTGTATTTTTAATAATGTAAAACCTATTGGACACCTTGCAAATTTGCCACCCATGGCGATTTTTCATTATTTGGCGACTTGCGTACATGTAAAGTTAATAAAAGCTACGGAACAGATAGGATAGCTTGCCACCAATGGCGACTTTTCATTATTTGGCGATTTACACATGCTCACAACCTATAATTACTCTTCATTTAAGGTTACCGGAAAACCGTTATTCATATTTTCATTTATATAATCGTTTGCAGATTGGCGTACTTAGCACCACGAATTATACCATCTCGTCGCGCTAGCAAATATCCAAAGTGTACTATAACTGCTATAATGGCATAGTTAACGCCGCCAAATATTTCTACTGGTAGCAAATAATCCAGCTGGACCGAACCGGCTTTAAAATAATCTGCATTTTAATTATTTTTCATTTTCAAGATATTAGTTATTCTGTTTTGGAAAAACGAATAATCGCTAATTCTAAACTCCTGTTGTCTAAGCGAACTTACTATTTGAAAATTGTCAACTTTGTGTAACACATTTTGAGTTACTTATTTCATATTATTGTAACCTATTTATAGAAAAAAAACAGGTGATGCCTATTCTACAGCTTACGAAATATTGTAACAATAGATTAAGCTGTTGGAACTAATAGTATTTAAATATATGTAAAAATACATGTGAAGCTATTCTGTAGCTTACGAAATATTGTAACAATAGTTTAAAGCTGTTGTGAACTAATGGTATTTAAATATATGTAAAATTATGTGGCATACTTTTATGTCGCATTTTTGGGACACGTTTTTCATACAATTTTCAATAAAGGGGGTGAGAGATAAAATGACATAGTCATTAATAGATGGAGAAAATCTGCACAGAAAAATGCACAATTCCAACTGAATGAAAATTTCAAAACCTTATTCTCAGGTGTATTCAGCAGACGATAAATTACGATAAATTGCGCCAAGCATTAGAATCATCTCCTCAAAATCGCACAAAACCGTTTAATTTTTAGCCAAATTAAAAAGTTGCACATTTTAGTCTCAGAAAATTTCTAAATATGTTTCTTTTGAGTATAAAACATTTCATTCCTGCTCTGATTTCCCATGCACACGATATTTTAATTTAAAAACAGCCTTACAAATAATCTAGACAAAAAAAAAAAATCGTTATTCTTTTATTTTTACTTCAAGAGTCTGAATCATTTAATAAACTTGCCGAATGTGGCAACCTAGATAAGCTTAAATGTCGCTTTTTTTTCCACTGTGGGGTTACAATTACGAAATGGCGGAAAGCAAAAATTAGCCTTTTGCGATACGTTTTTTATCGATATCTCCTAAAATAATTCGAATTTTGAAAAAATCGCTTCGAGGTGTGTCGGGAACTGTCATGGGAAAATTTCCGTACAAAATTTGGTAGGTCTACGATCACCGCGAGACACATTCAAACAAACTAACTAACAGTTTACACATTGTTTTATTAATATAGAAGAAAGATAGTTTTTATTTTGGCGTAAAATGGGCGTAATTCTAACTCATGTTTGTAAATTTCACGCGATTCTAGATACTTGGAAACGCTTTGTTGCAAAGGAATGAATGATTTTATGCCAAATCTGGCAACCATTCTGTTTATTTTTTCAGTTTTTTATTAATATCTTCTAAAATAATTCGATTTTCGAAATTTAACTCAGCTTAGCAGGTTCCTCGGAATTTTTCGAATCTGTGGGCACCTTAGTCGAAACTCAAATCCCCACGGTTTAGGAGGAGATAAGCTGACAAGCTTTGACAGCGCCAGCGGCGGCGACAGCGGCCTTTACTTTTTTTTAGAATAGAGAGAAACTATTTTGTTGTTACTATTTATTAATAAAAGCAAGCTATTCGTGTAAGTAAGGGGCTCTTGAGAGCTTCTTGCACATTCAGCAGAGAACCCTACTATGATGTACACCCTCCAAAAAAAAAGTATTCGAGTAAGAGATAAATTTCCTATGTTGGTTTTGTATATAAAAAAATTTATGAATTAGGCTATGAATAAATATGACTTTCCATATTTCTGTCAAGTTGTACTTTTTTCGAAAATTCAATTATTATTCGCAAATCGAAAATAGGAAATTTATCTGTTACTCGAATACTTTTTTGGAGGGTGTACAACAGGGTCGTTCCCAGGGGGGGGGGTCCTATGGGTTCGGACCCCCCCCCCAAATTATCACAATATCTATATATTTATTTATATGTGCGTGAGAGTACATTTATGTATAATATGATGATATTCAATAAGTCAGATCCCCCTCCCCGAAATGTCGGACCCCCTCCGAAATTATTTCCTGGGTACGGCCCTGGTGTACCAGCTCATCAAAAGGAAAATTGTATTTGCTCCTGAAATTTCAACATCTCTTATTTATCACACCTGCCAAAACAAACTGCTGGCCCTACTTAACTGATGTGCACCCTCTCAAAAAAGTATTCGAGTAAAACAAAATTTCCTAATTTAGCTATTTGAAATATTAATTAGTTGTTGAAAAACGCACAACTCGCCAGAAATGTGAAAAAATTATATACACCCACACAAAACAGAATTCGAGTAATAGCCAAATTTCCTATTTTAGTTTTGTGAATAGATTATTAGTTTTTAGAAAACACAAAATTAGAAAGAAATATAACAAGCTACTGTTATACATAATATGACATGAATATACGATATGATTATTATATATGGCCACTGCTCGGGCTACCTTGTCTTCTAACCTGTTTCATTTTCAAATTATATTCAGCTTGTATTTACTGGAATGGAAGGGGAAGGGCAATCTCACATTACAGAAATTAAGCTAGATAACTTGAGTGACAAAGAATACCCGTCGACCCTCGCCGATAATCTGGATTCTCGACTGTCGTTTTTCAGTCTGTCGTCTGTCTCAAAATTGGAAAACAGCAATTGTTTCTTTTATTTTATGAATGTTAATAAACCTTTTGCTGAATAATTATAAAAAGAGCGCTGAATTTATAAAATGTCTCCAAGTTCCGCTTCAGAATTGGGAACACCGTGCTGATTTCTGCCTAATTCTGAGAAACAACTTACAGAAACTTTTTTTTCCTACGGGCGGGAACTTGCCGTTTGGGCATTGTCCCATACAACTGCCCCAAGGTGTGGCCATTTTATTATGGGGGCATTCAGTGGGCGGCCAACATTACCCCCTATGAAGGGACGGACACAATGACAGCCACGCCCAGTCGGGGATCGAACCCCAGCCCCCGAGATTTGAACCACCACCCTCTAGATAAGTAGTTTCACTTATCTAGAGAGTGGTGGTTGAACCCGAAACCGGAGTACGGTGCTTTATCCCACGGTGACCATATGCCCTCGAAATTCGAAGACAGTCCCCAAATATAATTTTTTTTTAATTTTGTCCCCTAAAATACTTTGACTTCTTGGAGACGCGAAAAGTCCTCAAAATTAAAGATTTGTACTGTTTTCCCTGAAAGTTTCCATTTAATTTATTTCTTTCAGAAAAAACTGAAGAAAAATAAAACAACTAAAAGCGCCTTCTACTCAGAGAAACATTGAAATTCGATCTCTGAAAACGTTTGTTGACATTGTTTTTATAGTGTGTACAGACATTCAATAAAGTATTCGAATATGAGCCAAATTTCTCATTTCAGTTTTGTTAATGATTAATTACTTTTCACGAAGAATCATGCTTTAAATTAAGGTGACCAAACGTTCCCATTTTACGGGGACAGTCCCCAATTACAGGACTTTTTACAAATTGTCCCCAAAATATAAAACAGGAATTGTTTCAAAAGTTTTGTTTCAAAAATTGGGGACATGTCCCCGATTCTATGTTCAAATAACTGGTCACCTTATTTAAATATGAAATTGGCGTACAAAATGTTTCTTGCACTCGAATACATTTTTTAGAGGGTGTGCAAAGTTTCATGAAAATTATCATAAAATGAACCAATGTAAAAAGCTTCTTCTGTGTCTTCTTGTGTAAAAAGCTTGTGTTCTGTGTCAAAAGCTATGTTTTCTGAAAAATACAAATACTATGCCAAGAGTTAAATTTTGAATAAATATCAATATTTCAACAAAATGTTCTTTTTATATTTCTGGTTGAAATAAATATTTATAAATGAATGAAATGAAGAGTTCATTTTTAACTATCCCAGTCAGTCAAGATTTAAAGTATGGGTATACTGGTATACATTGTAATATGTTATGTTCTCGAATAAGTCCCCAAAAATATTTTCTAGTGCCCTCAAGTTTTCCTTGGATTCGAAGACAATCGGGGCCGTCGTTATTAGCAACCGGGCCTGCTTCTTCGTTGCCATCGGAAGAAATGAGTGAAACATTGAGGCCTAATATTTGCATTTGCGCTGTTCGATTGTATGCGATTTGAGATTATAAACGTTAATTTATTTTATAATTAAAAAACAATTTTGTTATAGTTTTGTCATAATGATTTAATGACAAGGTGTTTTAGATGTAGGTAATAATTTTTTGAAGATTGCGCTTTTTTTTATGGAAATAAATCAACGAATTCAATCATAGAATTCGAACTTTAAGTTCTGAATGTAAAGGTAAGTGTACACTTGTATTTAGAAATTCTACAAATTTATAGGATATAAAGCATGTTTTGTGAATTAATATTCATGTGTTATTTATAAATCATTTTAATCTGAAATCGTTTAACTTGGGTAGTTTATTATTCTAGTAAATAAGCGTGCGTTGTAATACTAGTTAGACATTCTTATCTGTTTAAATCTTTCAGTTGAAAATGTCATTTATCATTTATTATAAATGCAACTAAATGTGTGATATTGGTTTCAGTGCAGAAGTACTGTAAAATATGTTATTAATTTTTGCACATGTTTATGTAGAAACTTAAATTGAAGTTAATATTTTGTATAAGCGTTCATCATACTCAAATTCAAAGTTCCATTTAGATAATGGCTATAATAAAAAGTAATTAATTCAGAGATCGTTTGTTTTTAGTTTACTACAGTGTTTAGCGCAACTTGTGAAAAGGGATCTTGAAATTTTTCAAGTCCTAGAGCTGTTAGTTTATCTTAATTTGTATTCAAAGTCCGTGGAGCAGGTTTTTTTTCTTTTTTTAAAGCTATAACCCTAATATACAGCAATGCAGGGACGAAAACATTTGTTTTCAATCGCCAGTTAATAATAACTTTAAAAAAAGGTGTTGGAATATTAGTGGTATTTCCCAGTATGGTTTTCTAAAATTTATAATTTTTCTTTGGAGAAGAAAAAGTATATGGAACTAACACTGAAAATTATAAATCATTTTCATTTCGAATGGTAAAATTTTCGATAAATAAACTCATTTGAACTAACCAAAATAAAAACAGTTAACAAACGTGTTTTATCATACACTGTTACGTTATTCTTAATCCTTTTGATATATTATCCCCCCTTTAAGTTCGTACTACAATTTATGGAACACCCTTTATTTTGTAATTCATTCTAAATGTTTCTCGTTAAATTAATTTACATTATTTTTCATGTAAATACCAAGGACTTGCAGTGCACAGGTTGTACTTATAATTATAGCAAACATTCTTCTGATACCTACGCCTTACAAAAGATTAAAAATTAAATAGTATATCAGTACTTAAATTTTGTATACGTGAATTGTAAATATCAAATATTTTAAATTCTATTTCAGCTCCTCGTCATATATTTTGTTAATATATTAACCGAACAATATTTAACAAATGAAAATTTAATAACTAGTAGTTAAATTTATTTTAAAAGTAATAATGGTTGTAACTGCTTTGAAAATGTGAAACTTAAACATTCAGTATAAAGAAATGCACAAAAATGTCTGTATCATTTGTGTATTCGTTTACTTTAATGTATACTAAAAGTCAGCTTAATTTTTTCATGTATATTAAAATTCAAGCTAAAATAATGAATCATGAGAGTGAGCACTACTTTGTTTTTCCTTCAAATTACATGCATCTATTTACTTTAATGTCCACGTGTATCAGAGTAAAGAAACTGTGAATGAGTTCGTACTTGAATTAGTAACACAATCACTACTTAAAACTACATTTAATATTGTTTCAAAGCATCGGAAAGCTTAAAAATTGCTTGATGTATACGGGAAGACGCGAGCATCCGTAGGCCTCTTTGGATGACTCACCGAAATACACGCGCAGGCCCGTTACTAATAGCGAAGGCCCCGAGACAATGCTTGATTTGTCCCCAAAATACTGTTTAGAAATATGGCCGCCTTATTTATCCTCCAAACAACTTGGTCGGCATGTCCGCACTTCAGAAACTGGTTTTCAGAAACTGACATACAGGAGCGTGGATGCGCAGTTTTTCAATTTGCCTAAAACATGGCGGCGTTCTGCGCTCTCTACTTGTGTTACCTGGCTCTGTCAAGTTTTATAAACGTGTTTCTTGTTGCTCATTGGTTGATCGGTAATGTTTTGATAAAATTGGCGGGTATTCTTTCCCTGTTGGTTTCGGTCTCGAAATAGTTAACTACTAACTCTTTTAACAATAAAATGGATATGGATATTGACAAAGATACTGAAAATATTGATGACACTTTTGATTCCAGTGTTTATCCAGATTTATTACCTATCTATTACAAAAGATTATTTCCTTTTTCATTGTATTACAAGTGGCTGAGATATAATGATGGTTTGATATGAATCTTTTATTGTTACATATTTGTATTACATATATATTTTAGTGCTTTTTCTTTAAATATATGAGTATCTCTTGCTCAAGCTTTAAAGTGTTTAGTGCTTCTAGTATTACATCTAGTAAAGCCAAGGATGTCAATTTGGCCGGAGATGGATAATCCGGCCAAAATTTTAACCGGTTATCCGAAAGTACTGTGACCTCTCACTCAAACGCGTTTTAAATGACCGATCAAAAATCGCGTATAATTGAAAAGGTCTAATTTTCATACTCTTCATCTAAATTATGCGAAGACAAAATATTTGAAAAAATAAGAAACCTTAATAATGAGTATTATAATTGTACTTTAAAATAGTTAACTGTTGAATTTAATTTAACTTTTTTTTACAAAAATAACGTTTAATTTCATTTTACATAGGAGAAACTAATTGCTCAAACATTCCATTATCAAAATGTCTCTTAATACTATGTAGTATATTTTTCAGTACTTTTCCGTTAGCTGGCCTCAAATGTCGCTAATTGTGAACCAAACGCGATCCAAATCGCTAAGCAAAGCGAATGACAAGACAATTTCAACTATAAAAGAATATTAATGAATTCTAAACAAAACAGTTTTACCCAAAAAGAATGCAGTTAATTCCTAGTTTATGGTGCTTCTTGGCGATTTTCCAAAAATCGCCAATTTGGCGCGTTTTCCCGTCTTGTCTCTGGGAGCCAAGATGCTCCCAAAGACACTACGGGGAAACGCACCTAAATTAGCGATAAATACACAAAATAAGCAAAATTAACAGAATTTTTTAAAAAAATTGTTGTACTTACGTGACTTGCTTCTTTTCAACTCCTGAAGTTCGAAGGTTTTTTTTTTATCTTTTTACATCCCTGCTTCCTACAAACCCATTCATAACCATCAGTCAAACCTTTCTTTTCACACAATTTCATACTCTCTCCACAATTAGAACAGCCTTTCTTAGCCGCAATCATTCCTTCTTTCATCACCCATTCCAAAAATGCATGCTTACCTTTTACTTTCAGGAGCAAGAAAAAATCATTAGAGTACTCCGGGGTCTCATTCACAACAGCATCTAATTCCATAGCGAAAACGGGGGCTAGAATCCAAAAACACAAAGACAGACGGACAAAAACTACAAAAACGGTTATCCAAAAAACCCAAAAACTACGGCCACAATGCAATAAGGTGCAAAACCTTCGGAGATTCTAACAGAAATGGCTTATAAAAACCAATAGAATTGAATATTCTAACCGCCGCGCACACGCATCGTAAAAGCAAACCGTAACTAAACCTTCTAGAAGCGAAACTAAAAATGTAACTAAACATTCTCGAAGCGAAACTAAAAATTCTCTAACTGAAACTAAAAATATAACATATATAGTTCAGCTCCCATCCAAATACAGCTGCGCATGCGTTAAATCAAAGAAACGACTAAATGCATAACATCTCGCAAGTGCTTACATATACATATAGATTCGTTTTGGTAAAATTTAATGACTTTTATGTGAGGGGAGCTGTGTCCCCCTCAACCCCCTTTCTTTAAGCCCCCTCAATCCCCCCTTTCTTTTTTCTAGTAGAATAAACTTAATAGTGTAAACAAATAAGAGTCCCGTCAGAGGCATAAACGTGCGATACAGAAACAAAATGTCGGATTTTCACTTGGTTGCCAGAATGCAAACTAAAGTCGCCAAGGTTGCCAGAATATACCTGTTATCGCCTCCTTGGCGAAGAAGCACCATAAACCAGGATTCAGCCAAGTATGCTTATAAATATTGGTTTTTCCAGGATACGGTGATGTCCTTGAGAATTTGCTCAAATGAATCGTTTACTCCTCGTCTTTTCCACATAAATTCAGCATTTTTCGTCGGGCATTGTTCTTTCATTGGTAAAATCATACAAGCCGGTGCACACCCCATGTAAACACGGTGACAGTCGCTGGAGCTTGGCAGTTGCCAAGCTCCAGCGACTGTCGCCAACCATTTTGCACGATCAGCAAAGACAAAGTATTTTAACGCATTAAAATTGCACATATATTCCACTAACAAAAACATTAAGACTAAATACACCGTCCATATTTAAGCCAAAAAACGTCAGCAAATTCAGTAACAGGCAATTTAAAATGAGCAAACAGTCAACCGTTTTTTAACAAAAAAAAAACTACAGTGAATTAAGCTACCTAGTTGTACAGCTAATGTAAACTGGGCAAACTCTGACCCATTTTCAACTCAAAGAACATCGGTGGCTTAAACAACCTAGTTGTACACCTCATATAAAGTCAGTATGGTTAGAATAGCACTTACGACAACATAAAAACATCAAATATCAATTTAAAATTCACATTACCTTTTATTTACCTTTTATTATTTAAAGCACTTACCTTTATTTTTTTTAATTAACTGCTCAGAAATATCCCCAACACCCACCTGCTTATAACGTAACACCAGCATGCTTTCTTTTATTTACTTTTATATTGACACTGCATTTCTAACAAACACACGCATTGGCCGATAACGTAAAACTAACATCCTTTCTTTTATTTAGCTTTATATTCACACCATATTTCTAACAAACACACCCACACTTTCTTTTCATACAATAACATAGCACATTTCATTCCCTTCCATCCATAACATGAAACAATTTCAAATTCCCAAACTGACGATATGATGTACACGTTCTTTTATGGTTGCCAGTCAAAAATACCACTGGCAGGTAACTTCACTTCAGCGGTGCATCGCCCACCCAGGTACCAGGTTGTTCACCAATGAAACGTAAACACAAACATTGATATGTAAACAAAGCACCGGACACGGAATATAGTCCCTATCGTTTAGTAAATAAGCTTGTTTCTATCTCAATCTATTTTTTCAGGACCATCGATTTTTTTTTTTTTTTCTCATGTTCTGTTAATACTTCTATACAAACTTCTCTTAAGTGGTTGCTCCAATCTATAATTGTAGTATGATTCATATCCAATACAGTTGGTTGTATGGCTGTAAAAAATTTGGTGGAATTCTACATTATTTGGCGATTTTTCGCTTGCATCTAGCTAACGAAAAAGTACCTATATTTCGTCAGGCCGCATTTGTAATACAATCTCTTCTAACTCATTAAAATATGTTATCGTATTTGAAATTAAGTTATAATTTTATAGATAATGTCTCAGAATTAAAAATCGGTACTGACGTATTAATGCCACCGCAGCAGAAGTTGCACTTATAGGACGATCATCAGAAAGCCACAGTGGGTGTTTGGTGGTATATGTAGACAAGCAAAAGATTTGTTTCTTGTCACTGTTCCTGACAGAACTGGCTCTACCCTTCTTAATAAAATTATTGAAAACATTGCAGATGGAAGCACAATTTGTTCTGACAGTTGGAAAGGTTACCAAACAAATAGAATAGAAAGAGAAGGATTCCTACATGCTAAAGTTAATCATAAGTACAATTTTATTGATCCTGATACAGGAGTTCATACACAAACAGTTGAGAGAATGTGGGGCAGTGCTAAGTGGAGGAACAAGAGACATAGGGTACAGCAAGACATCATGTGGAATCATATTTATCAGAGTTCATATAGCGACAGCATCAGGTGAAAGAAAATAGAGACTGTTTTTAATCTATGTTAAACTCTATATCGTCCCATTTTCCACCAAAATCTAATTGACTACTTTAATTTTAAATAAAGTGTTTTATTTTGTGATTTGTCACAAAAATTTTAGGTGTAGATTGGCGGCACTTAAAAACCGCCAAATCTGTAGCTGCTGTGGCATTAATACGTAAGTACCGAAAAATCAGTTGCATCATCATCATTTTGTTTATCATCATCTTCGCAAACAGTTTCAGTGTCTTAGTTTACGTGACATTATATTTGACATAATTTTAAATAAAGTGTTTTATTTTGTGATTTGTCGCAAAAATTTTAGGTGTAGATTGGCGGCACTTAAAAACCGCCAAATCTGTAGCTGCTGTGGCATTAATACGTAAGTACCGAAAAATCAGTTGCATCATCATCATTTTGTTTATCATCATCTTCGCAAACAGTTTCAGTGTCTTAGTTTACGTGACATTATATTTGACATAATTTTAAATAAAGTGTTTTATTTTGTGATTTGTCGCAAAAATTTTAGGTGTAGATTGGCGGCACTTAAAAACCGCCAAATCTGTAGCTGCTGTGGCATTAATACGTAATTACCGAAAAATCAGTTGCATCATCATCATTTTGTTTATCATCATCTTCGCAAACAGTTTCAGTGTCTTAGTTTACGTGACATTATATTTGACATAATTTTAAATAAAGTGTTTTATTTTGTGATTTGTCGCAAAAATTTTAGGTGTAGATTGGTGGCACTTAAAAACCGCCAAATCTGTAGCTGCTGTGGCATTAATACGTAATTACCGAAAAATCAGTTGCATCATCATCATTTTGTTTATCATCATCTTCGCAAACAGTTTCAGTGTCTTAGTTTACGTGACATTATATTTGACATAATTTTAAATAAAGTGTTTTATTTTGTGATTTGTCGCAAAAATTTTAGGTGTAGATTGGCAGCACTTAAAAACCGCCAAATCTGTAGCTGCTGTGGCATTAATACGTAATTACCGAAAAATCAGTTGCATCATCATCATTTTGTTTATCATCATCTTCGCAAACAGTTTCAGTATCTTAGTTTACGTGACATTATATTTTCATTAACATTCCCTATACATTTTCATTTTTTAAACACTGTCTTCGAGGATGACAATGGCAAAAAGCACATCTTTGTGACAGGATTTGTGAACTGCACTGTTTACTTTTGTGTATAACTGAAAGAGACAATCAACATCACAAAGCAACCCAATCAGAAGGCAAATCCGCAGTACTAAATTCCTGCCAGCACAGAAGAGATCATCACTGGTCAAGCGTCTGGGATGGCATTACATCTGATTTCTGACTTAATTTCTTAATTCTTTTAATTATTGCATTCAAGTAACACAAATATGCAATTATTTTATAACATACATTATATTTTAGCACTTAACAGATGAAAAATGCCTTAGTTTTTTAATAAGCTGGGAAAACGGAAAGAACTATTTGAGAACTTAGTTATGGAATCGCACAGTCCATAGATTTACCTCCGCCATCAGGTTAGGTATTCCCCAAGTATAGTTTTCCTCAAAATGATCCGCATTGTTTTTTCAATTCCTACTATTAATTCACACTCTCTCTATATTTATATATCTTGTTCAAATGTTCAATCGTTAGTAAAATACTTTTTTATTCATCCACTCAAGTTCAAATACATTTTTTAAAACTTGTAGTGGATGACACTTGATGTTAATACAGTTTTGGTCCCAATCGACTGGATAATTTATCTACAAGACAGTCCAAAAGATTCTTAATACATTACGCTCTATGGGCCGAAATTCATTAAACTCGCATATCTCAAAAACTATTAGACGTCAAATGTTGAAACTTTATAGTCAGGATTGTTGTAATATCTAGTTGTGCATCCCCCCTTTTGGTCCCATTCGACTGGATAGTTCATCTACAGGGCCACTCAAAATATTTTAAATACATTACGCTCTATGGGCAGAAATTTATTAAAGCTTATTATAGGGGTATTGGACTACTTCAAATGACTCAAAAGTGATATATGCTGTTAAGGGTTACATAAAGAATTTTTCCATCGAAAAAGTGTCTTTATCATTTACAGTTCTTTTGGTATACGTGTGTATGTATTTAACTCTCAAATCTCAAAAACTATTAGTTGTAGAATGTTGAAATTTCAAATATAAAATTGTTGTGATGTATGTAACATCTAGCTCTGCATCTCGATTTTTGGTTCCAATCTACTGGAGAGTTTATTTACAGGACCACCCAAAAGAATTTCAATACATTAATGTCTATGGACATCTTCAATATATTACATCTGTAGTTCAGTCACTGTTTGGTCCATGCCCAAAATCTTGCCATTTGTCATCAGGCTTGGCGAGTTTTGCCTAAATATCGCCAAATTTGGCTATAGTAATTACGTCCATGCCCAAAATATTGCCGTTTGTCTTTGTCCTTGGCGAGTTTTGGCGAAATATCCCCAAATTTGGTGATAGTCAGTCATTGTTTAGTCCATGCCCAAAATCTCACCATTTTTCATTGATCTTGGCGAGTTTTGCCGAAATATTGCTAAATTTGGCATAGCTCTAAAACTTTTAACCGTAGAGTTGAAATTTTGTATTTAGACCTGTTGTAACTCTAACTGTGCATCTCTCTCTCTTTTTTTTTTTTTTTTAAATTCCTACTATTAGTCCACACACTCCCTATACATATTTATATATCTTGTTCAAATTTTCAGTCATTAATAAAATATTTGTTATTCATCCACTCAAGTTTAAATACATTTTTTTAAACTTATAGTGGGTGACACTTGATGTTAATAGAGTTTTTTCAAATATTAATTCATTAATTATATTTAATTAATTAATTTAATAAAAAGTAACTAAAACAAAATTTTTCTTTGTTGACCTAAGTTGGAATTGACTTAATTTATATATATATATATATTACTTGTTTGGTTTTTTTTGTTTTGTTTTTTGTAGCTTCAAATTATGTAAATTAGAAATTTTTTCAGGGTTAATGTTTTCATGAAATTAGTGTCTGTTCCACTGCAATAAAAGTTAATGCAGATAACATTTGCTGATGAATCAGCTCTCTTTTAGGAATTCAATAATTATCTTCAAAAATCAGTTATTAAAAAAAAAAGAATGTCTTGAACTGTTGGAAAGTCGATGCAGTTTAGATATTTCTTGTGTGTTTATGAATGTCCTTATGTTATCAAAATTAGCTAGCAAAGGCAGAAAAAAAAAAAGATCTTCATCAGCTAGCATTGTATATGAGATACTGTTCTGAGAAATAGCATTAATTTATACAAGGAAGGGGGGGGGGGGTTCATGAGCAGCCAAATTTTACCGAAGAATGCAGAACAAATACTGTTTAGCAAGAACATTCAACAAACAAACAAAAAAAAATTGAAAGCATTTTAAAATAACACATTGTAAAAAATTGACGTACATAACAGATTATCATTTTGGGTTGTCAAAAATGTTTCATTTTACCATAATTTACTAATCTTAAAAATAGCTAGCAGTGTTTTTTTGTTTTCCAAGTTTTTTTTTTTTTTTTTTTTTTTTTTTCATGATAAAAATATATTTTGAAAAAGTATTAAAAATGTAATATTTGATCATTTTTTTAGATTTATTATTGTAGTTTATAGAATTTATTCATTAGGTATATTTATGTTATTTGTTGGTATATAATTTTAGGCCAGATATTTATAATATCTAGCTACTGTCAATTATACAGCATATTGGCCGGATAGGCTATATACAGTATGTTTACCAGATATCTATTGCATCCCTAATTACAGACAAAGAAAAATAAATAGCTTTATTTAAAACTCTCATAAGTGTAATAAAACTGTTAAACCACACTAAAAAGTATAGAAATGTGAACCAAACTTCCTATTTTAGTTTCAAAAAATGCATAATTTGTATTGTGAAAAGTTATAGTACTATATGATTTTCTTTTATGAAAACAATATTTTATATATAAAACCATTGTGAGGGTGTATGTACGTTTCAAGAACTAAGCGTATGCATAGCGTTTACAACTGATATAAACCTCTTAAAGTTTGTTATTTTTACTTATATGGTAATTATGATATCGTTTTAATTCTACTCTTTTTATATGTAAATATAGACAGACTTTTTACACACAGAGAGTTCTCATTCACTCTTCAAGATGATGTTTATATCCGATATCAGTCTTTCAAAGATCAAGAAGAGTTGAAGAAAGAAGTAATTCAAAAATCACCTTTTAAAATCGATATTGGAGCAGTTTATTCATTCAGGGTAATTTTTTCAAGTATTAACTTTTATTGATCACTTTGTGGTATTTTGTTTTCTCCAAGCTACATTATCAGTTTAAATGAGATTGTCCAGTTAAAAATCATTACCAAGCCAGAAATGTATAAATCTGAAGTAAGCTGCAATCAAAATTCATACAATTAATCCTAATGAAATGATTTTTTGATGAGATATACCATATTAGCCCAAATGTAACTTGGCCCTGAATATAACACAACCCTGAAATTTTTCATCAAAATAATTAGAAAAATGCTATACTTAGACCTCGAATTTAGCACCAGGCAGGTTTTTTACGAGAAATGATCAGCCAATAAAACGTCATGTTATATTAGGGCTAATACAGTAATACATAAGAATATTTTAATACTTCATTTAAAATTAATTACATGGACTAGAGGGCATTGGATGTTTTTTCCTTTTTTTTTTTTAACTTCTAAAGACATTGGTACTTCAGAATCTGTGATTTAGGTAATAACTGAGTTAGTTCCGAAATTCATAGTTTTAAGAACCTTTTCACTTTAAAAAAATTTACAGTGTAATCTTCTTATTTTCTAGCCTAGCGAACAGAGAACTGCTTCTAATTTTCATCCTGTGGAAAAAGAATTGGTTTTTGATATTGATATGACTGATTATGATGAAGTCAGAACTTGTTGTTCAGGTGCTGATATTTGTAAAAAATGCTGGCCATTTATGACTATTGCTATGAAAATTTTGAACCGTGCCTTGATAGGTTAGTAAGTACAAAAATTTTCTGTCTTTTATTAATTGCTAATATTTACAGTCATATTTTTAAAAAGTCAGCCAAGTAGCAGTATGAAGCAAATAGGTGTTTGTATCCAAAATGAAGATCATATATAAGGTGAATAAGTTTTTTAATGGAATTGTGGCCTAATTACTTTAGTGTCCCTAGTTCTAAATAAAAAATCCGGGATATTTTATAAATTGAATGATTTTCTCAAATAATTACAAGAAAAGAAAATGGTATCTAGAAAATTTGTATAAAATAATGACATTTTCTGCATATTTTTTCAGTAGGTACTTACAACATATAAATGTATTCTACAGCATATCTTTTTATGTAACACCTGACATTTCTCATATACCCAAGCCTCAAAACATAGCATTTAGCTAATCTTTTCTTAGTGGAAGAAATAAAATGAAAGAAAACGACTTATTTTTTAAAGTTGGAGATTATTGGGATGTGCAATGTACCTTTATAATAGACGTATATAAGAGGAAGGAGAGGTCTGAAACCCCTGTTTAGTCAAAGCAAAAATGCCACTTTCTGGCAAATATCTGCCTGTAAACACTATATTTTACTGAGTAATAAAAAATTAATATAAAGACTAAAAATTTGTACTGTAACTGAAATTTTTGACAAGCTATTTTATAGTAGAATATTCCGTCAAATTTTATAGTCAGAATGGATCTCCCCTCCCCCTATAGCTGGACCATTTCCATGTGAAGTTATAGCTACTCCCATCAGGGCTCCCATTAGAAAAAAAGTTGGATGAGGTTTCTCACCCATCTGAAAATTTTAAGTGAGATTTCTGAAAGTTAAGTGAGGACATAAATATTTTAGTAGAGTGAAAGCAAAAGCAAAACAAATTTTTGTAAACTCGTGTTTTTAAACTTTCGAACAGCACATAAGAATCAGATGCAGGTGGTGAGTATTTTGCAGCGCGAGAATACCTTGTGCTGTAACATTTTTTGCATGCGATTTAAGAAACTTATGAGAGATTCTCGCGCTCTAGCGAGAACCCTGCACATGACCTTTATTATTATAGAAAGTAGATTCTTTATCAATTTTTCCTCTTCAGCATCGTGCACATAGATTAATTTTTTATTACTTTGTAAATCTCTTTATTTTTTGTTTCAGTAAAATCATTAGTTACACTCTTTTGCCAAATGAACTCCAAGCTCTCAGAGCAGTAAGAAAGTTAAGCATTAAATGCTACCTAAAAAAAATCGTTAATTGCTCGTTATCTCTTACACAAAATCAAACTCATAATAATAATTATTTTTTTTTTTTAACTGACCGTTGTTGGAGTAAATGTTATGTTAACCAATAACTCTTTAGCTTTAAAGTCTGGACACAAGCCACTCTCATAAAAAATGTCCTAAATTTAGGAAGTATAGTGAAGTCCCACTATTCTGAGAGTTCAGGAAAAATACCATTTTTTAAACTTAGTAACAGGAGAAATTAAAAAGATTTTTGTAAAAAGACATACATTTATTTACGTCAGAACAATTCTGAGCTGCCTAAACCTGTTCAAGAGCCGATCAGTGTTGTGTAGAGCTGAATCTAGATGTCCTTGCACATAGTTTACGCCTTACAAGTCAATATGGTGGTGATATTTATGAAATCAGCCTGTTCTAAATTCCTACTAAGCCGAACAATATTCAATCCCAATTAGTTCGGAATAGCAGGACTGTACTGTATATATTAATCTTACAGCCATGTTTTGTTTTCTACAAAATTGTGTAATTTGGGTAGTTTTACTGTATAATTAGCAGATAAAATATTAAAACTTACATTATTTTTATCCTTTTATATTACATGGTAATGGATAAGCCTTTGTACTGAAGCAAAAGTGCAAGCAGTAATGATTTTATTTTAAGTTGAATTATGTTGTGTTTGGTATCATAAATATTTGTTAATTCTAAAAGAGTGGGGGAGGGGGGTCAATAAGACTGATGACATTTCAAAATAAATTGTTTCTGTTCAAATAAAACTACCTAAATTTATCAGTATATTATCACGAAATGCATATCAATTTAAGACTCAAAAGTATAATGATAGTCCAGTCAAATTAGGAAAAATGGGGGAAAAAATTTATATATTTTTGAAACTTGGGGAAAACACTAATTGGGTATGTAGTTGTATGAAACAGAAAAGTTCCGCCCTCTCGGGGTGCCGCGTCCCCCCCTTTGCCCCCCCAAAAGGTCACTTTTTTACATTTTCACTTCTATCTCAAAAACCGTTCATCTTAGCAAAAAAATGTCAACTACAAAATGAAAGCTGATAAAATTTCCTACAAGATTGTAATTGGTTATTTTTTTCTATATGCAATAGCTTTCGAGATATGTTTTAGACAAAATCGCAAATTTTTGGAAAATGCTTGTTTTTATACCGATTTTTAACCAATTTTGTCTTTTAACCCTTCAACCCTCAGTTTTACAGCAATTGTTTACATAACAAAGTTGTAGAGTATTCAATTACCTTTAAAATGAGTTATTATTTGTAACTTTATCTTTAAATGATCAAAAGTTATTGCAATTTGAAATTTTGAATAAATTTAGCAAATTTGAATGAAAACTACATTGCGCGTCAAAGTATGGCAATACCTAGGAAAAAAATTATAAAGTTTTGAAACTTTGGGAAAACATTGGTTGGGGATTTAGTTGTATGAAACAGAAAAGTTACCCCCTCTTGGGAGGGGGGCACGTCCCCCCTTTACCCCGCCCCCCTAAAAAAAGGTCCTTTTTTTGGATTTTCACTTTTATTTCAAAAACCGTACGTCTTAGCAAAAAATTGACAGTTACAAAATGAAAGCTGAGGAAGTTTCCTACAAGATTGTTGGGGTTTATTTTTTTTTTAGATACAAAAGCTTTCAAGATATAAGTTTTAGAAAAAATCGCTACGTTTTGGAAAACGCTTCTTTTAATCACAATTTTCTACTATGCGTTATACTAGCTCTTCAACCCTCACTTTTACAGGAGTATTCAATTCCTTTAAAATAAGTTATTATTTGTAGTTTTATCTTTAAAGGATCACAAATTATAGCAATTAGAAATTTTCAATAAATTTTAGAGAATTCGAATGAAAACTACATTGCTCGACCAAGTACTACTAAATCTAGAAAATAATTTATAAAGTTTTGAAACCCTTGGATAACACTTGTGGGGGATGCAATATTAAGAAACAGGAAAGTTCCTCTACCTCGGGGGGGGGGGGGCATCCCCCTTTCCTCAATTTTTTTTTAAATGCAAAACGGCTCTTTTTTTCAATAATAATTTATATTACATAAGCGTACGATTTGGTTTTATTTCGTTTTTTTAATTTCTTCCTCCTATTGTTTCTGCTGAACTAGTTACATTTTATTCGTATATAAATGCATATTTAACACATAAATGTTGGTACTAAAGTCTAAATTAACCCCCTCTCCCAACCCCCAAAAAATGTTTTGAAAGTGATTTTTTTTTTTTTTTTTTACATCAATAGAATTCTGTAATGCAATGCATCTGTTCAATATTATGTACTTTGACATTTGCATTTCAGTGATCATTCATCATCAGAATTAATACAGCAAAATTAATAAAAAAATTATAGCACACTTACTTTCTCTTGTGTGCAACATCTGTACAATAATAGTGCAACAATTTTATTTTTATAAAAATGTATCTTCATAGTCTTCCTGCACATTGCTGTACAGTGCAAGTTGACCTTCACATACGTGCATTTCTTTCCGCAAGTTTGAATGCAGCCTCATGAAATTAGTAATAATATTGTTTCTGGAGCTGGTTTTCGTTTCATATAAACTAGAGAGAGCGATGAGTTCAGTTCTCTTCACCCCCCAGTTTCTGGGTTCCAAATTGTTCTTTGTTATCCCCGCTCATTTCACTTGGCCGTCTTTTGAAGAATTTTCCCAGACTTTTGGACAATGATTTAAAGAGAAGGAAAATGTAACAGAAGAGAGGGGAATTTCTTGAAAAAATGAGATTACAAATTTTGATAATTCGACTGTTCGATTCTCTGATTTAAGAATCAGCAGCTAGAAGGAAAGTTAGTCGAAATATGGGATGAAAAAAAGCATTTTCCATAAATTTGTGAGGTTTTCTAAAACACATGCTATTGAAGCTATTTGATATAGAAAAAAAAATTCTAATAATAAAGATATCGAATAATAAATAATTCGATACATTAAAAAAAATAAAAATTATAATCTTCTAGGAAATTTTACCAGCTTTCATTTTGTAACTGGCATGCTTTTGCTAAGAAGCACCAATTTTGAGATAAAAATGAAAATCTAAAAGGGAACTTTGAGGGTGAGGGGGCTAAGAGGGTGGACGCGGCATCCCTAGAGACTGTTTCATACAACTACATACCCAACCAGTATTTTCCCCAAGTTTCAAACGTTATAAGCTTTTCCCTAGGTTTTTTCTTTCATTCTAACGCACAATGCATTTTTCATTCAAATTCCCTAAAGTGTATTGAAAATTTCAAATTGCTGTAACTTTTAATCATTTAAAAATACAATTAAATATAAAAATTAAATTTAAAGGTAATTGAATACTTTAAAACTTTGCTTTAAACCCATTCCTGTCAAACTGATGGTTGAAGAGCTATAAGGCAAAGTTAGTGGGAAATAGTGATAAACAGAAGCGTTTTCGAAAAATTTGCGATTTTTTCTAAGACATATATCTTGAAAGCTTTTGCATATAGAAAAAATAACCCCCAACAATCTTGTAGGAAACTTCCTCAGCTTTCATTTTGTAACTGACAATTTTTTGCTAAGACGTACTGTTTTTGAAATAAAAGTGAAAATCCCAAAAAAAGGACCTTTTTTTTAGGGGGCTAAAGGGGGGACGTGGTCCCCCGAGAGGAGGGAACTTTTCTGTTTCATACAACTATTTCCCCAACCAATGTTTTCCCAAAGTTTCAAAACTTTATCATTTTTTTCCTAGGTTTTGTCATGCTTTGACGCGCAATGTAGTTTTCATTCAAATTTGCTAAATTTATTCAAAATTTCAAATTGTAATAACTTTTGATCATTTAAAGATAAAGTTACAAATAATAACTCACTTTAAAGGTAATTGAATACTCTACAACTTTGTTATGAAAACAATTGCTGTAAAATTGAAGGTTGAAGGGTTAAAAGACAAAATTGGTTAAAAATCGGTATAAAAAAGAAGCGTTTTCCAAAAATTTGCGATTTTGTCTAAAACATATCTCAAAAGCTATTGCATATAGAAAAAAATAACCAATTACAATCTTGTAGGAAATTTTATCAGCTTTCATTTTGTAATTGACATTTTTTTGCTAAGATGAACGGTTTTTGAGATAGAAGTGAAAATGTAAAAAAGTGACCTTTTGGGGGGGGCACAGCACCCCGAGAGGGGGGAACTTTTCTGTTTCATACAACTACATACCCAATTAGTGTTTTCCCAAGTTTCAAAAATATATAAATTTTTTCCCCCATTTGCGGTTTTTTGGTCTAATTTGCCTGGACTATGACTCTTGTGCCAAAAATAGCTGTAATTTTTAGTGTTACAGAGGTAATTTGAAATTTTTTTTCCTTTCAAAATCATGTGAACTCTAGTTAATAATACATATATAGCTTTGTGTACTTTATGGAAACACTTAAGAATTTTAATCAATGCTTTTTACTGTTGTACATAAATATTTTTTACCAACAGAGGATTTTGGTTTCAAGCATTTATTGTGGGTATATTCTGGAAGACGAGGTATTCACTGTTGGGTATGTGATAAGGAAGCAAGAGAATTAAGCCCTGCTGCACGCAGTGCTATCGTTGAATATCTAAGTGTTGTAAAGGTAAATTTATATTGATGTTTTTCAATAAAGCAGTAATAAAGCTATTCTATTGAGCAGTTTTATTGAATGCATGTTTAAAATTTTTCAGGGTGGAGAATATAAAGCAAAAAAAGTTAATTTGCCTGATAATTTGCATCCTAGCTTAAAGTAAGTTTTCCTTTTTATTCTTTCTTTCTTTTATATGCTATTATTTGATATCTTTAGACAAATTATGTTTATAATTGAAATTGTGCAAAATTTAACCAAATTTAGATATAATTTTGAGCCTGGTGAGAAATTCCTCTGTGAGCAAATTAAGCATTTCACATAGTTGTGTCACCTGTAGATCAACAGATATATCTAGCTCATACTTTACAGTGCTTGATCATGTGAAAAAGGAAAACTCAGATTTTATGTCATTGAACTAGCGGGGACATACAACCAGTGTTATCATATATACCAGTCTCAAATAATATCCAGCTTCAAATCTAAGCCTAATAAGTAAAATGTGAAGAAAAAGTATTCACAAAATCGAACCTGAAATGAGACTGACATTAAACTAAAACCTCACTAAAAACCCTGTTACACTTCGATAATATTCCCAGTCTTGGAGCATTGAGTACCTTAACCCATACACAGCTTTTGGATGTTGCTCTGGAGAAAGCAACATACAACACTGATCAACATACAACTACGAAAGTGCAAACTCACTTTCTCAAAATCGGCATATGAGCTATTTTATTTTTCACCAAACAAAAAAATTTTGCATATTATCTCTGAAATCTTCAATCCTTATTATTTTGCATGTAAAACATTTCATTCCTGGTCGGATTTCCCATGGACACAATATTATAATTAAAAAAATAACCTTACAAATATAAACTAACAAAAAAAATATCATTATTATTCTTTTATTTTTACTTTAAAAATTTAAAACATTTTAGTCAACAAAATCACCACACATGGTAACCACAATGCTTATTTCACACTTTTTTCACTTTAGGGGTTACAATTATGGAATTACAGAGAGCAAAAATTAGTCTCTTTGACATGTTTTTTATCAATATATCCTAAAATAGTTTGATTTTGAAATTCGAGGTAGCGGAAGACCTTCCTCAGAATTTCCCAAATCCGTGAACACCTTGTTCAAAACTCAACTTCCCGCCGTTCCGAAGGAGATGACCCATATACATGCATACATAGATACATACATGCTCCTGTTTGTTACTTCCTGATTTTATTAGTATAGATTTTACCTCAGTGCAATTACAGATTTTTGCTATAATGTTATTATTTTTTGCCTACAACAAAAAATACCTTTCTTGACTACCACCTTTAATGAAAATCTTGAAATGATTGAGAGTTGAATAAACTCTTATGTTTGATTCAAGTATAAATGGACTTGTCCCAATCAATGCAGTGAAGCTGTGGTAGTTTGAGACTGTTGTATGTTGATGACCAAATAAATTTACTATAAAGTAATGGATTTTTCACTTTAGTTCTTGCTTTTTATGTAAATTATGTTTTACTGTTTCTTTATACTTATTCATACTTTTAGAAATAACTTCTAATTGTAAATTATTTATATTAACTGCCTGAAAAAATAGATTTATAACTTTTATAACACAATTTTTTATACATTGTGAGTTTAAAACAGTTTCATTTACTTTTATAATTTATTTATATATATCTATATGGTTGTAATGGCATTATTGGGCAACACAGATCTTAACCCTCATTTGACTGCTGCACCATTGAATTTAGTTGAAAAATCCTTTACCGGGCATTTCTGGAAAGGACCTAACTCAAGTCTTTGATGAAAATTGCTTGTTTTGAAATCACTACATAATAATAAAATACTTAATTTGCTGCAAAAATTCTTCATTTATGACATGATTAAAGGAAGGAAAAATAACTTTTACATCTGGCATATTACATTATTCTCCAATACTATGTTGATCAGAAAACTATTATAATACTAATATTTGTATTGTTATATTTTAAATGTTTATAACAGTGTGCAGAATTTCAGTGCTTAAAATACTTATAATTGGGAATTGTTTCTTTTCAAATCACTACAAAATAAGAAAATACGTAATTTTCTACAAAAATTCTTCCTTTATGATATCATTAAAGTAATGAAAAAAAATTGTATATGGCATATTTTATCATTCTCCTATTCCTACTTATGTTGATCAGAAAACTTTTTTAATACTGATAATTATAATTTGTAAAAGAAAAAAAATGCAATTCTCATAACTGCATGCTTATTATTAATTGTTGAGTGCTGATTAAAGATTAGGTAAATAATCTATTTGATCAAAAATATTCAAAAAAGGAGTTGCTAATTAAAAATAATGCCTAAAACTATTAAATCACTCCTCAGTTGTTGATGTTGTTTGTGCAATTATTAGCTTCCCTCATAAATGCTGCTGGGGTTAAAATTCTTATGTTTAAACATGTTAATGGTGTGCCGTTTCTTCACAAAATTACAATGATTTTGACTTAGATAATTACAAAATAACAAATTTCCATAAACTAAATTGCAATTTAATTATTTCTTTGGAAAGTCATTGAAAACTATTTTGCCAGTTTTATACGGAATGTTTGTTTTGGTGAGTACTAATGTATCAAGTATTCAAATTGGTTTTATTTTAAACTGTTGTTACATGGGGAAATGTTTTCCCCTGAAAATATTGTATGAGTAAATTTGCATGTTACTTTATATTTTCATTGTTTTATAGGGAAGCTGTAAAAATTGTTGATAAGTATTTTGAAGATTTAATGCTAAGAAATCAAAAAATACTGGACAGTCCTGAAAATTGTGAAAAAGTCGTTGCAATGTGTTTAGATCAAAATATCCTTTTATGTGAAATACAGTTCTTTTAAAATCAACATAATTTTTTAGATATTTACTTGAATTAATCTTCTGTTTTGTTTATCAGCAAAGTCTGTAATTATAATCAACCTTTTTTATACTTATTTCTCAGCTGTTTTTAAAAATCGTGGTATTCTAATTATAATTTAAATTGTAAAGCCAGTGCCCATCTTCATTATAATGTTATTATTTCAATAAAATACCTTTATTTAAAGTATTTTATTTTACTTGTAGCATATTAAATGTGTTGATTTTCTTATATTTATGTTTTATTGCAAAAGCTTATATATATGTGTGGATGGTTTAAACCTAAAGTGTTAATGGCCTTAAAAGATTTGCTGCAAATTCTAATTTCTCTAAATTTAACTATATTTTATTTGATTACTGCATTTTGGAAAAGAAACATTTTTATAATGTATTATTATGCTCTACTTAGAAAATAATGCAAATAGTGCTATGTATATTATTACTATTTTCCTGAATTTTCAAGGTAATCAACTAGGCTTCTTTCTATTTCTCTAACTAGTTGGGGTAAAAATATTTAAACCACATTTTGATGTCTTTGACAGGTGCACAGTTAAAGATAATCTACTTTGTATGTTTGTGCATACTTCTTTAAATATTCATTTACTTATTTTTCAAATTGTGGTGCATTTTTCAATATTGTTTTTAAAATTATAATTTTGCATTATCAGGTTCTTTTCTTCTAAAATTTTGTTGAAAACTCATTCCAATAATAGTTTATGCATTTGTGGACATACAGTCATTCTCTATAAAAAATTTGCCAATTGTTCAGTTACTCCAAATCACATTATAAATACAGTCGACTTCTGTTTAAACGAAGTCCAAGGGATCAGAGAAATCATTTCGCTCTAACGAAATCTTGGTTTACTGATATTGTAACTCCATGTTGTAATTTGAATTGGGGATTATCAAAATCTTTGCTATAGCGAGATTTTTGCTGAAACAGGATTTCACTGTAATTATTAAGAATGTGCATTAACTAAAATTCAAATACTTAAAGCTAACTTGAAAAAAAGGTGTTTTTTAGCATTAAATAATATTTGAGTTTTATTATTACTTTTACACACTTATTTATCTTTTATTTTGAACAGAAATGTAGTTCCTTAATGTAAATTACATGCTAAAAATTTCATTAGAAGTGCATTCAAGGAATGTAATTCCAGTGAAGAAAGATGGCAAACTCTAGATCAAATAGATGAAGTTGTTGTAAGTCAAGTGCTGTATGATTTCTTTCTCAAATGTAGATTGGTTAATTAATTTTCAATTCCTTAAGTTAGCAATCTGGCCAGCAAAGATCTTGGCTGATACAATTGGGATTTTTCATGCATTCACTAACAGAGTCTTGATTATCTCAGAAATATATCTGTCCATATTGAGGATGTTCAAATTCAGTATCAGGAATTTGAGTTGGCTGAACTGTCTGTCAAATGAATGAGTTTATGCAAAAAATTCATCAAGTCTGTTATAGACTGTTTGCAACGTAGCTATACACACCTCAATCGATAATAGTTTCACACGTCATATACTGTGAACAAAGCCGTTGTAAAGCATGCATTCAAATTTTGAATTCTTTTATGAAATTCTTTGGAATGTGGATGGCATCAAAGAAACATTCATTAGGAAATTCAGGATGTCCTACACCAATCTTACCGTATAAACAAGTCCGCCAAAATAATTTCTGTTAATTTGAGTTTTTACTCTTTCATCAGGAAAATGCAAAACTCCACAGTGAATGCAGGCATGTTAAAACATTGTTAAATATGATAGTAAATATCCGCATTTATGACAACTTTGTAGATAACTTAGATTTTTTGTGTTTACTCGAATTACTTGTTGACGTCTAGCTATTCTATGTTGTTCTCCTTCCGAATGCACTGTTTCAAGTGCTTGTGTTTGAGCTGCACGTTCATGCATTTGAGCCAAGTGCTGCTGCCAGGGATCATGTGTTTCCATAGCTCGTTTTTGAGCTACACTTTCATGCATTCACATCTTTGTCATGCAGTGGCGCACACAGGATTTTAGTTTAGGGGGGCTGGCTACATAATATTGCTGAACTCAGTCATAGTGATCTCGGTTAGTTACAACTCTCTTATAACGTCGAAATATTTGGTATCACTTGACTGTCCCATAGAACACAAGCAATGTAACTCATTATAGAGTCATAAATAATTATCTGATCTTTTGAGCGACACTGTAACCGTGTGTAAACTAACAGTGAGCATTTATTTAAAAACTTTTTTAAATGAATGTCTTTTTTGGTTAGAAATAATTTGAGGACAGTTAAAAAAAGAAAGAAAGAACTAAAAAAAATTAATTCATTAGCGACAGTTTTCATTTTTTTAACGCTTTTCTCTTCTAACTTTAGGGGGGGCTTCAGCCCCCATAGCCCCCTCCGTGGATGCGCCTATGTTGTCATGTGATACATCTGTGATAATTCTTTATGATTGAAATTGCAAATTTCTCTATAGTGCTTCAATTTAAACATAAAATACTTATTTTTTCTAATTCAAAGAAAATACATCTTGCATAAATAAATTCTATAAACGTAAATTTAGTCTTCTTACATAAATGTAGATGCGATGAAAGTGTAATCTTACATGCTTTAAACATAATTTTCTTTTATAAACCCACACTTAAGAAAAGAAAAAGTGTAATGCAATTAAATTATTAGTTCAGAAGTACATTTCAAAATTATGAAATCAAACACAGAATATATTAAAAATATCTTTTACAATAGCTTTATAATAACCTAACAATTGCTTAACCCCACAAGGCACCTGGCACCATATGTGGAACAACCATTTTAATTATTCCTCTACTTCTATAAAATAGTAGTATAGCCAGTGATCATATGCTTCCACAGCTTGTTTTTCAGCTACACTTTCATGCATTCAGGTCTTTGTGATACATGTGATAATTCTTTACGATTGAAATTGTAAATTTCCCTATAGTGCTTAAATTTAATCATAAAATACTTTTTTTTTTCTAATTCAAAGAGAATACATCTTACATAAATAAATTCTGTAAACGTAAATTCAATCTTCTTACATAAATATAGATGCGATAAAAGTATAATCATACATAAACATGCTTTAAACATAATTTTCTTTTATAAACTCACACTTAAGAAAGAGTGTAACGCAATTTAAATTATTAGTACAAAAGCACACTTTGAAATCATGAAATCAAATGCAGAATAGATCAAAAATATTCCTTTACAATAGTTTTATAATAACCTAACAACTACTTAACCCTACAAGGCACCTGGTACCATATGTGGAACTACCATTTTAATTTTTCTCTACTTCTAAAAAAATACTAGTATAGAAATCTGTTAATTTTTAAGAGTATTTATACACAGAGAACAATGATATAATTCAGTCTGTTGCTTGTAGATGTTCTTACTGTTCATATTATTGCCAAAACTGATTGAAGTTTAAACAGTAATCTTTCGAATGTGGTTTTGTTTATTTTAGAAAATTAACAAAAAATAGTTAGCAAAGAGTTTTGAAACGGTAAAAATTACTGTGTGTTAGAGCTTGTCATATCAAGAAATGATTTGAATACTAAAATTTCAAAATATGTACCAAAAATGTATAGCTAAGGCCCAGTGTACCACATACAAAACTGAAATTTAAAAAAAGTGATTTTCTAGTAAAATATTAGATTATTATTTTTTAAACTATTTTCTCCAAAATAATAATTACTAACATTATCACATACTAGCAGCATGGCCAGGCATTGCCCGTGCAATGAAAGAGAAATGCCATTTACCTTAAATATAGATTGTAAAGGGAAGGCATGTGAATCCTCCCTCTGCAATGGGGAAAAAAAGGGACACGGGATTTCGCGCTGCAACAACAAACAAAAAAAAAAAAAAAAAAGAACACGGCACCTGATAGAATACAAATGTTGCCAGGAATTGCACATGGCTAGGCTGGAATCCTCTCGCTGCTATGATAAAAAAAAAAAACATGGGACTTCCTGCTGCAAAATAGGAAAAAAAGAACAAAGCACCTGATAGCGTAGAGGCTACCGGGAATTGGACATAGTAGGCTTCTCTTCTTCTGCCTGTCTGTGTTCTAACAATCATTTATCGCTAATACCTACGCAACTACTAAAAACAAATAGAGCCCAGTCGTCAGTATGAGATTGTAAAGGGAAGGTATGTGAATCCTCCCGCTGCAGCGATAAAAAAAGAACATGGTAACTTCCCACTGCAATGAAAAAGAAATGAACATGGCATCTGTTAGCATACACAGGTTACCGGAAATTGGACGTGAGTAGGCTGGAATGAGAATCCTCCCACTGCAGTGATAAAAAACAGACATGGGATTTCCCGTTGTAAAGAGAAAAAATGAACACAGGGCTTGCCAAGGAACCCAGTTACCGGGAATTTGATGTGGCTAGGCTTCTCCCATTCTACCTATCTGAGTTCTAATATGTAGTCTTTTATCACTAATACATACACACCAATGGAAAAATTTTTAATGAGCGGTAAAAAGATGGAAAATTTTTGCCCATTAGGTTTTTCGATGTGACAGTTTAAAAATAGCATATTTTTAAAAGCAGTACATTTTCTAATTATTTAGTAACTATCTTCTTGAGGAATTTATAGTGGGTGTAAAATACTATCATCAAATTCTTCCGAACTCGTATTTCCTAATGCAGCAATTTCAAATAAATCCCCCGTCTGTTTATTTCTGGCGGATGGAATGCAGGAATGACCTTGAGAATGAAAACCTCATGAAAAAATGAACACCCACAGTTGTCTTGGCAACGCCATATGCCGATTTTCCCCTGCTGGTTTTTCATTAGCGGAGGCCTTCCTTTTAACCTGTGATCTTTTCAGAAAAAAACTTTATGAAAAAAATCTAATGAACATTTCTGCACGATTCAAAATTTAAAAGAGGGAGAAATAAATGTTTAATCAGCGGTAAAAAGATGGAAAATTTTTGCCCATTAGGTTTTTCGATGCGACAGTTTAAAAATAGCATATTTTTAAAAGCATTTTCTTCAAAACAGGATTTCCTTTAAAAAATTCCCCAAAATCGGCAAATGTAAGTACCATTTTGTAACAAATTTTATTTGAAAAAGAAAACTCTGTAGTTTCTGATGATATAAAAAATATAGTGTTTTGACAAAAATTTAGCTCGTGATAATGTAAAATGCGAGATAAATGGCCAAAAACCTTACAAAATATAAAATAACTCAAAAACTATTAATCTTATTAATTTCATTTTTACGGCATTAGCTTTCTCTTGTCCTATTTAGTCAGTGTGCTGAATTTGGTCCAGATCCGTCGAACGGCCTGGACACGTATAGCGAATAAACAAACAAACAAACAGACTTTCCTCTTTTATATATATAGATATTTATTTCAGACACAGAAAAAAAATTGACCCTTGTAGGGTTAAACATTGACAATAATAGAACAAATGGATGGACTGGAGAAAATGAACTTCTAACCTCGAATAAATCAAAAATACATCGTATCCTACTATATAGTTAGGGTGATCCCTGGCTGTCACAATTCCAGTTCAACCATTCAAAAACAAACTTTTACCATCATTAATCCAAACAGATTAATAAGTTATTGTCTAATAATGTAAAATTTATACTGTTTACATTGGAGTGATCGGCCTGAACATTTTCATAATTATCTTTTTTTAAAAAAAAAGTACAGAAAAAAATCTGAAAATCCACCGTTTTAAGCAATTTTTTGCTATTTTCAGCTCTATTTCATTTCCCAGAATAAAAAAAAGCTTATTTGCATGTCAAAATTATGTTTTGAAATGACATTGACGTCATATTGAAGTCACGGTTATCAGGCTTTGAAGGGGAAATTCCAATTCCAATTCACTTAAAATAATTTTTCTAAATTACTATCCAGTTATTACATCTTCTTTTTCAAAAATAAAAGTCTTTTCTATGCATTAAGTATTGATATAGGGAGAATCTTACCAAACGAAATGTTTCGAATCAAAAAAATAATTCTACAGATTATGCAATTCCGATTTCGATATATAATAAAAATTAAATATGAAGTTATTTTATTTTAAGTGGGTAAGATTAAATATTCTGAGTGTATCGTCCATTCTATCGTCATTCATTGTAATTGTCTCCACAAAGGGTTTTATCCTTTAGTTTAATAATAGTACACAATACAATCTAATCCACAGAGAATTGAAAAGTTATTAGAAAAAATCTTAGTAACCAGAGTTTTTTAGCCTCCCCATATGGGCAACCTCCAACCTGCAGGCCAGATGGGGCCTGCCACGGCTTTCGATTCGGCCAGCAGAACAAGTCAAAACCTCATATAAAACCTATATAAACCATTCAAACATGTAGGACATTATACAGCCTGCAATTTCGCTAACATCCTGAAGTTATGCCTATGAGTTTGCTGACATCATAAAATTCTGCCTGCAGCTTTTGGAAGGTTGTCCATACCTTGCATATGGGATGATAAAATAACTGAGTTGAAATTATCATCTGCAGTGAATCAAACTATGTGAAATAAAACTGATGGCTGATCACATGCAAAATGAATTTGAATTTCAGTTGTGAGCCCAATTCAGGAATCGATGGTATCATAAATTTTTTCATTGGAGTTTCAAAGATGATTTCATTATAAATGGTTGTCACATATTTAAAAAATCGTCAGGGTAACTACACTTAAATATTTATTGTCAAATTGGCAGACTAAGGCAGTTAAACTAGAAATATACCTTAGTGCCATAGTAAAAAACTCGAAATTTTCGTGTTACATCACAGGATCTTCTTTTCTTTCTGTGTATCACTGCAAAGGGTGTCATTTTCATTTAAATTATTCAGTTCAGCTGAAACTCATGTATTTTTGAAATTCGCATCTCATGGTTCAATATAAAATACATGAAAAATATTTACTATGCCTATAGTTTTAGTATATACGCTGGAGCACATTTAGTTTTGCGTCAGTTACAAAAGGGTGAAGTAATAAATGCAGGCAATTTTTTCATAAATTTTTGCAAGATTTACGAATAGTTTTATATTAAAAACTATGAATTAAGAATAATTAAATTATTTATGTATATTTCATCAATTCATGTGACCTAGCTCAATCGTTTCCTGGGCCCAAAAACACCCAAGGTATGAAAATTTTAAAAAATCCTTAGAGCCATTTTCGAGATTGCTCAGACAAACATACATACATACAATCCGCGTTTAATAGTATAGGGATTTTACACACTAACATTTTTGTGTGTGTGTGTGTGTGTGTGTGTGGTGGGGGTTAAGATATGTTAGTGGTTTTTGAATAATTTTGATTAGAGTAAGTGAATTGCTTCCCAAAAAGATCTCATTCGTCTTTAACTGTCCAATGACAGCTGGGAATGGTTCATTTGGAGAGTGAAATTAGCTTACTCAGGTTCATTTTAAAATAAGGAGAGCTTGCACCGTCTCAAAAAGTATTCGAGTGTAAGACAAATTTTCTGTGTAAGTTTCACATTTTAAAATATTCTCCATAAAAGTGTTATTATGGCATATATTAATAAATTCTCATATTTCTTCCTAACATTGTGTTTTTCCAAACACTTATTAGTAATTGACAAAACCAAAATAGGAAACTTGGCTTAATTCAAATGCTTTTTTGAGTGGGTGTACATTGCCACAATTAATTATGTTAAACCTATGGAACACCTTACGTATTTACTACCCATGACGGTTTTTCATAATTTGGCGACTTGCGTGTAGTTAATAATTATTACTAAGAGAACAGTACTTCAAATATTTTCTTTGATTAAAACTACAGAACAGCTAGGATATCTTTCCATCAATGGCAACTTTTCATTATTTGGCGATTTGCACATGCTCATAATCGATAATCATTTCTCAAGTAATGTTGCCATGAAAACAGTTATCCATGTATTCATATACATAATCCTTTGCAGATTGGCATATTTTGCACCGCGGAGTATTTCATGTTGTCATGCTGGCACACATCCAAGCTGAACCTAACCAGCATTACTATCATCTGCTTTTGAATTATTTTTCATTTTCAAGATACTGGGTGCTAACATTTCTCAACACACACAGTTTAGCTTCACCCTGCTTGGAGAGATAGCATTTTGCCAGATAGTACCTGATGCCAAAATGGTACTTTTTAAATCAGTTATAATTATTTATTTGTATTGGAAAAACGAATAATCGGTTAAACTTCTGTTATCTAAGAGAACTTACTATTGGAAGTTTTGAACTTTGTGTAACACAGTTTGACTTAACCTTTTTAATTTGGCTTAAAATTAGTGTAATTCTACTCCATGATTGTCAATTTCATATGATTCTGCTTACTTTTTTGCTTTGTTGAAAATGATTTTATGATGGCAAAAATTCCAGTTTTTTATTAATATCTTCTAAAATAATTCAAATTTCGAAATATGTTAGCTTCCCCTAAATTTTTCGAATCCATGGACACTTTTGTCGAAACTCAAATCCCCACGGTGTCGTAGGAGATAGCACAGCAAGCTATTGACAGTGGTGGCAGTGGACGTAACTTTAGAATAGAAAATATGAAGGAGGAATATCAAATGTAGTGGTTGTCAAAGAAAAGTACTGTCATTCTTCCATTCCTCTAAGCAAAATTACATGTCTGACTTGGCAGAAAAACACAAAACACAGTCTGAAAAAGGAAAAGCTAAATCTAAAGAAGGTCATAAAATGCTTTTAAAAAATATTAAAATTAGGCAAAATGTTCAATTAAAAGAATATTTGTTAGGAAAATATATTATACATTGGCAAAAGTGACAACCCATCATGTAGCTTTTATATTTATTGTAAAACATCTGTTATACAGTCCTGCAGTAGTGGCTAACTCCGTTCACTATGGAAATTGAAGCAGCATCAGCTTGGCCAGTACTTGGGAGGATAAAAAATCTCTCTCGTCTAGGCTGCTGTAGGATCATGTACGCTAATGGAAGCTGGTGCATATAAAATCTATTTGTTGCTCCAATGTCCTCCATGTTCAAGTGATCCCTTTGGTGTGCTGATTTCAGGTGCTAGCTCTCCCATCTCAAATTGGTTCAAAATTAGGAGACCACTTATAGGAATCAAGGTTGGTCTGCCTGATAAGTAACCTCATAATGAAATTACCAACATCTGTGTCCCTCGTTGTGGTCAAGCATCCTCTAGGCCATTGACCTGACCATTAGAAGGAAGAAAAACACCTCTTATATTTTGTAGAAGTAGATCAGTTACATTTTCCTTCCCCCCCCCCCCCCGTACTATATAGTAATCATTAAAAGAAATTCCATTGTTTATACCTGCAAATTTAATTTTTCTTTCATCTGGGTAAGATGTTATCTTATTATTATTTTGATCGTTTGTCAGAAAAAGAGAGAAAATTGTTTGAGTTTTGGTTAAGAACAGTCAGAGAAAGTTGTAATCTTTCCTAAAAATTAAAATTGGCCATGAAGAAATCTACATTATAAGGTATGCAATGCAATCACAGCAAATTTTTTATGAACAAAAATATATTGAAAGGTCCTAAAGATTTGGTTCTTGTCAAAATAAGCAATAAATTTAGTGTTGCTATCACTCATATTCTTGCAGTCTGATACTGATTCTGAAACCTCCCCCCAGTGTTATTTATCATATATTCAACTTAGTTAATAATTTCATTACTGTCGAGGAGCTGAATTTTTATAAACGACTTGCTTCAATATTTTTTATTTCAAATAAATCTAAATGATCTTCATAGATTACTTCAAATTTTTAAAGGATGTTTACCATGCAGATAATGTAATAATATTAAATGTGAAACAAATTAAGAATGTAATTGCACTTATAGAGTACCTTAGTATTATTGTTATTATTATTATTTTCAAATAACACTGTCATAGTTTGTTTATTGTATGAATTGTATTTTTCAATGTTCCATTTATTATTTTATATAGGGTGGTCAAGATTCATTTGCAAAAGAAAAAAACACTAAAAAGAAACAGGTGAAAAAAAAAATTAACTTTTATTCACTGATAATTCGTGATCTACACAAAATGCTTTGATAATTTGGTTTAGCATTTGATTATTTTGTCTTGAATTAATAATATTTATTTATTTTATTTCTAGCAACCATCATTTAAGAGCCAGTATAAAAATTTTATTACTGAAGTGAAATTTCAGTTCTGCTATCCACGTCTAGATATTAATGTATCAAAAGGCTTAAACCATCTCCTGAAAGCTCCGTTCTGTGTTCATCCTAAAACTGGTAGAGTGTGTGTGCCAATTGACATAAAAAATATTGATTCCTTTGATCCATTTGCAGTTCCAACCGTATCGTAAGTGTAGCATAAGTAGTATAAAAAGCTGTTTATTTATTAAAATTCTTTGTACTGTTAAAAGTATATTAAATACTGAAAATTTTATTAGATTTGGTTCTATACTATGTATTTTGTGCTGACTGTATGATTGTTGAGTATGCTAGTTTTAAATTGAAATCTGTACAGTTTCCTAGTTTTAATTTCAAATATTTACAGTATTTTATCAGTCACAACTCAAAACTATTACCCAATTTTTTATTTTACTAAACGTTCAAAGTTTTTTGCAATTTTATATTTGAATCCTGATTTTTATCCTTAAAGATTCTGAAATATTTCTTATGTATAAATTTATTAGCTTTAAAAATATATTTACTTTTGTTAGTTTTAATATACAAATGTTTTGCTGCATTCCAAGGCATGTATAATATGTAATTTGCAGAGATATTTTTCATTCAATTGCAGATTGCACTTAAAGTTATGTTATGCGTTTCAAATTTTATGTATTTTAATTAAGTGCTCTACAATCTAAATCATGTATACAATTATATGAAATATTAAGTTATATAAATATAAAAAATTACATTTAATTATATCCTCAAAAAATATATTTAAATAATCTCTTGGACATAAGTGTGTGTGCCAATGATTTCAAAACAAGGATTTTATTTAATGTAGTACATTATTTCTGACTGCTGCATACACAAAGTAATGGCAATCCAGATCTTCTAATTTTAAGAAATTGGTAGATTCCTTTATATTTTATATTGATTTATTATAAAGTTATTATGTGTATCATTAGTAAATACTTACTATGTAGTTTAATCTAACTTACCTAAAGGTTGTGAATAAGCTTCTTTTATCACTGCAAGAAATGTCAGCTACCAAACAGTCTGGGAATGGTAGTTCTGGGAATTGTGATCACACAAAATCATCTAACACTGAAATTTAAAATCTTTTATTTTATCAGATGCTTTGGTTTTATTTATAAAGTTTTACAACTGTCGATAAACTTGCAATATTCCTTTTGCTAACCCTTTTTTTTTTTTTTTTTTTTTTTTCAGAAGTCTTTGTAAAGAAATTGACAGATATGATGCTACTATGAAAGATGAGAAAATGAATTCTGATAATAATGAAAATACAAACCAAGATAACAAATTGAAAGTTGAAGACTACAGCAAAACTAGCCTTAATGAAAGTATTCATATTTTCCAGAACTTTATAAACAAGTTAAGTTTAGACTTTAAAGCTTCATGAATCTTACGGCTTGTAATTGTATTTTTCTATGTATAATTTTTATCTTTATATATAAAAATCTTCTGTTCGTGTGTATGTGATTGAACTCTTCCTAAACGGCTGGATGGTTTTTTAGGAAATTTTGTGTTTGTGATTAAGTTGAATTGAGAATGGTTTAGATTCACAATTGGATCAAATAGGCAGCATTACGATGAAATAACATCATCAAATGGGCCGTTCATTAGCAACAATGAAGCAATTTTGCACATTTTCAATTTTGCCTTACACGAAAGAGATCTTGCTGTTATATGATGAAATGGATGGGCAGATTTGGATGAAATTTGGAATAAAAATATCTTATAACCTGGATTAACAAATAAACTAACTTAAATTTTGAAATTAGAATTATTTTAGATATTAATAAAAAACTATTAAAAATAATTAAGATATTAATAAAAAAGTGAAAATCAGCTTCATGGTTGTCGATTTTCGTCACCATAAAATGGATTTATGACTTTCAAACAGAGCAGAAAAGCTTCTTAGAAATGTAAAATCCCATTCATTTGAAAATCACAAAGTAGAATCCGATGAATTTCATGAAGTGGAAATTACATCAATTCAAGGCTAAACTGGATCTCATGCTTCTTTTTTATCGTTTGTTGATAGCACGAAGAGTGCTTGATCAAGTTTAGCCATGGCCAGTTTTATTCGGTCAAAGCACGTTACTTTAAGTTGACTATTTTCAATGGGAAATGATTTTAGATTAGCACATGCGTAAGTTGCCAAATAATGAAAAGTCACCATTGATGGCGAATATCCAAGCTCTTTCATACCTTTTTACCATTTTTAACAAAGAAAACATGAAGCACAATGAGTGTATAGCTTGCACTGTCTTGGCAATGAAGTCATTGAATAAATCTGATTTAAGAGAAACCATGGATTAAAATTTAAGGATATGTATCATGTTTAAGGCTAAAACTACAACTGCTACAATTACAGTGGCATTAATATTTCGAGAAAGAGCCAGTGATTTACTGTTCTACTTGCTTAATATTTGTTGCAAGACTAAAGCTGGGATGCAGACCCACCAGTCGATCTACAAAACTGGTTTATAGCCACCAATCGGCCTATGAAACTGGTTTATAATGATGGTCAGTAGTGTCTGCATCCGAGCCTAAGATACTCTAAACGGTGCTTATGATTAAACTTGCCCTATAAACAGCAGTCTACAGCCGAAAAGGATGAGAAGGTTGCCTCCAAATTTGCACATGGACACTACATGAGATGTGCTTAAGTTTTTTTTTTAGTTTAGGAATTTCTGTACTTGAATGAAATCAACTCTAAATATTAGCCTAACTAGTTGTAAATGTGCTCAAAATATACTGAACAAATGTTGAAATTGTGTGTTTATTTTGAATGATCCATTTCCCGTGTTAAATTTGCTGTTTTTTCAGTTAAAAAATATATCCCTCTGTTTTGTGTATCACTTTATCAAGAATGTTCCAATGTAATTTTCCATCCTGTCCCATGTATATTATAGATGGAACTTTAGTAGGATATAGCCGAATATCCGGTAGTTGTGATTTGGATATCTGACGGTACTTTGGATATTGAAACATCAGCCAGATACCAGATATCTGTTACATCTCTGGTCTATTTTGACTATAATATACTTAATTACGGGATTGATGCTTTTTTTAGTGAAAATAGGGAAAGGGCTGTAAAAAGGACAATATTTGGGTCCTTTTTTACAGCCCTTTTACTAAATTACAATTGATTAAAACGGCTCCTTTACAGTATTATAATCGATTACAATTACCAATTCACAAAAACACAATCAATTGAAACAACATTGGCATTTACCATATATTTAACTTGCTTTGTAAATTATTTTAAGAAAAATAGTGATGATGAGTACATTAATTTTTTTATCAATAAGTTAGTTTCCCTGTCTCTTGAATGGGCAGTTTCTTTTAAGGATAATTTGGGGGGCCCAGGCACTTGCCTCACATGCCCTGCCAGAAATCAGTTCCTGTTTGTACCCCTTGGCATTTATGTATAAAATCTTTAGTTGTCTTATACATAAATGCTAAGGAGCTTTTATTTAAAGCCACTCATTTTCAATAGTTTATTTTTCTGTTTGTGGTATTGAAATATTTTTCTGATTTTAAAATGTAACATTGTTTTTCAACAATTGTATATTTTACTTTTTTCAAATAGTAGTATTAATTTAACTATCATTGATACTGGGCTTTCAACTGCTTGTACATTTTGCAAAGTTACTCTGCAAAAAATTTGTTTTATTCATATTTCATGGATTAGTTCTCTAAACAAGTACTTTTAACTTTTAATATAAGCAGTAATCATTAGTTTAAAGAGGCAACTGTAAAATCAGTAATTCCTGTGACTAAAGGATTTTCATGTTATGCCTAGAAGAAAATGAAATCTTAAGAGATAATATACAAAATGTGTTCTAGTTTTGATGTTTGGTTATTTGTAAAATATAATTATAGACCTAAATTTCTGTTAAATCATAACATTAAACACTAGTGTATTTGGCAAGTTATAACTTTTTAGCGATTTTTACCAGCATTATTAAACTGCTTCACAAAAAAGCAAAGTGCTCCTCAAAATTGTTGCAGGGGCTAGTTAATTTTTCCAGTGTGTTTGCCTGGGAAAAATAGTTTAGTTGTGACTGCTGATGCAAATACATTTGAATCCTAATTCATCAAATTGCTGGGTTTTTCCAATTTTGCTTATTTCCTAGTTTATTGAAAGGTTGACTCAAGTAGTATAAATATCTGCAAAAATTGATTAGCTAGATTTTGTGTATTTTGACCTGGAATGGCAGAGAGTATCTAGGAACTGGAAAATGATAATTTGATGACTGCCCTGTAATACCTTTCTTTTTATTTTATTTTTTGTATAAAAATATCTCAATATTTTTTTTTCTCACTCATTTGAGAGATGAAGATATGATGGGCACATCAATAACTCAAAATAAACTAAACTAAAAATAGTTTTATTCTAACAGTAACATGTAACAAAAATAGAATACAACGTAATATCACAGTTCAAAATTCATCATGAAAACTGCGAGCAGTGTCAACCATTTTACTTCCAAGAAATGAATCCTTTTTAGCTAAAACTTCACTTAAAGATAAAAGTTCATCTTTGTTGGTATCAGCAATTCTTATCAGCTTTCTTGCTTCGTTTCGAGAATGTACAGGATTTTCTGGATCATTGTACATCTGAAATAATTTTTAATAACTTTTTTACTCTCACTGCATTTATACCAATAAGTTTCTTTTCTTTTTTTCAATAAGCATTTAGCAAAAAAATCCTTCAACACATATGTAAGGTAAAAAATATACAGAGAGCACTCACAAAGTTTCTCTGTTTACAAAAATATTGGGGGAAGAAAAAATTATGATTTCGCATAAGGTTGTTCCAATAGGCCGTAAAAAATTCATAAAGTTTTTAATAAAGCTACTTACATCTGTAAATTTTAAGATAAGTGCTGTAGGTAGCTGAAGAATCTTAAAGCAGTATTTTAATTCTCGTCACATTGTCCAACATTTCAACTGTCACATTAAGTATGGTATCTGTGAACTTCCCTTTGTATCGTATCTTTAATTGGGTGTTGCAAAAACTCGTTCTTAACTTCCAAAAAAAAAAAAGAGGAATAATGTCGGGTGAAAGCTCTGAGCCCATTGTGTTGGTCTATTCTTTCCAATCAACCTGTCAGGAAGTTCATAATTCAAGGGACAGAGTGTTAGCTTTTTAAAAGGTAACTTAAAGCTAAGATCTCAGATGCTGTCTCTAGTATGACAACTGAATAGTTGAACAATACTTGGCAAAAATTAAAATACTACCCTGATGTTCTGTGAGTAGCCAAGGTTCTTCACATTGAATTTTACTGACAAAAGCAGTTTTATTAAATCTATAAATGTCTACATATTCACACAGTTTTGACTTTTTATTTATTTTTTCCAATGGCTGGGTTAGCCGCTGACCATAAGCTTGCCCGCCACAAAAGCTAGAGATATTGATACTTTCATTAGGGGACAGGCAAAGATTGCCCACTATGGGGGCCCCCAAATTTTGAAACAATTTTAGATGGAGAGCGAGCACCTGGATTAGCACCCCCAGAGGAAAATGGGGGACATTGGAGCCATGCCAAATTTTACATGCACCAGCTCCCTTTAGAGTTCATCGTCCACAGCAGGCTGGGATAAGAGATGTGCTGACTCTCTCAAGTACTGGCCAAAGTTGGTGCTGCTTCAGTTTTGTTTTGATGGGAACCAAGTTTAACTGACTTGGCCATACAATAAAATCTGTCTTGAAAAGATTTTTTTTTCCTTTTTTTTTAAGTTTTGTTACCTAGCACAAAATATTTCACTTTGAACATGTTTACTACCTTAAAGACATAACCAGTTCATCATACGGGCTGTACAGCAGCACAAGCTCAAGTAGGATATGTTATGAATGAGGCCATTTTTTCTCAAAAGGGCTTTATTTATTTTAAAATCTAATAACATTATGTTTTGTCTACTCCCATGTCCATGATGGTCTTAAAAAAATAATAATTAGTGCACTATGCATCAGAATATATTGTGCTTTGAAACCAAATAATCCTCTATCATATCCAACACTGAAAATATGATTACAAAGCAGTAAAAGAAAGACGCAAACTGTCTAACTGAAAATGACCATGAGTGGGCACATGAGACCAGTCCAAATATCCAAGCAGGTTTGTACTGCAACCTGGCTGACAAAAATTTCCAAGGAAATCAGTGCAAAATGAGTCATTTTTCACACCCAATTAAAACGATAATTATACTGCCAATAGGACATTTGTAATATACTTAAGAGTCACTACAGTAAACTTACTAATAGTTCTTCTCTTGTGACTTTACCATCATGATTCATATCAATATTTTCACGAAACTCTCTACGTCTCTGCATTTTCCACTCAGTTAAAGATTGATTCTCTTCATTGTCACTTGGCATGTCTGCAAACTCCTCTTCAGTAAGCACTTCATCTCCATCATTATCTATTTTTTAGAAAATTACCATTAATTTCTTTTTTTTTTTTTTTTTAAGCAACAAATGCTGAGAACACATACACAGTCGGACCTTTTATCCCAATACCCCAGTTCTCACAACGGTTTTTCAAAGTACTGATTTTGGGCTTATGCAAGTTCGGTTATCATGACATTTTGCTTTTATGACAACACTTTTTCATAGTCCCACAAGTGTCAGGATAATTAAATTTGACTATACTTTCAACACTTGTAATTTAGTAGTTTAAAAAATAATTGTGCCTGATTTAAATATTTCAGGGGTGGGGCTAAAACTTCTCACCCAACTTGTGCCAGCCTTTCCCCATCCTCTTTTAAGTTTCTGACACTCAAACTAACCTATCATTCTTAAGTTTCATAACTGTGAAATTTCCACCCAATAGACCTTTCCGTTCTAAAATAAATAAAAAATATAGTTTGTGTGACCCTTTATATTAATGCTCTACTTAGCATTTTCAATGGTGAGAATGTAGGTGAGTAGTGAGTACACCTCAATAATATATATGAACTTTGTTCCTATTGCCATCACCAATAGACAGGTAAAATTTGGAAATATTTTTTGTGTTCCTGCACATTGATGATTAATTTCATAATTTAACTGAAGGAGGAAGCAACGCTCCTGAATTTTTACTGAATGTTTGACCATTCACATGTTGCTACATAGTCTGGTTTAAAATAAAATAACAGAAAAGCAGTTTTTTTATGTCACACAGCTAGACATCAACTAACTTAGTTTATTCTTGGATTTTGTGGTACAGGATTGATCAAAAGACTTGAAACTCAATAATTAAAAGATAATTTGGTCTCAAGTTTACTTCATTACTTGAGTTATTTCAAGTTTACTTTCTACAAGTGTTATTTGGTCTCAAGATAGAACAACAATAAATAATAGTAAACGAGATTTTGTTCTTAAATGTGCAATTTTTGAAATAACATATGTAAAAAGGTCGCTGTGTTTAGGGTATTGCAATTACTATGGTGTTTGGATGAAGAACAAAGCTTTTTGAATTTTATATTGTAGTTTTGAATTACTTTATAATCACATGTAAACTTTAGAGACATATTTTTCCCAATGAGTCTGTGATTTGGCTGACAATTTTGTGTACTTTTAAAAATTTATTTCTAAGTCATTTGTTTAAAAGGTGTTTAAAGGGGAGCTAAAATGAAAATATTTTTGAAAAATTATACCAGCTGGCAGCAAAAAAATAAAATCTGTAATTTTCCCTTCTTATTTCATGTCAACATTATTAACATACCATGAAATGATTGAGTTAAGCTATGTCTATCTGATTCTATTAAACTAGTTAAGCCTTATACAAATTTTAGAAAGTGACTTTATCAACCTTTCAAGTAAATTAGGCAAGTTGGGAGTGTATAGGCCGATTAATTTAGCAACGATGCAAAAAATTCCAGAGCTGGGGATTGACCCTAGGCTTACCACTTAGCCTGACCTCAATCATTTTCGCATGGAGTACATGAACAAAATAGTATCACTGACAGAAAAATTTTCTCATAGGGATCCTTTCAATTAGGTCCTCAGGGCATGAAAGAGATAGCTCCTGCAAATGTTTTTTAATTCCAAACAATGTAAATTTCATTTTCTTTACATAGAAAAAAAAAATGCTTAATAACTTTACACTTTGAAAATTATTAAAATTCAATGCAAGGGCGACTCCAGACTGAATTTTCGGAGGGGGCCATTGCACTTTATGGATAGGTCTATACATTGTCCAAAATGTAAATTGAACACATGAAATCATGAAGTGTGTGAATATAAAAAAATTTCGGAGGGGGCCATGGACTCCATAGTCACCTCACTGGAGCCGCCCTTGATTCAATATTAGGGAGTTTTTGCATAGCGTATTTTCCTCTGCTAACGGTACCGCTATCCCTTAAACTGGTTTTCGACCGTACTGCACATGCTCACGTATACTGGGTGGCAGCATAACGTTAACGTAACGTGCTATTTCTCTAAGGTTAGCGGAAGACGGTAACGGTAAACGGCAGGTACACGGTAGCTATACAAGATGGCCACCAAACAAGTGTGATTTAACATTCTTAATAAAATATGAATAAATATAGCCGACAAAGGAGCGACATTTACTATAAAAGTTAACTTATTAGTGCTATAGGAGTTTTTAGCTTGAAATCTTGAAGATTCATCGATCTTTAAATTCGTGCATCGTTCATTTGATATCGCCATCTAGTGTCGGGAAAATAAATTGTTTTCCAAAGCATTTTTTTTTTCCCGATTTGCGTTGGTTTAAGAAAATTTTGTTTAAAATTTTAAACAAAATGAATTTATAGAAAAAAATCCTCAGAAAATAGTTAAAATCAAATTGAAGCAAAATTTTAAATTTAAAGCAAAAAATTAATTTAGACATATGTTTTTTCTTTTGATTATTTGAATAACTTTAGGAAAATGCGGTTAAATTTTTAACGAAATTAGTTTTAAAAAAATTTAAATCCTCATACAATAATTATTTCTTATTTTTATGCAGTAAGAACCACTAGACACAAAAACTACAAATAATAATAGACGAATTAAAAATCCAGGTTTTTATAATTATTTTTTTTAAATTACAAGTTTGTAACAATCCTTGATTTAAAAAAAAAAAAAAATTATTGTAGACGAATTAAAAATTCAGGTTTGTGAAGTAGTGTTCTCGGTGGGTTTAATTTATTTATAAATATTTTGTAGGTTCTAGTTCTAATTACTGCTCAAAATACTCCAAACTAGTGGTTCGTACTGCATTTGAAAAAAAATAAGATTATGGGGATTTTAATTATTTTAAAAACTAATTTCGTGAAAAATTCAACCGTATTTACCTAAACTGTCCAAATACACAAAAAATTCAAAACGAAAGAATACTTGCAAAAATAAACAAATAAAAAATTATGCTTTAATTTGTTTGTAACTATTTTCTGGGGATTTCATTAATTCTATAAATTCATTTTACTTAACATTTTATATGATAATTTCTAAAGTAATGCAATGCAATTATGGGGAAATTTTCAAGGGGAAAAAAAAACACATAAAACTTTTATTTTCTTGCCACTAGATGGCAATACTGAAAGAAAAGAAGAATATAATCTGATAAATGCTCTGGGAGCATAAACGTTATATGGGCGCATGCACTGTACTGTCCTATGACATTTAACGTTAGCGTAACGGTGAGTGAAACTGCTATGCAAAAACTCCCTATTGATTGAAAATTTCTATCCAAAATAACAATCATATAATAAATTATCGTATACAGCATTATTCATAAAAATATTCATACCTAAACTGTTAATGATATCATTAACCATATTGATAAGAGATACATGACTGTGTTCTGGATGTCTAAATGTCATGAATTCATCAATGTTAAGAGCTTCAGGATCACTATTAGCAGCTTCAGACCATGCAGCTCTGTCTAATAATATTTTTTCCTGAACTTAAAAAAAAAAGAGAGAATGCCATATTACAGTACACATACACATATAGAAGTATACATATTATAGGCTCACCCAGGATAAAGTGAGTAGTTGTTTTTTTATTACTAGACAATGTTTTTCAAAATTGAAAAGACGAAAAAAAAATGGTTAAAATTTTCACACCCCCAATGGCAGAGCTTTGACTTGCTTTCTATGACAAGCTGCAGAAATACAGAAATTTTTCTGCAGCACAATATATATTTATGCATGCATGCACACACAAAGAAGTAGGTGCATTTAACCCTCTGAGCGTCTTGAAAATGGGCAAATAATGTAAAGTTGTTTTCACGGTAAAATTTTCATGCTGCTTCCTAAAATACCTCTTAGCTTGAATATCGAAATATATTTTATGATAACTTGATGTTATAAGTAATTTAAATTATAGATGCATTGCAGTGAAAACTGGAATGAAGTGAACGGGATTTTACGTCTCAGTTGCTTGGAGGGTTAAACATTGTTAATTGAAAATATTACAATTACATGAAAGTAGTCTTCAGCACATTTTTCAACTCTGTTGAAGACAATTTGTCTGTTGGGGATCTTGTTCTGTTTCAACGACAATGTTGCCCTGTTTCTGCCACGGAGTGCTCACATATCTGGTAACATTTTAACTTGGTAAAAAAAAAATTTGGCAACACATTTACTAGGCTTAGCAGTCATTCTGGTCTTCAGAAGATAGAACACTGTGTTTTTAGTGACTGACAAACTTCTTTCCATAAAAATTACAGGAAGAATTTTAAAATTATATTATTTGAATTTTATAGGAGAAAGGTTATCCTACCAGAAAACTTAAAAGCAAGTACATTTTCTAACTCAAACAAAAAAAATGTATAGCATGTTTAGTTACACAGGGTAAAATAGGTATAACCAATATTTTTGAGTTTAAAGATGTGCATGTATGAAGATTGATCAAAGTTGAACGACCTTTAAGAGCAAATTTAGGTTTAGGGAAATTTATGTTATGTATTTACCCTAAACACATTACATGTACTGTATATAATGTATGAGTTAAGAATAATAAATCATTATATTAATAGTCTATATAGGCCTAATTCTGTATTTATTACTACTACTAACTAGGCCTATTATTTTACTTATTATTATATATAGCCTACTTACCATATGCAAATTAGTACAGTAGAGTAGTTCTCCCCAACCTTTTTATCGCCACAGACAGGTCAACATTTGATAATTTTAGAGTGGCCCACCAGAGGGTTGGGGGGCATTGATTGTTATATTTTAGATTGTTTTGATTTCATAATTTATGATTTAATTATATTTAAACATGCCTTCAAAGGAAAATGCAATTACACCAAAGGGGTTCTCACTGAAGTGAATCCAATGATTGATGACTGGGTCGTTTGAATTTTGTGGTAAAGAAGTCTGACTACATTCCGTATCCGGTGCTGTTTACATATCGATGTTTGTTTACATGTCTCATTTGGTGATCGTTCTGGCACCATTGTGGGCGATACACAGCGAGAGTGAAGTAAGTATCCTGCTGGTGGTAGTTTTGACTGGCAATCATAAAGAAACGTGTATCATCAGTTTGGGAAATTGAAATTGTTTCATGTTATGGATGGAAAGGAATGGAATATGTTATTGTAAGAAAAGAAAGTATGTGTGTGTGTGTGTGTTAGAAATATGGTGTGAATCTAAAACTAAATAAAAGAAAGCATGTTGGTTTTTCGTTATAAGCCAGTGGGTGTTGGGGACATTTTTGAGTGGTTAATTAAAATAAATAAAGGTGAGTACTCTTTCTTTAACGAATCTTTGTGTTGTTTGAGGTTTTTAATGTGAATTTTAAATTGAAATTTAATGTTTTTATGTTTTCGTTAGTGCTACTTATGTGCTATTCTAATCATACTGACTTTATATGAGGCATACAACTAAGTTGTTTAATCCACCAATGTTTTTTTGTTTGTTTTTTTTTTAATTGAAAGCGAGCCAGTGTTTGTCCAGTTTACATTAGCTGTAAAACTAGGTTTCTTAATCCACTGTAGTTTTTTTTTAGTTAAAAACAGTCCACTGTTTGCTCATTTTAAATTACCTGTTACTGAATTTTCAGACTTTTTTACGTTAAATATGGGCGGTGTATTTTGTCTTAATGTTTTTTTTTAGAGGAATTTATGAGCAATTTTAATGTGTTAAAATTCTTTGCTTTGCTGATCGTGCAAAATGGTTGGCGACAGTCGCTGGGGCTTGGCAAGCTCCAGCGACTGTCGCCATGTTTACATGGGGCACACACCATCTTGGTTGATTTTAGCAAGACGTCTGTTCAAAAATTTATAGGTCTTATTATTGAAACCTCTGATAAAGTTGAATATACTATGAAGTTTGCAACAAAGCAATCTGGTGGGTAATTCTATATCCTGCCCAAGTACGATGTTATAGCTCAGTGGTTTCTAACTTTCTGAAATTGTGTTATCTTTGAAAATTTTGTCGAAAGTTTGTGTAAGATTTGTGACAAGTTCTTCCAGTTTATCATCTGATGCACTAACCAAATTACTTGCTTGAACCACTTAATGTTAATAAAATGCTTTCCATTGATTTAAATGGGTTCTTATTTCTTCCTGGATACGATCAGGGTTGGCTTTTTACCGGGGCAAGGTAAAAACCTGGGAAAAAGGGGTAAAAACCTAATGATACAATAAACTCCATGAGTCATAAACTGTATATTACTGCTATTTATAAAACTGTACTTTCATGTAATTGATGTGGATATATCATCATCAGGACATCCTGATGATGCAAACTACATTATGTGATTGTGCAAACTACATTATGTAATAAATAATATTTGTAAGCATTTGGTTTTAATTAAAATGATTAGCATAAGTTAAGTGTGATAAAAGTATATTTACAATTTTCCTTTTGCTTTAAGTAAAAATTAATAAACTAGTCTGCATTAGATAAATGTAATAAATATTGTAATGTGCGTTCTCATAATGATAAATGTACATTATCTTTAAATTTGAATTCTTGTAAGATGAAAACATGGCTGAAAGTTTTCTGAGTTTATTATATTTCTTAAAATGAACTATTTTCGTATAGCATTATTTTACTTATCTAATCAGACACTGAATTAGGTGAATATTGTTATATGGAAATAGTGAATGCTTTGAACTTTCATCCCTGAAAAAATGAAAAAATAGCAGATAAATCTTCATTGTTTGCTTGTGGATTAAGGCCGATTGACTGCACTAGGGTCCTAGTCCTATAGGGGAATACCTTCCTATTTTTAAGGGATCCTAGACAGTATTTATGCGTGGTTTTTGAAAAAAAACATGGGAAACTCTGAACGGCTAAATCAACAGGCACAACTGGGGTATGAACCTAGCACCTTCCAGTTTCGAGAGCAGAACCTCTCGGCCATTGGTGGAGAGATAAATCTTCAAAAAAGTAACAAAAAATAGTCAAACTAATAAGATTTTTTCAAAGGTTGTAAAAACCCTAGTAAAAACAAGTTTTCCCAAAGACGGTAAATACCATCAGACGCTAAATACCGCCCAACCCTGGATACGATACATGTACTCAAACATAGCTCTTTTCAGTTCTAGCTCCAGAGTCAAGCCTACATACTTATCCTTCTCTCCTGGCATCATTTTCTTGAATTTCCTTCTCCCCTTTCTCTCTATAAGAATGTTCATTTCCCATTAGCGTACTAGATTAAGTCTTCCACAATTTTACTGCGATCCTCCTGTAGGTAAAGCTTTAGGCATTGGAATTTCTTAATACACTTATCTAATCTCACCTTGGATATTTCTAAATACTTTAGAGTAACGTTTACTCCCTCTAAACTTTATCCCATAGTGACAGATAAGCTAAGAAAGGAAAATCACAAATAGCAGATATCAAAATCTGAGCTGAAGCCATTTTGTCAACATTTTCTTTTGAATCACAAAGTTCTTCGATCGCTTCAATAAACTTTGCAAAGTGTTTTTTACGAGTTTCACAGCATCGTGTTGAGCATTCCACCTTGTTTCAGAGAGTCTTTTGGCCATAACATCTACATGTTTCTTCAGTACATCCCAACGATCTGTGGAGGCGGAAAAAAAAAGTGAAGACAAATCTCCAGTGTCCCAAAAAATGTCACTCACGAAGGAACACTTCCAAATGAACGCAGCCACACAAATTTAAGGAGTGGTTTGCACACAGTACGAATAAAGTTTTGGGATTAATCTCTCGTATTCTGGCTTGAACACCAGTATGAATCCCAGCCATAGTTGAAGCGTTATCGTAGCCTTGACTTCGGTATAGATTAATCTCAACCCCATCTCCTTCTATACTTTTTTAAAGGGCATCTGGGTATCTGCTTTTTTTGCAGCAAAAGAAAAAAATCCCAAAAAAGATTCTATGACTTCTACTTTGCCATATTCAATATGGACATATCGGATTATTTCACACATTTGGTCAATGTGTGATATATTTCGAGTACTGTTGAAAATTATCCTGAAATATTTTGCCTTCTTTATGTACAATAAAATATTTTCTTTTACACTATTGTCCAAAACATACATAAATTCATTTTCGATTTTTGAAGGCAAATACATACTTACGATCTTTCCAGATGATTCCTTTTGTTATATTGTAACTAAATGCTTTTTTATTAAAGGATCATAATTAGACAGTACCTCTATTAATTCTAAGAAGTTTCCTTTGTTTTCCAATGTCATAGGTTCTCGATGGCCCCGAAAAGGAAGATTCTGTTTGGCCAATAATAAGCTCACATGCAAAATTTCTCTCCATTTTTTCTTTTTTTACTCTCCACTGCTTTTTGGTGTAGATTATCAATTGATTTATTAAATATTGTTCTCAGTGTTTTCCATTTCTCAAGACAAGCAAGGTGTTTCTCTGAGATTTCGTGATAACTTATTTTGGGATTCAATTTTTACCAAAGTCTGAAACAGGGGTGACAGGTGTCCCCAGGGGTGGCCGGACACGGTAATCAAGGTTAGCATTGTATCGAGGCGCCATCTTCGAAGGGACACCATTTTGTACTCAAAAACTGAGAAAACTTTATCAAGAGCATAAAAGGGGTGTATTTTTTAAGTTTGCAGGAGAGTGCCACGTATGCTAGGGTCGCCCCTGTGAAATCCTGTAACAAATTTCGATACTCCATGTTCTTTTTCATCAGTAGCAAACAGTCTGCAGTAGAGCTAAAACAAACTCCCTTTAAATGGAGAGTATACCATCCACATTCTAACAATGATTCTGGCATTTGGTAAATCTTTATAGAACCAAGCAGGTGTTAGCTAATGACAATTTCCTTTTTGGCTCTCTCCAAGTCTTACTACGGAAATAAATAGGCCATCCTTATTTTGTATGGGTTTGCTACCTCTCTTTATGATTTCTATTCTTACAGTATCAGGTAACCGGTATTGGCTAGTAACCTATATCTGTATGTAGAGGAAGAGTACATACCTATACATATCCCCCACAAAAAAATTTCTGAGAACCCTTCGTCTCTTTAGAAATCTTGAATAGAAGTTTGTTTGCATATCATAGTATCGTACCAATGCACATTTACCTTAGATTTATGTAAGTACACCTTCTCCTAGCAGTGAAGGTATCCATATTTTAGTAGAAACTTAAAAAAGAAAAGAAAATTGAAAAGGAGAAAGACAAAATAAATGGTGCTTTACTCAATTCTTTTTTTTTTTTTTTTTAGAAATGTATGAAAATGACATCCCCTTTCCCTTGGTACCTGGGATGGACCGCTCCCTTCAACCCCCCCCCCCCCCCCCTTGGCACGCCACTGGGTATAGCCCTTTACACGGAAAAACAAATGTTCAATTTAGACATATAATACACAATGTAAAGAATACTGAACAAAAACACAATTATACTTCATAATGTGTGTTTCTGTTATGCAACATTAAAATAAAAAAGCTGATTTTTATACCCGTGTTAGCTCTTCATCAGTAAAAATAGACAGCTAATATCCATTATTTTTATTTAAAATCATGAATTACACTTGACTCATAGAACAGGAAAAGGAAAACAATCTAGATTTGTTTTCCAGATGGGAAGTGTAGCCAGCCTCAGTAATATGCTGCAACCAGCATATTGGATTAAGCTCTCTGTGTGCTGCTTACATTTTTTAAGGCATTTTAATGTCATGAAATCAGGCCAATTGACTCAATAAATAGCTAGCTTATATAATAGCTCAATAAATAGCTAGATATTATATTGCTAATTTGTATATTATATTGCTGATATAAAATAAGGTGTCATAGCTAGCTTATTTGCATTTTTAAGTTTGTTTTGTAGACAGCCAGATCCAATTTTTACATATACAGGGTTCACACTAGACCGCAGGATTGCACGATTTCCGTAGTGCCACACTATATCCCACTCAAAAAAATAACAGTCATGGGCTTTTCCTGCATGCTGAGTTGTACAATTTTGGTGAATCAGCTAAAATACTTAATGGGATAAAGAATCGAAGATATCATTAAATTGTATTGTTATCAAAATCATTTGTATATTATAATGCTAATTTTGATATTTATAATCTTAGTTGCATTGTATTTTTGTAATGACATTAATTTTCCTTATAAAATTGAAAAAACTAGCTGACCCGTGCGAAATTTTTGCACAATATTGTATTTAATACACAACAGTAAATATTATAGTGTGAAAATGAATAAATGTGTCTATAAGTACATAATATTCTGTCAAATATTTTCATGGGTCAGTTAGATGTTTGATTGGAAGTCATTCAAAAAGTAGACATTTTTTTTAACAGAAATAAATTTATTTTAATTGTGTTGTTTTATAAAACCTCTTTAAAACAATATTAGCAGTTAATAATTATAAGCATACAGAAAATCTACTTAATGTTAATTGTATATCAATATATATATTAGTATATATATTTACAGTTCGTACCACTGATCTCTATATCGAAGATGGCGCCTCTTACATTTAAAGTTAAATATATCAATAGTATTAGGGCTATTCAATGCCATCTTTTGTACATTTTTGCATTTCATAGAGAATAAAAAACATGTGTCACCAACAGGCAGCGCTGTTTTCATCAAAAGTAGAAATTATAAGCTTTAACTGGGTATTTTATATATATATATATATATATATATATATATATATATATATATATATATATATTTTTTTTTTTTTTTTTTTTTTCGTCACGTATTTAATGACATCTAGCCGCGCCCATTTCAACTCAAGCAACCCACCCAGGAGTGCCAGAAAAATGTCGCCAAAACTTGGCGACATTTTCCTGGAGAGAAAATGGCATAGAACAAAATATTCTGCCGGCGACTGATGAATACAACTCACTGAATTATCAAAATGAGACAGCTCGATTGAAAAGACAAAATAAGTTCTTTTAACCTCATTTAAATATTTATTTTACAAACAATTTACAAAAAACCTGTATTTCTAGTTACCTTCAATCATCCATCCAATCTATACAAAAAAAACATAATAAAAAACTCATAGCAATTCTATTTTTCTTACATTTTTTACCTGTCATTGCCACTCATTTTTAAAGAAAGTATATTCAATTCAGCTGACTCCATGGCAACCTGGAATCATGGAGTCTGTTACATTTTTTTTTTTTTTTTTTTTTTGGTCACGTATTTAATGAGATCTAGCCACGCCAGAAAAAAAAAAACACATTTGAGAAATAATATATATGATTTCTTTTTTATTTTTTTTTTATTAACAAAAAGATTTTTTTCTGAATTTCTGCATATTTTTTCGTCAAAAGTAGAAATTATAAGCTTTAACTGGGTATTTTTAAAAATTTTTTTGGTCAAGTATTTAATGAGATCTAGCCGCGCCAGAAAAAAAAAAAACACCTTTGAGAAATAATATATATGATAATATATTTTTTGAAAATAAACAAAGTTCTCACTCAGATATTTAAAAAAAAACCACTTAATTTTAAAGCTAGAGTGGTAGAATATCACCCATTTTTTTTCCTAGTGTAAACCCTGCATATATGTACTCTAGCTAAATAAATTTCTTTCCGTTGACATCAGACTAACTTATGGTTACTGCAGAGTGGGGGATTTTCTCTAATGAATAATTCAAAACTTATCTGGGAAATCCTAAATCTAATAAGTGTAGAAATTTCATTTTAAATTTGTCTTTAAAATTATTGAATTCTTTATTTATTTAAAACCTCTAAAGTGATATGTCTTACAAATTGATTTAGTTTTCAAAGGACAATATTTTTCTTACCTTTGCGTTTTAAATGCCTGTGGTTTTCTGGATGTTTAACAGCATACGATTCATTAAATCCTTGTTCTTTCATAAAATTAATGTGGTATTCATTCCAAGAAACACGGCCTAAAAATGTTTTGGGAAAAAGCCATTTTTAATGCCATCAGTCTAATGCAACTGAGTATGATTAATAGAATATATTGTTATTTGAAAATCTAATAACAAAAATGGATGTTCAAAAATAAACTAATACATTTGAAAATGTTACATGCTTGCACAAGAAATTCCAAATGCAAACTATACCTTATAGTGCTAGCTCTAGGCTTAAAAAATCTGCGAATAAGAATCAATTTTTGGAAAATAGAGTCAATTTAGAAAGTAAAAAAGTAAAAAGGGGGTACTTATGTATTATCCCGGCAGTCCGCCATGACAAGCATTTTTCCACCAAGATAAATGCCGGACACATGAAATTATTGATGGCTTAGAATACGATTGGCAATAGTTTGCCAGCACATTTGTAGAAAAAATAGTTTGGCGGGAATGCCTTCTTTATGTACAATAAAATATTTTCTTTTACACTATTGTCCAAAACATACATAAATTCATTTTCGATTTTTGAAGGCAAATACATACTTACGATCTTTCCAGATGATTCCTTTTGTTATATTGTAACTAAATGCTTTTTTATTAAAGGATCATAATTAGACAGTACCTCTATTAATTCTAAGAAGTTTCCTTTGTTTTCCAATGTCATAGGTTCTCGATGGCCCCGAAAAGGAAGATTCTGTTTGGCCAATAATAAGCTCACATGCAAAATTTCTCTCCATTTTTTCTTTTTTTACTCTCCACTGCTTTTTGGTGTAGATTATCAATTGATTTATTAAATATTGTTCTCAGTGTTTTCCATTTCTCAAGACAAGCAAGGTGTTTCTCTGAGATTTCGTGATAACTTATTTTGGGATTCAATTTTTACCAAAGTCTGAAACAGGGGTGACAGGTGTCCCCAGGGGTGGCCGGACACGGTAATCAAGGTTAACATTGTATCGAGGCGCCATCTTCGAAGGGACACCATTTTGTACTCAAAAACTGAGAAAACTTTATCAAGAGCATAAAAGGGGTGTATTTTTTAAGTTTGCAGGAGAGTGCCACGTATGCTAGGGTCGCCCCTGTGAAATCCTGTAACAAATTTCGATACTCCATGTTCTTTTTCATCAGTAGCAAACAGTCTGCAGTAGAGCTAAAACAAACTCCCTTTAAATGGAGAGTATACCATCCACATTCTAAGAATGATTCTGGCATTTGGTAAATCTTTATAGAACCAAGCAGGTGTTAGCTAATGACAATTTCCTTTTTGGCTCTCTCCAAGTCTTACTACGGAAATAAATAGGCCATCCTTATTTTGTATGGGTTTGCTACCTCTCTTTATGATTTCTATTCTTACAGTATCAGGTAACCGGTATTGGCTAGTAACCTATATCTGTATGTAGAGGAAGAGTACATACCTATACATATCCCCCACAAAAAAATTTCTGAGAACCCTTCGTCTCTTTAGAAATCTTGAATAGAAGTTTGTTTGCATATCATAGTATCGTACCAATGCACATTTACCTTAGATTTATGTAAGTACACCTTCTCCTAGCAGTGAAGGTATCCATATTTTAGTAGAAACTTAAAAAAGAAAAGAAAATTGAAAAGGAGAAAGACAAAATAAATGGTGCTTTACTCAATTCTTTTTTTTTTTTTTTTAGAAATGTATGAAAATGACATCCCCTTTCCCTTGGTCCCTGGGATGGACCGCTCCCTTCAACCCCCCCCCCCCCCTTGGCACGCCACTGGGTATAGCCCTTTACACGGAAAAACAAATGTTCAATTTAGACATATAATACACAATGTAAAGAATACTGAACAAAAACACAATTATACTTCATAATGTGTGTTTCTGTTATGCAACATTAAAATAAAAAAGCTGATTTTTATACCCGTGTTAGCTCTTCATCAGTAAAAATAGACAGCTAATATCCATTATTTTTATTTAAAATCATGAATTACACTTGACTCATAGAACAGGAAAAGGAAAACAATCTAGATTTGTTTTCCAGATGGGAAGTGTAGCCAGCCTCAGTAATATGCTGCAACCAGCATATTGGATTAAGCTCTCTGTGTGCTGCTTACATTTTTTAAGGCATTTTAATGTCATGAAATCAGGCCAATTGACTCAATAAATAGCTAGCTTATATAATAGCTCAATAATAGCTAGATATTATATTGCTAATTTGTATATTATATTGCTGATATAAAATAAGGTGTCATAGCTAGCTTATTTGCATTTTTAAGTTTGTTTTGTAGACAGCCAGATCCAATTTTTACATATACAGGGTTCACACTAGACCGCAGGATTGCACGATTTCCGTAGTGCCACACTATATCCCACTCAAAAAAATAACAGTCATGGGCTTTTCCTGCATGCTGAGTTGTACAATTTTGGTGAATCAGCTAAAATACTTAATGGGATAAAGAATCGAAGATATCATTAAATTGTATTGTTATCAAAATCATTTGTATATTATAATGCTAATTTTGATATTTATAATCTTAGTTGCATTGTATTTTTGTAATGACATTAATTTTCCTTATAAAATTGAAAAAACTAGCTGACCCGTGCGAAATTTTTGCACAATATTGTATTTAATACACAACAGTAAATATTATAGTGTGAAAATGAATAAATGTGTCTATAAGTACATAATATTCTGTCAAATATTTTCATGGGTCAGTTAGATGTTTGATTGGAAGTCATTCAAAAAGTAGACATTTTTCTTAACAGAAATAAATTTATTTTAATTGTGTTGTTTTATAAAACCTCTTTAAAACAATATTAGCAGTTAATAATTATAAGCATACAGAAAATCTACTTAATGTTAATTGTATATCAATATATATATTAGTATATATATTTACAGTTCGTACCACTGATCTCTATATCGAAGATGGCGCCTCTTACATTTAAAGTTAAATATATCAATAGTATTAGGGCTATTCAATGCCATCTTTTGTACATTTTTGCATTTCATAGAGAATAAAAAACATGTGTCACCAACAGGCAGCGCTGTTTTCATCAAAAGTAGAAATTATAAGCTTTAACTGGGTATTTTATATATATATATATATATATATATATATATATATATATATATATATATATATATATTTTCGTCACGTATTTAATGACATCTAGCCGCGCCCATTTCAACTCAAGCAACCCACCCAGGAGTGCCAGAAAAATGTTGCCAAAACTTGGCGACATTTTCCTGGAGAGAAAATGGCATAGAACAAAATATTCTGCCGGCGACTGATGAATACAACTCACTGAATTATCAAAATGAGACAGCTCGATTGAAAAGACAAAATAAGTTCTTTTAACCTCATTTAAATATTTATTTTACAAACAATTTACAAAAAACCTGTATTTCTAGTTACCTTCAATCATCCATCCAATCTATACAAAAAAACATAATAAAAACTCATAGCAATTCTATTTTTCTTACATTTTTTACCTGTCATTGCCACTCATTTTTAAAGAAAGTATATTCAATTCAGCTGACTCCATGGCAACCTGGAATCATGGAGTCTGTTACGTTTTTTTTTTTTTTTTTTTTTCGGTCACGTATTTAATGAGATCTAGCCACGCCAGAAAAAAAAACACATTTGAGAAATAATATATATGATTTCTTTTTTATTTTTTTTTTTATTAACAAAAAGATTTTTTCTGAATTTCTGCATATTTTTCGTCAAAAGTAGAAATTATAAGCTTTAACTGGGTATTTTTAAAAATTTTTTTGGTCAAGTATTTAATGAGATCTAGCCGCGCCAGAAAAAAAAAAACACCTTTGAGAAATAATATATATGATAATATATTTTTGAAAATAAACAAAGTTCTCACTCAGATATTTAAAAAAAACCACTTAATTTTAAAGCTAGAGTGGTAGAATATCACCCATTTTTTTCCTAGTGTAAACCCTGCATATATGTACTCTAGCTAAATAAATTTCTTTCCGTTGACATCAGACTAACTTATGGTTACTGCAGAGTGGGGGATTTTCTCTAATGAATAATTCAAAACTTATCTGGGAAATCCTAAATCTAATAAGTGTAGAAATTTCATTTTAAATTTGTCTTTAAAATTATTGAATTCTTTATTTATTTAAAACCTCTAAAGTGATATGTCTTACAAATTGATTTAGTTTTCAAAGGACAATATTTTTCTTACCTTTGCGTTTTAAATGCCTGTGGTTTTCTGGATGTTTAACAGCATACGATTCATTAAATCCTTGTTCTTTCATAAAATTAATGTGGTATTCATTCCAAGAAACACGGCCTAAAAATGTTTTGGGAAAAGCCATTTTAATGCCATCAGTCTAATGCAACTGAGTATGATTAATAGAATATATTGTTATTTGAAAATCTAATAACAAAATGGATGTTCAAAATAAACTAATACATTTGAAAATGTTACATGCTTGCACAAGAAATTCCAAATGCAAACTATACCTTATAGTGCTAGCTCTAGGCTTAAAAATCTGCGAATAAGAATCAATTTTTGGAAAATAGAGTCAATTTAGAAAGTAAAAAAGTAAAAGGGGGTACTTATGTATTATCCCGGCAGTCCGCCATGACAAGCATTTTCCACCAAGATAAATGCCGGACACATGAAATTATTGATGGCTTAGAATACGATTGGCAATAGTTTGCCAGCACATTTGTAGAAAAAATAGTTTGGCGGGAATGGCCGCTGGGATAATACGTAAGTACCGGAGAAGGTTTTAAACCAGCAAAATGTTACTCAATACATACCATTGTGGTCTTTGTCTAATGATGTAAAAATCAGATAATTATCTCGAACTGCTGTCTGAAAATGATCTTTTACTTTGTTTATCATCCATGTTTCTAACTCATCTAAATTCAAGTATCCGTCTTTATTTAAATCAGCTCTAGTAATAAAAAAATACATGTATATTGATTACAATGTAAATGTGGAAAGATAATTAATTTGCTAAAATGGAACAGCTTGGATTTTAACACCAATGGTGACTTTTCATTCTCTGGTATTTCTTTGGCAATTTAAGCATTTGCATAATCAACAATCATTTTCCATTATGGCTGCCATTTAAAGATCTCCCAGTGGCATAATTAGGTTTTCATTTTAGATGGGCAATCTGGCAGGGGGTGGGGGAGAACGATAATTGTTTGAAGAGTATAAGACTTTTTGACTGTTTTTAAACTATCAGAAAAACAGGTATGAGAATCTTCCACGGTTTGGTTATTCCCGCGTATTTTGCATTTTATTTTTTCCCGTGTTTTTAAAAAACATTACTTTCCGCTTTTTTGTATGTTTGTGTTCCGCGTTTAAAAATATTTCCAGTGCAATTTTCTTTTTAAAGATGTAATCGCCGAAATACATCTTGCTTACCGATAGCAAGACCATATTGCTAGCTAAGTAAGGGAATATCCAATGAGGAGATCGAAAGTCGAAAGAGCGGGCGAAGTTTGTAGAATTCCTTTTGATAAGCACTGAATTTTGTTACATGTTCTCTCTCTTGTTCCCAAGGTGGTTTGTTCCATTCTGCGGTTTTCTGTCCTCGGTAATGGAAAGCAATCATTTGGATATCATAAATCGCATTAACGCTGCGGAAATAAACAAAGAAAACCACAATTAAGAAATTTCTACAATGTGCTTTTTTTTTTTTTTTTACGGCTTTTGTAGTGAATTAATTTTGAGGCATCAGATAAATCCCACAACATGCCAAGCTTAAAAGAAACAATTATTCTCCGATGGACGCATTATGCATTGTCAGCTGGCCCGTACGGTGGAAGAGGAAAGAACTGTTTACTTTAAAAGAAATGGAATTTCTCTCTTTCTCCCTCCTCTGTCGTTGACTACCCAAACAGTCGTTTATTTATTTAATAATATTCCTCTTTGTAAATTAAAAACATTGATTTGTTTATATTAAATCGTAGGCTGTTATTTGGCTTCCTAAATCATAGGCGTAGCATCACGAAAGGTTTTTTTTTTTTTTTTTTTTTTTTTTTTTTTTTTTTTAAGTGTACATGGGGAGCGCAGATAGCATATTCTAAAGTAAAAATAGGCATGTTTTTAAAGAAAGAAAAAAAAAGGTTTTGGAATGAATGGTTTTCTAAACAAAGTTCGGTGGGGGGGGGGGACACGCCCCCCCCCCCCTCTGCCGACGTTATGTTTATGTCTCAACTTAGCAGTAAAGTACTTTTAAATAGTCTATGAGAAGTAGGGAAGGAAGAGTTCTCAATTTAACACTATTTTATAACTGGATTTAAGCCATCATCAGTTGAAATCAAAACTGCTGAAGTAATACATTGTGCACAAAATGGAAGGTACTCAGTTTGCAAACCTGCATGAAAAAAACATTTTGAATTTTTGGTAATTAATAAGTCATAAATTGTTAATCATTTGACCAGTGCTGAAATAATTTCCTATGTTTCAAAACCAGAGGAAAACAATTCTGAAACGTTGTAATGTTGTGTAATCCTATTATTTAAAATATTAATAATACATTGTATAGATAGTGAAATTTAATGGTGAAAAATTTCAATGTATGGTTTATGTCACAAATAAGCAATTGTAAGTTTAAAACTGTGATATAATACATAAATCTACTGGATTTTCTGCCCTAGTTGTTGGCAGGTAGTATACAACTAGTCAGCTTTCCCCTCCTCCCTCTCCCATTTATTAGGAGAGAGAAAAATAAATGAGATGACATTCAGCAGATTTTTAATGGGAACATTTATGGCCTAAATTTTTGAAGTATCTATGTATTTTTGTTAGTGTGTAAACTGCAACTTTTTAAAGTTACAAGATAGGTTTTATTGTTTGATGTAAGAGAAAAGTTGAAATTACTTTTAACATTTTGAATATATTTTTCTTTGGCTATGCCATATTCTGTGTTCTTGGGCTATTTTATAATGAATTGTGGTAAATCTATGGAAGCTTGAAATATTTAATGATATTCTGGAATTTTATGAGACAGTTCATGGAAAATCAGGTAACCCCCCCCCCAAAAAAAAAAGAATGGAGTAAAATTGTTTTTTAAAGCTAGGATTTTGTCTTGACTGTAGATTTTGTAAAATTGCTTAAGATCATCCTTTAGATAATGATAACCTCTGTTTCATAATTGAATGTTCTGCATCTAAAATTGCACATAAATGTTTATGAATTTTAATTTATAAATATAATAAAAATTATAATTTAAATAAAAATATTTTCATAAATAATTATAACATATATATTGTTGATATAAAATAATTGAAATATATATATATATATATATCAAAAATGGGCGCTTGAACTTTGCTCGAAGTCGAAATTACGTTCACGCACTTTTCCTCTTTTTTCATATTTGTATTCTCATCCCTGGAAAAATTAGAGACTCACTTATTTTTACCAGAGTATTCAAAATTGGATAAAGCATGGACTAAGTGATAATATGGCTTATAATGCTCTAAAGTTGGTTTATCTTAAATCTCATTTTTATAGAAGTTAATATAACTGTTTTTAAAATAAGTTTTTTAATAATTATTGTGCACGGGCCCTTTGGCCACCTCTTAAATATGCCAATAAGTTCTCCATATTATTCTTATTTACATAATCCTTGGCAGATTAGCATAATAAGCACTCCAAAATATTCCATTCACTCTGGTGGCAAATATCCAAGCTGTGCCTAAAAAATGGAAACACATCACTAAAATATTTCTTTTAAAGAATCGTTAAATCTGAAGAGAAGTGAAAAAAATATGTAGACATATGTTAGTGTCTGCGTATTATTTTTCTTAATTAGACAATAATTGAAATGCCAATAAAAGCATTAAATAAGTAGATCGTATGTAGAAATTGAAACTTAGCAATTTTCTAAATAAATGTGCAATCTACATACTTATAAACAGAGTAGCGTGAGAAAGCAAATAGTGGAGTTACTTTTCATGAACGGAAATGAGCAGTTTTTCATCTTCAGTGCCGTTCTTTATACTACCTAAAAGAATTTCTTTTCTAAAATCCTTATTTAAATGACCATCACGTTCCATTTTCACAGCCTTTAAGTGATCTGGCGGTTTGATAAAATCATAAGTTAATTTTTGTGGAGTAACATTTTTAGTAGTATCCTTTAGACTTGCATTTATTTTTGAAAATAAAGACAGGGAAATGCTTGGAACACATATATAAAACAGAATTAGGCAGTAAATAAATAAATTACTATATCTCGATTGATTACACAACATAAAAGAAATTTTCATGATCGAAAGTTAATTTTGAGACTTCAACAATCACAAGGTCTTCATAAATAAAAGATCACCCGTACTATTTGTTGACATCACGAAGAAACAGGAACAAGAACTGAATTGGCGCATGTCGAAATACCACTACCATGGAGTTACAGATAAGGAGATCAAACGCATGCTATCAAAGTAGCCCAACTTCAGGTGAGGTTGGGCATGGGATGGACTTAGCAGGAGATTACCTGATGCTGCTATCTAGCGCCAGTAGCTGCAAACAATTTGTCAAGAAAACTTTTACCCCATGTTTTCCATAAATTAGGAGTCGATGTATCAATTATATTAATTATTTATTTGGTTACAAGGTAATATGTAGGACCCATTTACATACACACAAATGCGGAGTAAATGCCGGAACTTTCGCTGCTTTCTACCCCGCTTCCCCTACATAGGGGAATAAATGCGGGGTAGAAAGATTCCAAGTTCCCTATATTCTGCTTTTACCCGGGACTTTCCATTTTCCCATGTAAACGGGCCTTTTGGGTCCTCGAATAAGTCCCCAAAAATATTTTCAAGTATCCCCAAGTTTTCCTTCGATTCTAGAACAATGCTTGATTTGTCCCCAAAATGCTGTTTAGAAATATCATAGATATATGAATAACTAGATCACGCATCCGTATACTAGTAAGAGGTTTTTCTTGTTGCCAAATATCTTCGGTGGCATCGCCCATGATAGTGGCAGAAAGAAGTGTCTTGATCATGGTTTATGGTTATTTTCGCCACTAGTCCAGCATCTTATTTATTTATTTATTTTTAATTAACTTTAAGCATTATCATGCCCAAGTCGTGCTGTGCGTATAACTGCACCAACAGGTCTAGGAAAGGATCTGGAATATCTTTTCACTAATAAATGCTTGAAATTGGGGTATTGAAAATCAAATACCAATTGATGTTCAATAACAGTAGTATTTTTAAATTTCCTATTTACCTATGCTTTTCGTTCACTTTGTAAAGTAATTGAAGGAGATATTGCACATCCTTCTTGAATTAAAGTAGACATTGCTTGATTCATGTTTCTATATAAATATAATCCTAAAACATTTGACCGTACGATATATATATATATATATCTATATATATATACTTATTTTTAAATTGCATACTTGGCACTTAAACTATAAAAAATGAGATAAATAAAGCATCGTAATTTACTTTTTACGAATAATTATTAATCATATTTTACAGGAAATGATTAATTTTTCTATCATTTTTCAAAAATAACTCTTGAATTGGGGATATTGAATTTATCTTATTTATTCTAACTAGATTTTCCACATTTGAGCATTTTTTAACGACTTTTAAAATTACTAGTTTTAATATTAAATTCATTTTTTTTAGTTCAACGTGATTGTTTGTTTAAGTCTTTATTTATGTTTCTTTATACTTTTGTTTAAGTAAGCTTTAAGTTAGTGTTTTATGGTAAGTATTTTAACTTTTTTTTTTTTTTTAAATAAGCATATCAGCTCTGTAGTGTTGTATCAAATCCACAGTTCCAAATCCCATAATTTGCATCAGCAAAAATTGTTTTCAAGTATATATACAATTGGGGAATTTTTTTTTTATAAAACCTGAATTATCAAGGATATTTTTTTCTTAATTCTTGTAGCCACCATGCTTTTCAAAATTATAAAAGTGTCGTTCATATTTTTTAGGACTGAATTAAACAAACATCTTTAACAATGTATTTTAATGTACAATAAGCAAATGAAGTAAAATGTCAGACTGCGGACTCTTGAGTACATATTGAAATGGTTATTGGCACCTGAGGCAATCCATAATTTTGCCATCCCTCTTATTCTTTCATTCAGAGTTTTGACATTGGAATTTGTTAATGTTGCTTTCGTATTTTAGTTTTTAGCTTTGATTTTTTTAAAAGTATCAGGAAGAATACCTAAAAATATGCTATACATAGTAAGCCTTCTTCGAACATGTACTGTTATTAAATTGAGAGTTAACAAGATTTTTAAAAATATTTTAGTACGGCTTCAACTTGGTGGAGAATTATCTCGCTTGAATTCCAGCATAAAATAATGCTTTATTCCTGATATTTATCCCTGCTTTATTTCTTTACTGCACATTTGATATTGAAATTACGATAAAATACTGTTCCAATGAACTTTACAAATATTTCAGATAAACAAAAATTTGGTATGAGATCATCATTTACCTACTATTACAATTTTAAGCTATGTTTGTCAGAAAAGGATGTAAAAATAATGAACTTTTGTGTATTTGGGATTCTGAGAAATAAACATGTGTGTTTCTCTGTAGGAAACAGGGAGACGCATGAAATAAATATGTATTAAATGCATGCATTTTCACATATCTTCTCCCATCAAGCTTTTTGAAAAAATATTTCTTCAAATTTAACCGAGAGTATGGTAAAATTAAAGAATAGAGAATGTTTTTATTCAAAACAATGAGCCTTGGTATATTTTAAACAAAGAATAATAATCTATTGAAAATATATTAACTGTATTAAAATAATCTATATTTACTATGTTAGTTATGAGAAATGTGTGAAAAACATGCACCCCAGAAAAAAAAATGGGGGTGGGTATTTAAAATATCCTAAATATTAATATTAGCTAAACATGTTTTTACCTGTACAAAGTTGTGGATGTACATAAGCGAAAATGCACTGTTCTAGAAAGGCAATTTTTAGAAAACTGGTGTTTACATTTAGGGTTCCAAGTTTATTACATTGTAATATTTTTAGAATGTAACATTATAACTTTTTGGAAATCGGTTCCTTTTTAAGATATAAAGGACGTGTAAAAAACACGTTTTGGACTCTCACTTCAAAAGGGATAAAATTTCCTAAGTATAGCCTTTTTGCTTAAAAAAAAAAAAAAAAAAGTAGAAGAAGGCGTATTTGAATCTCAAGAACGTTAGAAATACATTTATGAGGGAAAGAAAGATGCAAACTCAATCACCAAACTATGCCACAATATTATGATTTTCTTAAAATGTAACAAGAAGCACAACCCCCCCCCCCTTGATATGAACGTAGTTTTCTCTTACGAGATCTATGACACCTCGGTCTTTTACCCTAGTACTTCCAATACACAATTGATACTTAATTTCAGTTCACATCTTTGTTCAGAAAAAGTTTTTGTTTTCCTTGTGTGCAAAAATAAACATTTTATCGATTATTTTAATTATATTAATTATTAGTGTTACATTTTTAGACCATCTAACAGCAAAAATAAACTAAAAATAGCTAGCAAAATATCATAACAAAATGTTTTTTCTTTGAATTTGGTTCTGAACGAATCATCAATTCTGTATTTAAATGTAAATTAATGATGTTGCATAGCAGTCGTAAGCAGCGACGTTTTCGTCTTTCTGCCACTATCGTGTCGTCTGCTCCTGAAGTGCACTGGCAACAAGTTTCCTCCCCTTGTGCGCAATCTAGTTCACTATTCCTATATCTATGAGAAATATGGTCAAAACTTGAGGTACCGCACTTTTACAGGCGCTGGAGCCTGTTATGCCACTTCTTGCTCTGATTGGCTCTTCGCGACAAGTGACTTCTGTAGAGCTCTGATTGATGCTCTCCCTGCTGCCTGAATTTACTGCTTGAGGAGCGTATTTCAGAATCGGAGGAAGGAAGGAACGTTTCAGATATATTTGGCAATTTATTGCGCTTTGCAATGTGCGTTTTCAGTCTATAAAATATGTTATTACTTCATATTTATTCGCAGAACATTATTATTATTTTTTTTATTTATAAAAGTTCTTATCTGATCAGTGCCGTATCTAAGTTGGGGAGAGAGGGTATAAGGGACGACCCCCCCCCCCAAAAAAAAAAAAATTAATGTGTATTAGTTTCAAAAAATTCTTTTCTTAGTACTGCTTTTTTTCTCAATTCTTCTTTTAACTGTAACAGACAAATTAACTGGCTTAATGAGTTTAATTGTATAATGAAATTAATTAATTACATAATGAAGTTAATAAATATGTAATTAAGTTATTTATGATTTAAAACTGATTATATGTCATATTTCAATGATTCATTATGGGAAATAAAACCAATACACAAATTAATAACAGCATTAATGATTGCTAATGAACAAAAAAAATTTCAATAATGACTGTTAATTACATAGCTATAATTATCGGCGGGCTTAAATTGTTGTGAAACGTTGTTAATAGCTGTGGTGTTTTCCGTGAATTTTTCGATACCAAAATGAGCGAAATTCACGTGTGCAATGTTTGCAAAAAGGATTTTTACAGCAAATCATATAAATCAGCAAATCATCATCAGCAAATCATCTATAACTATACTTCTCATATTTCTACTGAATTGTGGGTTTTTCGAAAAACTTATTAGTGATATACAAACCTACTTAGAAAATTTGGCTTACACTCTAATACATATAATTAATTATCTGTACATTATTAATTAATTTAATATATTATTTAATTAACTAGTAATTAAATCATATGCACAATATCACCTTTAATGAGATCAATCAAAATTCATAAGCAAATAATCATTATAGCTATGTAATTAACAGTCATTATTGAATTTTTTTTTGTTCATTAGCAATCATTAATGTTGTTATTAATTTGTGTATTGGTTTTATTTCACATAATGAATCATTGAAATATGACATACAATCAGTTTTAAATCATAAATAACTTAATTACATATTTATTAACTTCATTATGTAATTAATTAATTTAACTACACATTTAAACTCATTAAGCCAGTTAATTTGTCTGTTACAGTTAAAAGAAGAATTGAGAAAAAAAGCAGTACTAAGAAAAGAATTTTTTGAAACTAATGCACATAATTTTTTTTTTTTGGGGGGGGGATCGTCCCCTATACCCCCTCTCCCCAACTTAGATACGGAACTGATCAGATAAGAACTTTTATAAATAAAAAAAATAATAATAATGTTCTGCGAATAAATATGAAGTAATAACATATTTTATAGACTAAAAACGCACGTTGCAAAGCGCAATAAATTGCCAAATATATCTGAAACGTTCCTTGCTTCCTCCGATTCTGAAATACGCTCCTCAAGCAGTAAATTCAGGCAGCAGGGAGAGCACCAATCAAAGCTCTACAGAAGTCACTTGACGCGAAGAGCCAATCAGAACAAGGAGTGGCATACCAGGCTCCAGGCGCCTGTCTCACTTTTTGACCCTGGACAAAGGGCGCGTTCGAGAATTCATCGGTTGTGTACCGGTAACACCGGTGCACGACCAGAGCGTTCGAAAAGGCGGAGCGATGGGCGGAGCTCTGGAATTAACCGCGTTCGAAAACGTTTCGGTCATGTAGCGGTTGTCTGCTCAGCGTGACCAGAGCGCAACCAGAATGACCCTGCTAGCGAGGTGGGTTATTCCGGTTATTAGCGTAGTGTTGCCAATGTTTATTTTTGTTTTCTTGGCTTGGAATTGGATGTGGTGAGGATGACCGAAATCGGTTGACAACCGTGACGTCACTTAACCGAAGATTGACCGCAATCGGTAGCACCGGTGCATAACCAACCGGTGAATTCTCGAACGGGCCCAAAATTTGAGCATTGGGACAAGACTTTGAACCTCCTCAAAAAGCTGAACCGGGGCCATCGTGATTCTACCGGGCATGCTTGTGCTCTCCGATGAGTCATACAAAGAGGCCTACGGATGCTCACTTTTTGGTTCCAACACTTAGATACGTCATCTAACGGCCAAATGAGGAAATGACCGTAGGCCTCTTTCGGGGTGCACAAGCAGGCCCAGTAGAATTACGACGGCCCCGGCTGAACCTCGACAAAACTTTGAGGTTCCTCAGAATTTTCGAACCACTTCAAATCGGGAAAACGAGGTACTCCCTCTTTTGCCCGATGAATAGGTCATTTGAACCGCCTCTTGAGTAAGTAGCACAACACTGGAACTAGTGTCGGGTAACTCGCGCCAGAAAAATTAATAGTGAGGGATGTACCTCAATCAGTTTTGAAGAGGTTCAAAGAGGGACTTCAAATGAAGAGGTTCAAATGAGGCAGCCGTACAAAACTTGGAATGTGTGAGTAGCAAGGGAAATAAAGTGGTTCAAATTATTTTTGGTAGCGAAGGAAAGAGGCGATCGTACAAAAACTTCGAATGTGTGAGGTATGAAGGAATGATGGTTTGTCATGTCCGAATCGTTTCCTGGAAGAGCAGAGGGAGGCAGAAATCTTTTTGGGGAGTTTGTTTATTGGGGAATTAAGGAACTGTTGAATGTTGTTGGTGTTATATTCTTCAACAGATTAATAACCATGGCATCAGGATGGCTTTTCGGGATGGGATTGATGTGTGAAAATACACTCATGTCCATAAATTAAGGATAATTCAGAATCACATAGAAATTGATCTCTAAAATAAAAATTACACCTGTGGAATGATCACACACATCTTGAAGAAGAATATGCAAATTACAGGAAACCACCAGATGGCGTGGATGGTACGTCACAATGACGAGAGTGTAAGAGAGGGGTATATAAGGAATGGTGGCAAAGAAGTAAAATTGTTCACAAGCGCTGTGAAAGCCTTTCAGTGCAAAAACCGCATAGTTATGGCACAAAGGAGGCATTTGGATGATGTTTTACGTGGCAGAATTATCGGACGACTGGAATGTGGACGTACCCAGCTGGAAGTATCCGAGGAACTTGGAATCGCCCAGAGTGTCATCTCCAGGCTTTGGCAACGATTCCAAGATGATGGTAATGTGAGTAGACGTTACAGCACAGGTCGCCCCCGAGTTACAGCGCCGAATGAGGACCGCTATTTGGCAGTTACTGCCAAAAGAAACAGACGGAGTAAAGCATCAGACCTGTCTCGTCAGCTCTCTTCAGCTACCGGTACGACAGTTTCAAGGCAGACCGTGTACAGACGCTTAGGGCACATTGGTCTATATGCTCGTAGGCCTGTCAGATGTGTTCCACTTACCGCAACTCACTGTCGCCTGCGATTAACCTGGAGTAGAGAGCATGCATTGTGGACACCGCAACAGTGGTCTTGTGTGATGTTTACCGACGAGTCCAGGTTTAGTTTGGAGTCTGATTCTCGCCGGACATTCATCTGGAGAGCGCCAGGTACCCGTTACCACCAAGAGAACACCATTGAAAGACACCGTTACGGTGGTGCAGGATGGCTCGTTTGGGGAGGAATTATTCTTGGTTCCAGAACTGACCTGCATGTTCAGAGTGTAACGATGACAGGCCACATCTATCGGGATGTCATTTTGGAACAACATGTACGTTTGTTTCGGGGCGCCATGGGTGCTGAATTTGTGTTTATGGATAACAACGCCCGTCCTCACCGTGCAAACATTGTAGACGAGTGCCTTCAATCGGAGGATATCACCCGTATGCATTGGCCAGCATACTCACCGGACTTGAATCCGATAGAGCATGTGTGGGATATGCTTGGCCGACGAATTGCAGCCCGTCAACCCCTTCCCATCTGTCTACCGGAACTTCGGAGTGCATTGCTTGATGAGTGGTGTAATATTCCCCAAGATCAGATTGATCATTTGATACTCAGCATGCCTAGGCGTTGCCAGGCCTGTATTGCATCGTCCGGGAGACATACTTCGTATTAACCATCCTACTAACCATGTTATACTGTTTTTTGTAAATAGGTTCTTTTTTAAAATTTGGTCAAGGGAGTAAAACTTGCAATTTTTATTAATTATGTCAAACATATAGCATCTTTTTTGCTCTTTACTTTTTGTTTAATAAATATACTTTACAAATAAGTCAAATTTGTTTTGCTTCTTTCTCTTTCTTTGCCTGAACTTCATTATCCTTAATTTATGGACATGAGTGTAAATATATTCAGAATGTGCTGCATCATGGATTAAATACTAGAAAAATTTAATGAGCGTTGTGTAAAGAAAATATCTGTAAGTAATAATTGAATGCGGAAATTTAAATGGTTGTTAGGGGGGTAAAATGACGCGTTTGCAGGCCCATAGCTAAACTGTTTTTATATATACAGTGCGCACCGGTTATAACGGACCTGGGATATTACGTACTATCGGTTAACGTACCTAGATGCCAGGTCCCGATTGAAGTTCTATATTTATAATGTTATTTAACTTCGGTTAAAACGTACTTAATAAAAGTACGTACTTCGGCTATAACGTACTTTTTATACCAAAGCCAAAAATCAAATTTTTGTTTTCTTAAGAATTTTATTTCCTTTTTCTCTGAAATTTCAGTACCTTTAGAAACACTCGTTCTCAGTTTTCAGATTCTCTAGCGAGATGAATTGTGTATCAATGAAGGGAGCAATCTTCTACCTCTTTCGCCTTCTACGTAGGGCTAAGAACAAGACTATGTTTTTATTTGTCATTCATCAATGTAAATGCCTCCTGAAAAGGTCTATCTATAATGATTCTGATGATAGTGAAGCAGAAACAGAGGAACCTATACCAAGCATACCCGACGCACTAAATGCTGCAAAACTTTATCACGATTTTTTTAATGTGGCATTGATGACGCAGAGACTCTACAAAAGTCTATTATGGATATTCAAAACGGTATTTTTAAAGTAGCATATGCCCATTTAAAATGAAAGAAAATTACAATTATTTATCTCAATAAAAATTGAAAGTAATAAAGAATTTTCTCTGTTTAATTTAAATTTTAAGAAGTCAGACCTGTTTAAAACACATATTTCAATGAAATTATAAGCCCACTTTCTTTTTTTTTGTGTAATATTGAATCTTACCGGCGATACTGCTTATAACGTACTACTTTTTTAGGTCCCATGAGAGTACGTTATAACCGGTGTCTACTGTATCTATATAACATTACAAATCAATAGCCCGCTAAAATTCCACACTTCTAGAACTACATAGTTTTAATTCAGTTGGAACAAATGGATCCGCTTTCAAAAACTGCAATTACTACACGGTCCCTTGCAATTCCTTTATAATTTTGTAGACAGGCCCCGCATTCAGCCACTCTGGCGTCTGAAAAGTCATAACAAACCTTGAAAAACTGCTGCCCAGATTCTGGGATCGGACAATAATTGCAACGTGCATGAATTGTGGGACACGACCTCAAAAGTTTATAAAAGGGGCTGATGCAGCCCAGCAGCGACTCTTTTGCGTGACCGTACTGCCAAGGAAAGATGTGTCGAATCACCAATAAAATAATGTAATCGCAATTCGACTCATTTCTTCCACCGACGGCTATAACGGCCCAAGGATTTTCACCGCTCGCTCCTGCGTTTGCCAGCAAAGGGGTCTCAAATAGCCTCGCCTCCCCCGGACCACGACTATAACCTTCCCGTAGCCTTTAATGCTCCAATGCTTTAATGCTACATACATACATACATACATATATATATATAATATTAAAAAAAGGGGGGGTGAGTGAGAGAGAGGCTAAAAATCACGTATTTGAAGGGAGAGCGTGGGGCGAGAGCTGGGTTTGAACTCAGGGACTTATGGGTGGTAGAATGAGGCGCAATCCGGCTCGGCTAAAAGGTACCCGTTCGACCGGCCTTCAATTTACGGGTGTTGTGTGAGCGGAGGTAATCTCGTACCGCCACACTGCTCCCCTAGAGAGTCGGTGGCTGATGAACGATGTTCCAAACGTTATGGAACGCTGCCACTCGTTGTGGACTTTGTGAGGTCGTTGCCACTCGTTGTGGACTTTTGTGAGTTCTCTGACGCTCGTTAAGAACTTTGAAAGAGCCGAGAGAGAGATGGAAGAGGGCGGTGCTGGCGCCATCTGTCGCTGTAGGCGAGAAGGAGAATGCGTGTTCGTTGTCCGGGTTGCCAATGAAGGGAGAGCGTGGGGCGAGAGCTGGGTTTGAACCCAGGGACTTATGGGTGGTAGAATGAGGCGCAATCCGGCTCGGCCAAAAAGTACCCGTTCGACCGGCCTTTACTCCAGACAGCACACTTGCCCAATTTATGTCCATATCTGGACAAACTTGTCCAAAACATGTGTATGTCTATGATAAGATATCTCCTGGACATCATTTTAGCGACATCTTTGGGAAAATCCATAATATGTCTAGAATAAGACATGATTGGGGCATGTAACACCCCAATTAAGTCTTATTACGACAAAAACGGGAAAATCCATATTATGTCTGTTATATGACATGAATTGGACATCTAAACACCCCAATCATGTCTGTTTTATGACATAAATGGGAAAATCTATCGGCGACAAACTCTGATTGGCTCAATTTGTTTGATCATGCGCAGTAACATTTTTGTATGCACGTTGTTTTTAATAATCTGTGGTGGTTGTGGTAGATAGTACCCATGTATTTGAAGTTTCCTTGTCAGCTAATTATAACATTTTTATGCGCACTTCTTGCATATTGCTTGCCTATATCACTGTTCTTTACAATACGGGGTAATGTACAACTTTTTGACTTAATGTGTATTTTAATAAAAAAATTAAGTCGACTCGTCAGGAATGGCGCAATGTTGAATAAGAAGTTAATGATGAATTATTCCTTATTGAAGCTGAATGTAATGTGAATGTTATTGAATCAAAGCCTATTAATGCGCACGATTATAATTATTTTCGTAATGAATTTGAAAATAGGATCGATGAAAATATTTTTGAAGATTCAAATATGTGTGATCCTACAAGCAGTTCTTGTAATAGCTTCATTTCATTTCAGAAATTACTGATGAAACAGATACTTCTATTCCTTTATGGTAGTAACTTATCCATAGCATAAAAATAAACTGTGGATATGAGATAAATATCCACAGAATGTCTTTTTATGGACAAATTATGGATGTCCATAACATGCCCATATGGATAAGTTCTGGATGTCCATAACATGTCCATATGGATATCTATATTTTGTCCAGAGGATATCATTATGGACGCCGTATTGTGCCACATGGACAAGTTTGGGGGGTATTATGGACAAGATATAGACAAATTTGGGGATGTCAGTTATGTCCCGAACTTGTCCATGATATCATATGGACATGTTCTGGACAAGTTTGTGCTGTCTGGGTATATCACTGTTCTGTTCTTTACAATACGAGGTAATGTACAACTTTTTGACTTAATATGTATTTTAATAAAAAAATTGATTCGACTCGTCAGGAATGGCGAAATGTTGAACAAGAAGTTAATGATGAATTATTCCTGATTGAAGCTGAATGTAATGTGAATGATATTGAATCGAAGCCTATTAATGCGCACGATTATAATTATTTTCATAATGAATTTGAAAATAGGATCGATGAAAATATTTTTGAAGATTCAAATATGTGTGATCCCACAAGCAGTTCTTTCAGAAATTACTGATGAAACAGATACTTCTGTTCCTTTATGGTAGTAACTTATCCATAGCATAAAAATAAACTGTGGATATGAGATAAATATCCACAGAATGTCTTTTTATGGACATATTCTAGTTGTCTATAACATGTCCATAAGGACAAGTTCTGGATGTCCATAACATGTCCATATGGATGTCTATATTTTGTCCAGAGGATATCATTATGGACGCCGTATTGTGCCATATGGACAAGTTTGGGGCGTATTATGGACAAGATATAGACAAATTTGGGGATGTCAGTTATGTCCCGAACTTGTCCATGATATCATATGGACATGTTCTGGACAAGTTTGTGCTGTCTGGGTAATTGCCAGGTATTGTGTGCGCAGAGGTGATCTCGTGCCGCCACATATTAAAGGCTAGAAAAATTTAATGAATGTTGTGTAAAAAATATCTGTAATAGTTGAACACGGAAATGTAGACACTTGTAAGGGGAAAAATTATGCTTGTGTAGGCCCTAAGGGAAAAATTAAATGGACTGCCCCACCCGAGAAACAGGAAATTAATGTAAAAGATCCTATTTTACTTCCATAAAAACAGTTGTATATGTGAATCTTCTAACTAACCGCCCCCACCGACAACCTAACCGCCCCCCCAACAAACTTGTATTAATCCGCCACTGGCAGCCCATAGCTAAACTATTTTTATTTAAAAAAATAGGCTAAAAATTTAAATATACCTATACACATGTACACAAAGGAAACAAAATGCAAAATTGCAAGAATAGTATTAACCCATTTATGCCTAGCGTCCCTTTTTTTGGGACGGCATTATCGCTATCAGTCGAAAACGTTATTTATTTTTCCTAGCCTTTATTCATGAGTATTGAACCTCAACACCACAAAATATTTTAACATGACCTAGTAGGATGTTGACACTTCAATTTTTATACATAAAGATTTTAAGAGAAATCATTCCTTGTTCAAGAAGTTGACATCAGAAATGTATCTATTACTGCTGATATTGGCGAAAATCGAAGAAAGTCGCAAAAACATCTAGGCACAAATGGGTTAACAAGATCAATTATGCCAAATGTATCGATCATGAAACACTTTTCAACACAGCATTTTTGTACTTAAATATGACGAGATTTTAGTTAGTGGCTAAGGCAAAGCTGCATGAGGGCTATCGGCTAGCGGAGATGCCTCAGGCGGTTAACTTTCTTAAGAGTTTCGATAGCGCATTCACGTTACATCTCGAGAAAATCGCCTCAAAATCCCCACCATTAGATCTACATCCGCACGGTAGGTCAGACAAGTAGGTTTTAACGATTTATTTTATTTTATTTTAAATCGTTAGTTTATGAAAATTACCATGAAAGCGACCATGGGCGCACTCACGGAGAGGGCTATTGGGAGCTAAAGCTCCCTCCCCCGAAACTGGAGAGTTAGATCTGAAAAGCTTTAAAAATTGAAAATTGTCATTAATGAATCAAAAGATTTTTATTTTTTTAATTGCCTTTTAACTGTATTTTTTAATTGACCAGAAACTATATCGAAAATGTTTAAAAAAGACGATTTTTAAATAAATAGTTCAGTTGGTGTACAAAGTACAGTTAAACCCTATTACAACGTCATTGAAAAAATCAGTGACTCTATAACAAGTAACGAGTTACGCTGATAGTGGGCTTGTGTTCTATGGGCAAGTGGTACTAAATATTTTGACGTTATAGGAGAGTTATTACTATAATCGAGGTCACTCTAACCAAGTTCATCAGTATTTATTGCCCCAGCCCTCCCTAAACTAAAATCCTGGGTGCGCCACTGAAAGGACTTCAGTTTGATCTTAGCCAAAAGGCCCAGAAGCGATAGCGGACAAAGTAAAAATAAAAAATCTGGAGTGACTCCACTCGACTTTCCGAACACTTACGATTAAGATCATTACCAAGCATTTAAATAAATTTTAATCGATGAATAATTCAAACATATATACCAAATTGAAACTCAATCGAATGCACCGTTTAAATGCTTGCGCACTTTCAAGAATTTCTCCCCATATGCCATTATGCCATAATATAAAAGAAAGTTTTGTCGTAGCCCTGTAGGAGAACTATAAGTCCTATACACACTAAAATCAATACCGGTCTTAGGATGGTGGTTTATAACATATATACCCAATTTCAGCTCAATCGAATGTATCGTTTAAACGCTAGCGCACTTTCAAGAATTTCCCCCGATAGGCCATAATGTAAAAGAAATCTTTGTCGTAACCCTGTAGAAAAACTATAAGTCCTATACACACCAAAATCAATACCGGTCTTAGGATGGTGGTTTATAACATATATACCCAATTTCAGCTCAATCGAATGTATCGTTTAAACGCTAGCGCACTTTCAAGAATTTCCCCCGATAGGCCATAATGTAAAAGAAATCTTTGTCGTAGCCCTGTAGAAAAACTATAAGTCCTATACACACCAAAATCAATACCGGTCTTGCGACGGTGGTTTATGACATATATATCCAATTTGAGCTCAATCGAATGCTCCGTTCAGGAGCTATCGTGTTCACTCACATACACACAAACACACACACACACACACACATACACACACACACACATACATACGTACATCTCGTAAAAATAGCATAAATGGATTCAGAAGCCCTCAAAACGTGTAAAAACACCAAAATCTCGAAGTCGAATTTTTTCATGATTACAATACTTTCCTTACATGGTACATGTTCGGAAAGTAAAAAGCATCAAACCAAGCTCTCTCCCCCTAATCGTAAATCATTCTTTCTTGAAAAACCTAACGCATCACCGATGCCCCACATTTCCCCTTCTCCCCTTTTGAACCCGGACGAAATACGAAATTTGAGCCAGCTTATCCTCTTACCATGAAGCTCGGGAGGAGAAACATCGACTTGTTATCCAACTTGGACCAACTACGCAGTATGAGAATTGCCGACGAAACTGCGGCTACCATTGATTGCGACATCTATTGACGGTAGCGGAAAACAACATCGCGCGCGGGCGCTTTCCGATTTAATATTCTCTAATTGGGATTTATTCATTTATGCTGAAATTTCATGAAGTATACACTAACATTTGAATAAATAAATATGATAATTAATATGCATATATAATAATTTTGTTTCTATATTACTTAGTTACAACGATGTAACATCAGTTTGAAAATTTAATAAATTAATTAATAATTTAAATAAATTCTCTTTAAAACTGCATGCGAACGATATAATAGATCAGTTTTTGACAAATATTTTTGGTAGCAATTCGCTAAAAATTAAAAAATATTCCCTGCCTTCTTTCAGGCTATAAATTCCTCTTATATACCCGCTCTTCCACATTATATTTTATTTAATATTATTTTTTTTTTGTCTTTAGTCTTAAAGTTGGTTAGTTAAACCAAAAAACAAAAACAAATATGGAAAGATAAAAACATTTAACGCCGTTTTTCAGCACCACCAGAGCCTGATTATAACCAACAAGGGCCCCAGGAATTGATGAATTTCGGGGGGGGGGCATCTATGAAATTTGTTTTATTTTTCATAAAATTTTGGTATAAAGAAGGATGTTTCAGAACAAGATTTGAAATTGGGGGGCCCTGGGCAAAGTCCCGATTTGCCCGTGCGATAATAAGGACCTGAGTACCACAAAAAATTACATAAAAATCAATGTCTTTTCAGTATCAGTATCATTTTTCAGTACTACAAAAAATTTCATAAAAAGCATAAAGTAAAAAAAAATATTAATTCAATAAATACACGCATATTCAGTGATTGACTCTTTTGCATCAGTTTTGCAAGCTTTCACATATCAGAAAAAATCTAATATTTCTTTAATTTTGAAAAATTTTGTGTTTAAAAAAAAAACAGAATTTGAATTGAAAATATTTGTTTCTGAATAAGTTTTGCAGACTTATGCATAAGCGTAAAGTTTTCAAAATTATTGGGGGGGCCGGGCCCTACAACCACATATATTCACGTCAGTGGCGTAGCCAAGGGGGGGTGGGGTGTTAGGGGGTCATAAATCCCCGTGAGGAATTTTTTGCCTTACAAAATGTATATTCTTCACTCCCTTATCATACACCCGTATACATATATGTGAGTTGCAGAAGTCGTAACCCCCCCCCCCCCAAGAAAAATTTCTGGCTGCGCCACGGATTCACGTACATATAACTAACTCATAGCTGCCAACTACTAAGGAATATAATTAACCACTTTTTCTACATGATTTTTCGGCTTAAAATATAGCAAAATTTTTGTGCTGCGCGCACAAGCTGGTTTCTATTTTGAAAAAACATAATTAAAAAATATACTGTTTACAAAAAGTGGTTAATTATAATCCGTAGTAGTTGGCAGCTATGACTTAAGTGTAAATTATTGGAGGCGCTCGAGCTCTATGGATCCATAGAATTCTACACCTCTGTAAGGTAAGTATCCATGTTAGTATCTTCCTACCATGTTATAAGTTAAAAAAAGAAGCAAAGGAGAAAAAAAAATGTCGTTGAGATAATGCATTTTAGACACATCTGAACTTTTCTTCATTTCATACTTGAATAATCTGATTTTAATTAACCAGAGCCTGGCGAGAGCAGCTTATAGTAATATTGTGCGTTACATGGCGTCACAATGAATACTAAATCACGATTGAAATCAAAAGAAGAAAATTTTTAATAGTACAAGTAAAGGTTTTATTTTAAACGTTTGTAAATGGCGCGAAATACTTTTTTTATGTTAGTATAATTAGTTTTCTGTATTTAGTGGTAAATTATTGGGTGGGCTCAGCCCCTATTCACAATTTATTGGGTGGGCTCAGCCCCTATTCACAATTTATTGGGGGGGCTCGAGCCCCACGATCCCATATAACTCTACGCCTATGGACTTATGCCAAAAACATCTATTCATTTGTGTATCTCTTATATATTATAAAATCCCCTCCCCCACCCTAATTAAATTAATAAACAGAAAAATATTATTCATAAAACTGTTATTATTTTTTTAAAAATGGACAATTTCAAAGTATTATACTGCTGTTTCAATTTGATTATTGGGCCAAATGCCAATTTTAAAGTGTTCATATTAGCATCATACTACTACTAACATGTACAAAAGGTTTTCTATTTATATGTGTTACTTTTTATGTTATACATTTATAAGGGGCCATATTAAAGAAATATTATGGTGATGCTGTATTGATGCTGTTTGGAGCTTTAAATAACATTGGATTTTTCTTCCCGAGCGATACATTTCTTTTTCTGGCTTCTGGATATCCACTGTCACATCCAGGTGCAAAGCAGTGACTCGCTCGACCCATATTCTATAAAAATAATTTATTTTATTAAAAAAATATAGCTCGTTCACAATCAAAACAACGCTAAATCCCTATTGAAGCGGTGCGCTGCGCCTCCTGCCGGTGAAAATGGATCCTGGTCCGTTTTCCCGCCTGATCGCCCATTCCCGATGACTCTCCTTAGAGCTTCATGCCTCTTACCAATACTCATCGCCTCTTCTTCCTTACACGACAAAATTTAAGGTACCTCAAAAAATTGAACCTCGACAAAATTTGAGGAGAAGACTTTGAACCTCCTCAGAGAGCTGAACCGCCCCAAAACTTTGAGGTGCCTCAGAATTTTTTAACCACTTCAAATCGGGAAAAGGAGGTACTTCCTCTTTTGCCCGAATGAAGAGGGTATTTGAACCGCCTCGTGAGTGAGTAGCACAACACTAACTAGAACCCAGCAGCTCCAAGAACTTGGTGATTGAGTATTATGAATAGATAACTGATTAGTTGGTGGAATAGTAGTGTTTTGCTGCAGGCAATCATGATGTAAACAACTATGAAGGGAGCGAAAAAAAATGTGAAAACTATTTATTTCATAGTATTTTACTCTTGCTTTAACTATGAGTTATTCTAGAAAACATCTAAGTTTTTGGAAGTGCAGCATTTTTGATATTTGCCTGGGACTGTTTATTATATTTTTCCCTATAATTTTATTGAAAAACTTTTTATTTGCTTTATGCTATTTATTTATTTTAAGTACTGTTTCTTCATTGAATGTAATTAGCATAAACAAACGTAATACACCTTTTCCATTTACTTCATCATTGAATAGTCATGACGATAGTAGAATTGATAAAAGTTCTTGGCGGAAGACTGAAAGAAAGGTAACATTTCAGGAAAATTGTGTTGTTATTTGTAAGACTCTTTTAAAAACTCTTTCAATTAAAGTAAAATCTTTCTTTAATTATAATACTGCAGCAGAATAAAGTGAGTTTTATTTCAGATTATAAATTTAAGATATGAAGATTTTGGTTTAAGTAAAGTTATTTCTTCGCGCTTACCTATGTACTTAAGTAGGGGTCGATCCAGGAACTTTTTCCAGGGTCCCATTTTCCTTTTTTTGGAAATTGCTTATTTTTGTGAATTTCACAGTTATTTTTGTGAATTTCATAGTTATTTTTATGAATTTTTATACAAATTATTTTTAATAAAAGTTACCTTTTTTTGTTAAAAGAATTAATAAAACAGATTAAAATACAGGGTAAAATCGCAATGAAGGGCCGTTTTCATCGATTGCATTTTTGTGAAGGGGCCGTTTTAATCGATTGTTGGTGAAAAAGTGCTTTAGCCCACTGCTTGGCGATTGTCAACAAACTGGCGAGTTGGCACTTTTCTGTAGAACATCTCTGTGTTTGCAACCTCTTCTGCTCTGTTCTGTTAATAATCTCTGGGTTCTATTATTTTGTTTTTCTCATTCAGGAATGCGTGTGAGGCGCAAAAGGCTGTGAGATTCAGCCATACAGGAAGCACGCTTGATTTTTACGATTATTTTCCCAAGATGCACGGCAGACACAGAAACGTAAACAAAATTGTGATTTAGAAAAAGCAAATATTTTAAAAAATAGACTATTTAAAGGAAAAATCACAAACTATTAAAAACGAAAGAGGGAGGGCCTCACGAAAATATGCTAAAGCTGGCCATTTGCGAGACTTAAAAAAGCATCAGTGGGTCTGCCATTGCTTTAGGGAGCCCCTGGAAAATATGCCGATGCTGGCTTTTTGCGAGACCCCAAAAAACATCAGTGGATCTGGCCATCGCTTTAGGGGCCCCCCCCTCAAAAATATGCTAACACTGCCCCTTTGTGAGACTCCAAAAAACATTAGTGGGTCCGGCCATCACTTTAGGGGGCTCATCGAAAATATGCTAAGGCTGGCCCATTGCGAGACACAAAAAAACATCAGTAGGTCCTGCCATCGCTTTAATGGGCCCTTTGAAAATATGCTAAGGCTGGCTGTTTTTGAGACCCAAAAAACATTACCGGATCTAGCCATTGCTGTAGGGTGCCCCACGAAAATATGCAACTACTGACTCTTTGCTAAACTATAAACATCAGACTATCATGTATACGCTCAAAGAAAAAAGTATTCAAAAAGTCACAACTCAACAGAAACATGAAAAGTTATAATTACATGTAATATGTAACCTAATTCCTATTTTATAATAAATAATTTTTAATGTGAAACATATGTAAGAAGTTTCACTTTTACTTGGATATTTTTTGACAGGGTGTAGTTATTGTTAACTGCAAAAGTGGAAGCAAATTAGAATAGCTAGATTACAAAATAACGAAAAATAACAATAACACATGCACTGAAACGCAAAATAACAACTTAGTGACGTCAAATTGAGTAAGCGAATTTGATACATTCATCTGTGTTCGTCACACAGTAGCTAGAATAGAAAATAACTAATGCATGCTCAAAAGCAAGATGTTCCGGATCTTTCCACAGATCCAAAATATCCAGTTTGCAATATTTGGCACATTATCATCCCTCCAAAAAAACATTGCCAAGCGGTGAGCTAAAGCACACTTTACCCCGATTTTTTAGCCTGTGAAGGGGCTGCTGTAGTCAGATAATTTAAGAAGATCAACTGAAAAGAAATTTATCTTCCCTGTAATAGAAGATATATCAGTTATTGAAGAAGCTGACTTCATTTTTAAACTGAAACAGCTATTATTAGATAATAGAAATCATTACCTTTTTGATCCTATAGAAATTATAAACATAGAAAACCTTTGCTGAAAATTTTGTATCAGGGATGAGATTCTTCAGCTTTTTAGCTGATTTCACCTTTTTGTGAATAAAGAGGAAATCACTTGTCTTTTTTTCTCTGAAAATTCTGTTTTTCTGTGAATTCCTGATTGTAGTTATTAGTTAACTGTGTGATATTTTTATCTTCTAGCATGATCCATTGTTTTTCTTCTCTAAAACTTCTTTCACATTAATTAGATATAAATATCACATGTACAAATTTTTGCTCTCGTATGATTTCAGCTTTTTTGCTCTTTTTCCAATCTCATCCCTGTTGTATCTTCCTTTTTTTTCTATTTTACTGTTATACTTAACTGTAATAAAATTTTCCGCATAAATTTTAGGAACTGTTAGTTACTTTACTTTTAATAATTGAAAGTTTATTGAATATACATCTCCACTCAGTTACTAAAGACTCACCTCTGTTACCAGAAAATTTTAAAAACATTTTTAATTAAATAAATAAAATGAATTGAACGTTACCATAATTTTTATTATTCTCTTCTTCATAAAACCCAGGGAAAAAAATAAAACATACATTTTTTTTTTTTAAATTATGAACTATGCCCTTTTTTTTTGTTTTTAGTACTTGTTTGTTATATCAGACATCGAGCTTGCTTGGCAACATCCCAAGGAGGGAGCACAACAATGTTCTCTTGAATGTCAATCAACATTCAGAGAACCTGTGTGTGCTGCCTCTGATTGAGATTATTCCAAGATTACTACTATAATTTCACTAAGCTTTTAAATTAGTTCTGTTACATCATCGACTGATATAATACGGTAACATATGCCATACCAAAATCGACGATATTTCTATGCTGTGAGTAGCAACAACTGGATGTAAACATTACCGTAATAATAATGCATGTGCAAAAATCCAAATTAACAGTTCAATGATGTCAAATGGAACATGCACATTCGTTACTTACGTATGTTATGCAGTAGCTAGATCACAGAGTAACAATAATGGAAATGTGAAAATTCAAGATTTTTCTGATCTTTTCACAGCTTTAAAATATGTAATTAACAATACATAGCACATTTATTGCTCAGTTAAAACATGTCACCATGCAGTGAGCTAAAGCACATTTTAGCCATTTCCTGTTGCTTTCATATTATTGCAACTAGGGATACATCTAAATAATAAATGTCTTGTTTTTGGGATCAAATCATTGCTGCCAGCCGGTGCATCTGCCGCCATGTTGAAATTTTGATAAAAACGACATTTTATTTCTAATTAAAAGCAAAAACATTTTATACAGTTCGAAAGATCTCTAAAAAATTAGCCTTTTTTTAAGTTGCAACTACTTTCAACTCTAAATATCTAGCGAGATATCATGCCTTGAAAAATTAAACAGAGAAGGGAAGCACAGAGAGAAAAAGGCGCAACAGATTGTTTGGTGGCGACATCTATGAATTATATTGTTAACTAAATCCTTAAAATGTCTGTTTTACAACCTTTTCCTTAAAATTAATAATACAGTGACCATAAGCAGATTTCTGCTTTACCTAAGGAATAATTTAATACAAAATTCATGTATAATTAATTACTTATTCAGTAAATTACTTCTAATTTATTTACAAATTATATGAATCATTCAATAAAACTGCAAAAATTTAGTATTCAAAAGACAAAAGGATTAAATAATTTTGCAATCGGGCAAAATTATTTTGAGGCCATAGTTTAACTAACCAAATTTATTAATTTACTATAGTAAAAAAACTATATAAAACCATTCATTATAATTTATATTTTACTAATTTTTCACTAATTTTATTTATTTGAGTACAAATGCATGTTCGAGCAAAAGTTTTATTGTTACACAGAAAAATATTTTTAAAGAAACAATACAATGCAGCATGAATATAGTGATAAATATCTTAATAGGTTATTTTTCTCTTCAACGGTAATCTCCCCAGCTGGTAACGGTAATTCTCTTCAACGGTAATCAAAGAAATTTTGCTACTAACAATTGTATTTATTAAAGTATTGATTTTAAATGAAAAAGTTAGTTATAGAATTATTTTAATATGTTGCAAATTTCGGTCGTGAAGAGGCCCATGTGCGGTAGGTTGCACAAGCCAGTTGCGAAGTGGCGTGTGTGCTCAAGGATGCATGTTTTGTCCGCGAGCGGCCATCGACCGCCAAAACTGGTCGCCGAAGGTGGCTAATAATGGAACCATACTTTAAAAACACAAACACTAGGTTGCTAACTTTGGCACAATGCTGGTGTTATTCAAAGAGAAAAGTACCTATTAGCGAAGCCATGGAGCTCATAAATGGAATGCACCACACTAAATATTAATTTGAGGAAGCCCGCAGTTGCTGCAATTAAGAAGTATTTCTGTAGGAATTTGTATAACATGTTACATAATGTATCACCCAATCCAATATTTTTATAGTCATTTTATGAATGGAAATAACACCAATGATGCCTTTTTGTATATTTTGCAATGTCAGTACTTGGCATGGCCACCATTGGCTTTTATGATGACACCCAAACTTTGTAGTAACCCTAACCTAAATAAATTTAATGACAAAACTGTTAAGGACAAGTAACTTGACTTTCATCTATTTGAAATGAGTCTAATAATTTGGCCAACATTGGACTAATCACAAAAAAACAGCAAGGTATAGGGTGGCGAAGCTGGCTGCCTGGGCTACTGGTTGTTCTAAATTGTTCTATGTTTTCATTTTTTCTCTTTTTCTGTTATTTATTTTTACCTTTTAACTTGCTTTCTTGTTAGTTTCTTCTCCAATCCCTAGCTGCACCTTTTTCTTCTTTCTAATGGTAACTTCTTTTCATCTTCATACTTGTGTTTATTTTCTGTTCTAAGTTTTGCTACAGTCCAGCTCTGAATTTATGGCTTCTGACCTTGGAAGATTCCATAGTAGATGAGAAATGGTAGGGAAAATTAAAAATTAAGGTTACCATATACTAACGCTTTGGTGATAGACACCATTTTTCAGATGGTTGGAATTCTATGGTCATCAGGATCACCCTTCCTCCGAATGAATAAAATCCTTATCTTCAAGAAACCAAATTGGTTTAAGGTGCCAAATGTGTGGAATCTAATTTGTGTTTCTCCTCTACTGTGAAACAGGGGTGGCCCGAGGGGCGTGCGGGGCCCTAGGCGAAGTGCAAGAGCGGGGCCTCTTTTCTCTCATATCTTACGTAAGTTATTACTAGCACTGCTAGTACATATTAGTTTTATTTTTCGGCTTTTTTTGGGATATATCGAACCATTTACCAAGTTCTGTCTAATGTGATACAAAAAAAAAAAAAAAATGGTCCAGGAGCGGAACCTTAGGCGATTGCCTACATCTGCACAACCCTTGGGCTGGCACTGTGTCAAGAATCTTATTGACCTAATCTTCCCCAATGGAACCTTCTAAATCCACATGACTCAGAAACCCTGAATTCAGAGAATGATTAGACCATTCTAATAGTATGAACTTTTTGCGGACCCTTTGTATCATCAGAGATGTTTTCTCAGCATATATTTTAGAGTTTGTTTTCTACTTGCTATTCTTTAAGCTTTTGCTATTTTATTTCTTAAGCATTTATTATTGTATTTTGAAGTCCTTTATTAAATTTGGTTCCTCTCTAACTATAAAGGTTCCAATCTTGTCTTTAACTGTGTATTTAAAAAGAAATGATCTAATTTCAGTACATACAAATAAATTAATTATGTTAAGCCCTTCAGAGTTTTTAGAGTACCTCTTTACTGTAAGCTGTACTAAGCATAGTAGTAAATGATAATCCTGTATCAGGTACAAGACTTTCAGAAAAAAAATTAGCAGGATGAGTCACTTTTTGAAAACTTTTGCTGTGCAATTCTATGTTGAAGAATTTTTTTAGGGAAGTTTCAAAATGGACACTATTATTTCATTTATTATGGTGTGTCGTGCAGTTTATGAAGAATCATCATGAATTTTTTCGAGTCTCTGAAATAATTAGTTAATTTTCTTTTATGTGTAAAGTCCATGAAAAAAATTTTGTTTCTTTGAACAACATCCTTAAAAAAAAAAAACTTTTAATTATTATTGACTTTTGATGAAATCCAATTAGTCATTATTGAAATTCTTTGCATCTTATCTTGCAGGAGTTTTCTCTTCTTAAAAGTGTAATTGCATCAGCATGCAGTGTGTTGACTTATTATATTCTGTGTGTTCTGTTTGGAGCTCCTTTATTAGAGTAAGTATTTCAGGGTTTTATTATTACTGATATGTTAAATACATATTTCATGTGATAGTTTAGTTTTTGTTTTTAAAGTCTACTTTTCTGAATATTTGTGTATAAAAACTGCTTATTTTATAGTTATTTTTTTAATTGGTGGGGGGGGGGGCAAAAAAACTTGTATCATCTTTGGGGTAAGCAGAAAAAGAAGTGGGTTGAAGTATGCATTCTGTAAAAAAATTTAAAAACTTATTTCTGCTATAATTTATTTCTTCTGTTAAATTTAACTAACCTTATCTACCTTTTCCATTTTTGAAACTTGCTGGTAGAATCATTCAAATACAAAAACATACCTTAAAAAAATTAAATATTACTCCTTAATCAAGATTAGGGATGTAACAGATATGCGGCAAGTATCCGGTATCTGGCTGATTTTTCAATATCTGAAGCACTGTCAGATATCCGACTTCTCTGCCAGATATCCGGCTACATACTACTAAAGTTCTATCTATAATATGCATGGGACAGGATGGAAAATTATCTTTAAACATTCTTGATAAAGTAATGCATAAAACAGAGGGATATATTTTTTCACTGAAAAAAACAAACAAAGAAACAAACAAACAAAAAAAAAAAACAGCAAATTTTACACTGGAAATGGATCATTCAAAACAAACACACAGTTTCAACATTTGTTCAGTAATTTTTCAGCACATTTATAACTAGTTAGGCTAATATTTAGAGTTGATTTCATGCTGCAGAGTGCCGCTTAGCGGACATTTTCTGAGCTAAAAAAAAAAAAAGCACACCTCATGTAGTGTTCATGTGCAAATTTGGAGGCGATCTCATCCTTTTCAGCTGTAGACTGCTGTTCACAGGGAAGTTTCATTATAGGCACTGTGTAGAGTATCATTTGAAAAATATGTGCATTCAGTATATGCGATTTCTCTTGTGGTGATCCCAGAAATAATGTAATTTTACATTCTCTCCCCATGGAGTTTCTCCGATATTTTTAATTTGCTCTGGAAATCCAATAATTAACAAAAAACTCCAATTATTCTGTCTTCAAAATTTATTTACAGAGGCATTGAGAAATTTTCAATCTTTATCCTTTTTCTAAATGACAATCATCTACTGAGCATTCCTTTATTGAAATCTCAAATACGTAATGATTAAAAATTAACCCTTATTTTGCATATTTTTTAATTGAATTTAGTTATTTAAATTCATTTATGATTTTCTCAAAGTTCCAATTTTTAAAGTTGTCTACTTAAATTTGTACATTTAAAATGTGTTTGTGAAATATTTACTAATGAAAATTATAACATGGCAACTTGTGCAGACAGCCATGTTGTAACATGCTATTTTACTAGTTTAAAATAGTTGTTTTAGTTACTACTACAGTATTGCGTATGATTATCACTCCATACTTAAAGTACTTTGACTAATTTTTTTTTCCTTTTTGTGTGTGTGTGTGTGTGCATGTCGGAATGTCGAAATCAAAAGTAAAAATAGGAAATTGTCCTAAAATTTGGAAGCTAATATTTGAAATGATTTTTTTAATGTATTCCCCCTCCTCCCCATTTTTTCCCTTATGGTGCCGTGTAAATTTTTGTACTGTGAAAGACTGCTCATATATTTTAAAAGCTAAACAATTAAACAGATCTATTTTTGTTTTTTAACTGGTAGTTTAATTTTTTTTTTTCGATTAAAGAAATTTAATGCATAACTTGAAAAATTCTGTTTCATACCTATATAAAACTACAAATGAAATCATGATAATTTCATTATAAATATTTAAAAGAGATTTACTTTATCAATCTCTAAAAGTGATTTAACTTAAAATAAAACAAAAAATGACTTAATTAAATTAATGTTTTATTAAAACAGAAAAAAGGCATTAAACCTATGTTTGGAAAAAAATGACACTCGTCTATCATAAGTATCTTATCAAAATAGATATCTTATTCTTGAATAAATAAAAAAGTATGCATTTTGTTGGGAAAATAATTATATAGATCCTTTAATAAATGTGTCATGGTTAAAATTTATTTGCTTCTGCCAGTAGTGCACACAAAAAAGAATATTTTAACTTTTTACATTTTAAGTGACATTTTTTGATGTACATATATGTAAATATATTATTTTTTGTAAATTATATGTAAATCATAAAAAAATACTTTAATGATGTGTGAAACATGCTTGCAATTTTTGTTCTGATATCATTATGTAACAAAAAACACACTTGATAACTAAATAGATGTTTAATGTTGGTCGGATATCCGATTTCCAGCCAAATTACTATCCGTTGCATCACTATTCAAGATCCTTATATCCCTCAATCTATTTCTCTTTTATTTTGAATATTTTATTGTGAAAGAATTAAAAGAAAATAAATTATATTTATCAAAATTTTATAATAAATCTTATTGAATAAATTTGATTTTATGAACAAAATGTTTTTTGTTAACTAAAAAAAAAAAAAAAAAAATTGTTATTGAATAAATAGCAGATTCCATAATTTTTTTTTTTTTAATATGCAGTTTAAAGTAAAGATAAAAGTTTTAAAGCTTTTTCAAAAGTGACATCAAAAGTGTTTGATTTACTGTCAAATCAGTTTGTTTTTCTGGTTTCAAAGTTTTCTAGATTGGCAATTGAGGACTAGTGAAATGTTGTACAAAGTAATATGACTGATAGAAAATTGTGATTTCCATCTTAAGGGGCCTTATTAGAACTTCCTAAAAGGTCCGTAAATATAGTACGGTAATGTATCTAGAGTGTGTCCTCTTGCTAAGTTGCAGGGATTCTTATGATGTACTGAATAAATGATGCCTTAGTCACAAAAATCGAAGTTGTAATCAAAATTCTGTGGTATTATTAGAATTGTGAAATAAATTAACTTTAATCTAAAGTTATTTAGAGCTCTTTATCAAGGATAAACAATCTTGAAAATTCTTATAAGATTGTTGCAGTAAAATGGAACAGAAGAAGAGTTTTTGTAAAGGAATGGAACTAACCAGAAAAACAAAATGTATTTAACAGAAGAAGAAAGAAGAATATTAGTTTAACTGAATAAAAAGGGAATGCCATGAGTAGACACTTAAAGAAGATAGGAATATTTAAGAACTTAATTAAATTTATGTGCACAAGATAAATGGAGAAGACAATTTTTATACATTGAATATGCAAATTTCTATGTGTATTTTGATGTTAGTACTATTGTTTAAAAGTTTATAGTTGAAATAGGATGATGTCATACCATTTTGTTCTTTTTGCTGTATAATACACTAATATATATATATTTTTCTTTCAGGTTATATACTTCAACTTTATATTTCAGTAGTTTGATGACTATTTTAACAATTTATCCTTTGTTGTGGTATTTCTATTCTAACGATAATTTAACAGCAATTATTCGAATATTTTCAGATACAAAGTAAGTTTATAGCTACTTAAAAAAGTAATTTGTTGTGTATTTTTTCTTTGATGATTCAAACTGTTTTGAATACTGAAAAAAATTTATGTAGCTATCTTTACTTCAGATTGATAATTTATTAAGGGGTCATACCTCATCAAATTAACTAAAAAAATTGAGTGTTGACACTCACAATGACAGCTTTTGATGAAATTTAGTATGAATAATCTGTGTGTGGTAGTGAGGACCTCCATGTTCCCCCCTCCCCCCCCTATTTACGATTTTAATTTTGTGGTCAGTCAAATTTTTGAAGATTTCAAATTTTTTAGTAAGATTTTCATGCTGCTACACTTTATTACAAAAATACTCCTAACTTGTTAAAATAAAATATTTTAATTCATTAGTGACTGTTTTCAATTTTTAAAGCTTTTCACCTCAAGCTTTCCAGGCTTAGGGGGGGGGCCTTCAGCCCCCATAGCCCCCTCCATGGGTGTGCCTTTGTACAAGAGGCATCTCCTGACTTAGGGCATTGGAAAATGTTATGGCATTGTTGTAATGTATGTAACCCTGTGACTGTTTTTAAAAAGGACAAAAATGCTTAAGCAGCTACACATGTAAAATGGGGGAGGGGAATTTGGCTCAGTGTTAAACAGCTCCCTCCCATTTTTGGGAGTGAACAGACTTATTTACTTCAATACATTCACAAAGCCTGTCTCAAATTTCATACAAATACATCCAAAAATCTCTCTGAAAACCAGCACCACTTTTGCATTTCACAGTAGTTGACATTGTGAAATCAAGGTATGGTCGACCATTGTCAGTTCTTTTATTTATTTATTTATTTTTTTTTTCTCATCTTAAGAAAGTAACAAGAAAGAACTTTTTAATAGTGTTTGGAAAATATTATTAGAAGCTATCTTTCAAAAACATATATAAGGGTGTTCTTTTTGGATATCATGCAACTTTTGAACAGCTTTAAGAATTTAATTGCTATAAAGGTTGGGAAAATTTAGAACATTTCTATTGTACTATAAACAGTTACAAACAGTAAACCTATAGGAGTTACAAAATACTCGGGAAAACATGATAAACATATGGAATTTTGTAATATTTCTCTGAACCGGTAACTTCTTAACCAGTTCTTCAGCCCATTTTGGAAGGTGATTTGTGCCTATGATTTTTTTTTTAATTGCATGAGATATACAAATTTACTATTAAAGTCAGTGTATACTGCACTGGGTAAAGAAGCAGCATTAATTTTTTTGAATGTTTAACATCATGGATTTGTTTTAAAGCTGTTCTCATCGCGTTTCAAAAAGAACACTCCTAAAAGTCAAAAATCAACACGATGGATACAGAACTGGTCAGAAAAAAATTGCCAAAAAGAATGTTTTCAGTGGGAGAAAACTAAGAAGAGGAAATGCATGGGGGTGAAGTCTAGGGGAAGTGGACAATGGACTTTATCATTGTAACTTCATTTTTCAACCAACACGTTACCCTAAACGAATTAACTGCATCATCAAAGTCTGTTTACACTCAATCCTTCAATCTGATTGGTCCAAATTTATATTTTTCACCGACACATGACTGAAATAGCCTCATATCAATATCATTCATTGTAAGCAAGAGAGGGAGGGGTGTGTGTGTGCTTTTTTCCGACCTCCTGGCTGTTTGGATGCTGAAAGTGTTGGAACTGTAATCAACACCTTTGCTAACATGAGGTCACGTAAAGCTAAGGTGACCATATGCCCAGTGCCATATTATCGGCAGGGCAAATGGGGCAACTGTCCAGGGCCCACAGATTTTAGGGCCCAAAAATCTTACATCTTATACTTTTATAATTTTACAATAAAATTACAAAGGATAAAAAATTTCAAAAGTTAAATGATTTTTTAAGTATGAACAATGAAACTAATTTAAATTTACATCTGTGTATAAATTAATTTAAACTTATTTTTAATTCTTCGAAATGCTCTGTAGTCGGTATAGCATACCAATATGTAGGAAAATAACTAACCACATTTTGTAAAGAGTATTTTTAATGTTAAAAAATAGCAAAATTTTTGAATTACTTGTTTTTTTAAGAAATATTTACAAAAAGGGGTTGCATTCCGTACCTGTAAGCAATTGTGATATAGCATTTCCATGTAATGTTTAACTATCTGTTTCTTTGACATCATGTAACTATATTTGTTTATTTCATATTACTTAAAGCAAAATTTGTGTTTGGAAGGGCTAAGATATTTTAAACTTTTAGTTTAAACCAATCATAATCTTTTTTCTTTTTTTCAAGGGGGAGGTTATTGCAAGGGGCCCAATTTGTTTCCTTCTGCCCAGGGCCCACAGTTGGCTTAATCGGGCTCTGCATATGCCCCATTTTAGGTGGCTTGTCCTGTTGTCCCCAAGTGCAGCTTCAGGACACCGTAAGTCACATTTTTAGAAAATTTTCCCAGCAGTGTCCCATTTTTAGAAAGAGCAACCCACGGCAACAATTTCAATAAAGGGCACTAAAAAATCTAAAATCATCCAACAGAAGTGTCTGTAAAAAAAAAAAAAAAAAAAAAAAAAAAAAAACTGACCTCCCTCCCTTCCCTTTCGAGATGCAAAGAAAACGCCAAAGTTACAAGGAATTAAGTAATTAAAAAACTTTGTTCTTATGTGTGTTTTTTACAAAGTTTTTTAATTACTTTATCATTTAACACCAGTTTTTTGAGTGTTTTTTCAGTTACAAGGAATTATATCACTTTCCCCATTCTTTCATTCTCTTAAACAGGAATCAAGAATTTACTTTGTATTGTTAATTCGATTGTCTGTTCTATCAAGTTTACCTTTGAAAAAGAGTGCAACAATTCTTTAACTTTTCTTGATATCCTAAAATTCTAACGCTTCCTCTACTCTACTGTTTTGTAAACCCTTTTCTATTTCTTTACCTCTGTATGATCTTTGGGTGATCGGGAGGGGGGGGGAATGTATTGTTTATGTGTTTCTTCTTTTAATGTTCTTTTTTAGTCAACTATTTAAATTTACTTATGTATTCTTTTTAAACTTATGTTCCACTTTTGCTTATTCCTTCCCCGACCTTCTGAAAAACCTGACCTTTCTCCCTCTCCTCTCGAGGCACAAAGAAAACGCCGGGGGATGTATTGTTTTTGTGTTTGTTCTTTTAGTGTTCTTTTTAGTTAACTATTTCAATTTAATTTTTATTTCTTCTTTTAAAGTCATGTTCCTTTTTTGCTTATTCCTCCCCCCCCCTCCGATCTCCATTTTATTCTCCCTTTTCATTCTGCTTTTCTAAGAATTTTTTTCCTTCTGAATGACAACTTCCCTTTTTCTGTGCTCTTTTGTTTACTTTTCTCACTTTCTTACCTTCCTGCCTTTTGTGGAATGGTGTTTTTGGAGTTGAAGGGCCAACCCCCAGCACCACCTGAAATGTACGTCTTGCACTATTTTTTATAGCATATGTGTGTTTTAACAAAATTTTTTGTTCATTTTATTTTGATATTAACATTAACACCAGCTTTTTTGCTCGTTTTAACAACTAAAAGATACCCAGAACTGTAAATTCATACAGTCTCCCTAGACACTGTTACCTTAAAAACAGTAGATGTCCCATTTTGAGGAAGAAAATATGAATACCCTATTATTGCCAAAATCTTATTAGATGTCCCGTTTTGAAAGAAAAAATAAATGGTCACGATACGTAAAGTGCATGCTCCAGTTTGTGGTTGTGAGAATATAGCTAAGTTGCTTCCAACGCCTTACTTACCTTGGCAAGTGTGTTTCGCTGCCACACTGCAATGCAGTCATTCGGGCCGAGGGAAGGAAAAACTTTAGGATTCTCACACATTACATTCAATTAAAGAATTTTTTCTGTGTTTGATTGGACATTAACATACGACTTGCACACCCTGAGAAAATGCTACTGATATATATGTATATTGAACTTTTAATCCTGAAGGCTATAAATTCAAAAATAATAATATTCAGTTCCTTTTATGTTATACATTTTATAAGGGAAAGGACCATTAAAAGAAGTTTTAGAATATACGAAAAAGTCCAATTATAAGCCTGACCTTTTGCAAAAGTTTTTACCTTTTTATACAAAAAATTTGATAGAATTTGAAAATTCAAATATGGCCTTTTTTCTGAATTAATGCTGTTTTGGCACTTAAAATTTTAATTTTACTCTGAGGGGTTGTGCAGAAATTTACTATTAACTTGCTTTTTGTTGTTGGTGGTGTATTTTTCTTTCTGATTGATGCTTTTTTAATTTTTAGGTTAGTTTTTGAATATTTACTTATTTTATTTAAGTTCTTGTTTATTTATTTACCTAACTTTGTGCTGCCATACACCCCATAACCAAATATAGCCTTTAAAAAAGTTAGCAGGGTGTCTACCGCTCTGGAAAATCCGGAAAGTCTGGAAAAAGCCGGGAAATTAGAAAATGGGTCCGGAAAGTCTGGAAATAACCGGGAAATTGGATAATGGGTCTGGAAAATTCACACAAAGAATCTTTTTTTTTTTTTGTTTTTTTGTTTTGTGTCCCTTTTTTTACGCTTTCTCTCTAATTGTCAGACTGGAAATCAAAAGCAACTGTAACACATTTTTCGGACCGCGAAAGCATCTAGCGATGTGCTTGTATAAGATGGGAAAATGGGTGCTCATCAATCGTGATGGGAGTGTAAAAGACAAATTAGCTTACTTTGTAACTCATGGCTTAGGACCGTAGTTCCAAGAACAGTTAGTTAATTCTATCAGAAAGAGCGACTACTTCTGTTACTCAATGGATGAAAGCTTAATCCTGTATACTTCAGTTAAAATTGATTTCAAGAAGTTGTACAAAATATGCAAATATAAAGACAAGGGAGGGGGCATTGTGCAATTTCTCAAAGTAAAATGCACTGGTCAGGAATTTCTTTCCCGGGACCTCCCAAAAGTCCGGAAATTGACTATCAGAAATTTGGTAGACACCCTGGTTAAACATTATCATGTGTCTTGTATTGATTAAATCTTACAAAATGCTAACCAAATATTTATACTGGTTTTATTTTAATCATAGATAATATTAATAAAACTTGTAAAACACAATTTTCTGTCCACTTGCAATTAAAAATTGAAAAAGAAAAAAAAAAGTCCAAAGTATGATATTAACATTCAAATTATGATGATATTTTACTGATTATTCATTTTTTCATGCAATGCCGAATTGCAAACTATTTCTTTTACATTTTACCTAATTTATATTTTCACTATTTAAGAACTCGCCCTTAATTATTGACGATAATTATTGAGAGCTTTAAAGTCTGGCAACTCATTGAATATTTATATTTATATATGTAACCTTTTTTTGTGTATGACATTTTATAAGTCATTTTATAGTTGAATTTTTTGTATACAGATTTACCCCAGTGGCATACAGTCTATGTAAGCAATGTAAAAATGCTTGCCTGCCTATAATTTATATATCAAAATAAGCATTTATTTCATACATAATAAGCATGATTTTATATTATAAAAAATGCACATGTAACAGAGAGAATATGGATGTTTTTTCTTTTAATATTAAAGCTGCTTTAGAGTAATTTGTGATTACAAAAGTTACATGTAAATCACAAATTTTATGAAAAATCGAAATTATTTTTTAAATATAAATTAATCTTCAGGTTGAAAATGAAAATGTTCACACCATTTTATTTTCAATTGAATTGAAAGTAGAGGTTAGTATAATCATATTTCAGTGAAAGGGGTTTGATTATATATTTTTCTACCATGGTATGACATTCTTTGTTTAAGTGAACCTATAAAGCATGTGTATCTAAAACAATTATTTAAATTCTTTTCAGGCACGATAACTATATAGAAAGCCATCTTCATTCGTTTACTGTATATAGTATTATTGGAGCATGGATTGGAGCATTTCCTATACCTCTGGACTGGGATCGACCTTGGCAGACTTGGCCGATTACTTGCTGTATTGGAGCCTCACTAGGTTTTGCTGCCGCCCATTTTTACATGGGTGGTAAGCTATTGTACATTACCATAAAAGAAAGGAGGAAATTAACAAGCAATAGGCTTGTTTGAAATGAATTGTTTTATTTATTATTGTTATTTTGAGTAAATGAAGAACATTTTCATTACCATTTTGTAACTATAAAAATATCATCAGTTTTATAAAAAAATATCTGCAGTTATATGTATAATGCAATTTATTCATAATAAAATTGTCCATTAGTTGTTTTGTATTTATTATTGTTATTATCATTTATTCAAAATTTGCTTTTCGAAACAAATGCTTTTCTGTTTTTGGCATCGGCAAATCATAGGCTGGTTTATAACAAGGATATGAATCATTACCAAGCTGAACAAGGATAACCTAAGTTAACAAGGATTACACAGCTGTGCTGTAAATTTATGCATAAATTAGTGATGACATGGGCTCAGTTTGAGCATGATTTAGGCTTTCACTATAAAAACTACTCCAGCAGTTTTGTCCTATACTGGATTTTTTTTTTTTACTTAAATTCTTGAAATAGATTTTAAAAGAGGATTCGTGATATGGAGCAAAATAAAAATTACTCACTACAAAACAAAATAAATTAATATTTTCAACTGTTTGGATATGATATGTTAGAGAAATTGTTTTCTCTTATTTAAATTCTGAACAAATACTAAATTATTATGTATGAAAAAATCATTTGTTATTAGTCATGATAAATTTTCTATCTAATTGTAAATGCATATTGTTTCTATTATAGACAAAATATAAATGCATAAAGGATATGCATAAGGTGGTCACAAATTACATGAGAAAAAATTTTCAGTGTTACAAAAAAATATCTGCAGTTATACTATGTGTATAATGCAATTTATTCATAATAAAATTGTCCATTAGTTGTTTTGTATTTATTATTGTTAGTATCATTTATTCAAAATTTGCTTTTCCAAACAAATGCTTTTCTGTTTTTGGCATCAGTAAAATCATGGGCTGGTTTATCCTCTGCGGTCCCGAGGTACACATATGTGGACCTTTTTCTTTCCATTCTTAAAATGATTGTTTAAGATTTTTTTGTAGTTCTGAATGTCTGTACATATGCGTCGATCCTTTAATTTTGAATAAATGATGTTAACGCATGTGAATGTGCAAATCGTACACACTGACACACACATTTTGTTTTTGTTTGCCGTTATTTTTATCTTTGTTTGCCGTTACACAAAAGAATATTTGAATGCTAGTGAAATTTTCGAAGTCAAATTTGTTAATATTTTTTGCTTATTTGCTAAATTCAAATAGCTGAAAAGAACTTGTAGGACATCCTTTACCTTTAAAAGTTTCTTATGAACCTTCCTTTATGGATGATAACAACTTTTTACTACTGGAACTGTGATTAGGAATGAAGCTTTTATTTGAAAAATTATTTGAAAATGCACTTTCTTCTTGTCATTTTTAAATGTAATAGGTTTTTTTTCTAAATAATTATGAGATTGCTCTTTAATTTGACACGTGAGATTTTTGTCGGGTCTGAAGAGGTTAAAACAAGGATATGAATCATTACCAAGCTGAACAAGGATAACCTAAGTTAACAAGGATTACACAGCTGTGCTGTAAATTTATGCATAAATTAGTGATGACATGGGCTCAGTTTGAGCATGATTTAGTAGTATGCCCCCCCCCCCTCCCTAAAAGTTGCCAATTGACTAGAAAATAAGATTGCTAAAGTTTTAGCTCATTTGCATACTATTAACCCATTTTTGCATCGAAGTTCAATTCTTCAAAAATTGCGATTTTTGCAAAAAATATCAAATTTTTCCTTCATTTAGTCAATCAATATTTAATGACATTTTGTGTTTTTTAGGTCAGTTTGTGAATCGTACCACCAAAATCTTCATTTTTGAAGAATTACTGAAAACAGACAAAATGAATTTTAAATAATTTTGACCATTTTTTGTATTTGCATTAAAAAACAAAAAATCAATTAAGAATTTTTATAACTTAACTCAATTCATTAAATATGTTTATTTATTTGGTATGTATTTCTGTGCTTCAGAAGAACGATCTTGATTCGTATTTCAGTTGAAGTCCATCTAAGACAAACTTCTCAAATTTTTTTTATTACAAGGTTATTTTTGTTATCTGCTATCCTTATTTACTTTTAGAATGGGCATGGGTGCCCATACCTTAGGGAAGGAGGGGCCATGGCCACCCCTAGCTCGCATATTCTCATTATGATTTATGTACTGGTATAACTTAGAGGTGGTTCAACACTAACATATAATATCTTTCTGATGCAGGACCCTTGCCATGCAATAAGACTCCAAAGATGAGAGAATTTCTAAAACAATGAACTGAGCTCGTCAAAAGCAGATTGAAAAATTCTGATTTAGAGGGTGCTGTTGTTCACTGGGATGGAAAACTGCTTCCTTATATTTTTCATAAAGAAAATGTAGAGAGAATTGTGATTTTAATTAGTGGTGGCGATGAAGAATAGTTGATAGAATTTCCTCAGCTTGAAAATAATATGAGAATAACTCAGGCGAAAGTTATATTTTCAGCAGTTGAAGAATGGGAGACAGTTCAGAAAATCCAGGCAATAAGTTTTGATACCACTGCAGTAATGCAGTAAAGACTGGTCGCCTTACAGGAATGTGCATTTTGCTGCAGCAATTACTGGATCGAAATCTTCAGTATTTACCTTGTCGCCATTATATTTTACAAATCATCCTAAATTCGATTTTTGATTGCAAAGTGGACAAAACGACTGCCCATCATGCAGATTTTTTTTTAAAAATTCAGATTGGGTGGTCTAAGTTAGACAAGACAATATAAAAAACTGCTATTGTAGATGAAACTATTGCATATAGAATACATAATTTGGAAGAAATTTCAAGTTTTCTTACAGAAAATTTAAGAAATCATCAGCTCAGGGATAACTATAAAGAATTAATTCAACATTTTTTAGTTTTTATAAGAGTCTCTCCCTAAAAAACATTTCTTTCAGAGTACCTGGTGCAGTTCATCTTGCAAAGTGGATCTAAGGCAATTTATTGTCTCGAAATACTTCTTTCCAGAGATCAGGTCTCATTAATAGATTTGTAAAAAGGATGTATTACAGACATTTGTTTATTTATAATGAATATTTATGTAAAGGCATGGTTCAAACTCCCAGTCCCTCTATAGTCTCCAATCAAGACTTACAATTATTAAAATCCCTTGTTCAATACAAAAAAATAAATAAATAAAAATAAAAATAAAAAGATTGCAAACAAAGCATTCTATAAAATAATATAAGCCACATTTGGTATCTTAACTTGGAACAAGCTGCATTTTCATTTTTTGATGACACGTTGGCAAAAAAAGTCAAAATAAGCATGGCTATAAAATTAATGTCATTTGAAAAAGAAAATGATAATGATGATAGGGATGTAAGATCAACAATAAGTTTCAGCGAAGTAGATCATTTATTGGACAAATAAATTGATTTTTTTTTTTCATTTTAAAAGTACATTTTTTTTAAGAGACTTAATATTACTATGAAATTTTTAATACTAATCCCAATGTATGGTGTAAAAGTCAGCATTATTTGAAAGCAAAAGAAAAAAAAAATAGTGAAAGCTTTTAAGGATGTTAATGACTCAGCTGAATGGGTAGTAATATTAATCCAAGACAGTAGTGAATCCAGGGGAGGGGCTAGGGGGCTTCAGCCCCCCCCCCAAAAAAAGAGATTGCTCAAGGCTATCATTCTGCTTTATTATACACTTTAAATAGCTAAAATGATCATATTTTATTACTTAGAACCTCCCAAAAGTCTAATACATTGGTTTAGGCTAAAATTGTGATTTATAGTACATTTTAATTGGGTGAAATAAGCTTTTTAAAAAATTTAGCCCCTCCCCCAAAAAAATTTCTGGATCCACCACTGATCCAAGATTTCTATTCCTGGTTAGCTAAGGATGAAGAACAACACCATTTTCTGCTACGGTTGTATCCGAATGTTTAAAAAAAAAAAAAAAAAAACACCTTTCCTGTCTCTTCAAAAGTCACATTATCTAAGCCATTGCCACTTTAACCTAAAAATTCTAAAGAATAATAATTTATTTTCTTTATAATATGCTTCCCTTTTGAAACATAACTTTAGCAATCAAATGTGAACGTTAATCGTTCTCAATTTTATGCCTTCTTTTCTGTTAATTCTTTTACTTAGATTTCATTTTTTTTTTAAAGTTTGCTTCAGATTTCTTAAAATTAGAACCTTTATTTTGTACACAAAAAAGAAAAAAGAAACAAAAGGAGGAAAGATGAAATAGAATTTTTCGAATTTTCATAAAGTCAGTTTTTAGGATTCGGATCATATCTAGTCCTGAAAAAAGCATATATGTTTAAATCTGTAAGTTTTTACAAAAAAAGTGATGTGTGGTTCATCAAGGTAAGAAGTTTTTTTTATCAAATAAGACCAATATTATGCTTCTAGGCTCCCGATAAGGAAAAGTCATTATCACCAAAACGTACTGGTAAATGTGGGAGAAAACATCTCGCAACTTCTCGAACTGTGAAGCCTAAAATTATAGAAAATTGCAGAAAGCCTCAAAAAATTATAAAAGCTTCGTTGGGCGACTCTGGCATAAGATTATCTGACAACGTTACGACGAAGTTTGAAACAACTGAATTTCAACTGTCAACCTCAAAAAGCCTAGCGGCCGCATTCACCAAACATTTGACACGCGGATTAATCCTGAAATGCGTGTTATAGTCATCGGTAAGATGATATGCTAATGACTTATCATGCGAGTTTGGTTTAATCCGCGTGCCAAGTGTTTGGTGAATACGGCCGTAAATTGACCAAGAAGATAATTTGCTAAATGACTACCACTTTCTAAAATGCATTGGAGTGTATAAGACTGGGAGAAGCTAAAGCTGTCAAATGATTTTTTCTGAATTATAATGGAAAATTCTTTACATAACTGGATACTTTAGATTTGTTTTTCCGACAAGTCGTCTATTCAGATAGTTCAAGACAATTCTTAGATTGCTCGTCGCTGGCTTCGTGAAAAATATGATGAAAGCTGCGTAGTTGAAAAAGTGAAATATCCTTTGTACCAAGGGCGGCTCCAGTGAGGGGGCTATGGGGGCCATGGCCCCCTCCGAAGTTTTGTTTTTTAACCTTAGATTCGCATACTTCACGACTTCATGCATTCAATTTGCATTTTGGACAGTGTATATACCCAGCTAAAAAGTTCAATGGCCCCCTCCGAAAATTCAGTCTGGAGCCGCCCTTGCTTTGTACGTTATGGTATGGAGCATAATTAGCTCAAAAGGGTATGGACTACATTTCTTTGAAGGCACTATGCGTCAAAATCAATGTCTTCGAGTTTTGGGAACCCCAGTGGCATCGCCTGAGGGGTGCGGGGGTTGCGGACCGCACCGGGGGACACAAAAAACATGCTGGTTTTAAATTTTTCAATTAATTTGTTTAAAATTTTAAAGTTTTAAAATTTTCAATTAAAACAGCGATCGGATTTGGGGATGAAAAAGACTTCTGAGATTAGAAATAAGAATAAATATAATGAAAGACACATGTTCTGTGCATCTGTAGTAATAAAATGTGTTACTTCATCTCAACTTTTTTTTTTTTTTTTTTTTTTTCAGTTTAAAATTTTCAACATTTTCCTCATAAAACAAGAATATAGCGGGTGGTTCTCAACGTATGTGTTGCCATTTCATCTGTATCTTGGTCAAGGGGTGCGAATGAGGAGCTTGACTAAATTGGAGATACAGTAAAGATTACACACAGTGCCGTAACTTGCGTTTACGAGGCCCAGGGGCGAGAGTGAATATGGGGGGCCCTTTTAATCTTATATTTGATAAAAGCGAAAATAGGCTAGACATAATATAAGTAGATATGACACAATATAAGTATTTATTTAAAAAAAAAAAAAATCGGACCTCTATTTTAAATAAATAAATTTTCTATTTTTGAAAAAATCATTTTAAGAACACAATTTACAACAGGCAGCATACAACACTAAATAGAAATCAGTGGCGTATCTTTAAGCTATAACAAGATAGGCGTATGTCATGTGTGACACTTGAAAAAGGGTGCAGATTTCTATTGCTAGATTGAGGCAATAACCCTTCTGTACCCATCGTTGCTTCCCGTATGGGTATTTGAATGCCTATGATGTAGCGCAACGCACACGCTTGCTCAAAACAAGGGCATTGTAACAACCGGGTCTGGAAGCAACGATGAGAACAGAAGAGAGAATCGCTACCATCGCCTCCTTGGGAGCGAATAAGATAAAGTTAATAAGACACTACTTATTGCGACCTAACTTTTTGATAGCTTTTTCATTTGCTTAATCAATGACCACAACACAAAACATGGAACAAAGAGTGGTCATATACAAACGAAGAGAACGGTGTCGTTTTAACTAAGAAAAGAAAGTGCAATTTTGTTACCTGCCATGGGCGCTACTTTACCTGGGTATGACATTGGGTGAAATAAGAATTATAATGGTTCAGTTCAGTACATTTACTAAAATCTACAGAAGCAAACAGAAAACACTAGTAATATTCTATTAGTCTGAAAAATATTCTTTTAATATAATTTAAACTACTAAAAATTACAGCAGCAACACCAAACGCTTATCTATTCGTCCTAAATTTCCATAAAAATACCTTTAAGAATATTGATTATATTTATAAATTTTACAATAGAAGTAATGTATTATACTACATTTGAGTGTAGACACACACACAAAGAAAAGTTATAAAAAGAATCCTCCTGCCTATTGGAATTACGTTTCGTAATTATTTTCAAAGCTATTTCTATATAATACGTTGGACTTTTCAGAGTCAAGTGGAAAGAATTGCTAAAAAGTAAATGGCTCAGAAATCTTGCACTAGTTTCTAAAGTATAAATATTACTTTAAAAACTAGTGCAAGATTTCTAAGTATAAATATTACTTATCAATTTTTCAAGTTATGTACATACTCCCAAGAGAAAGAGTAATTTATTATTTCATTTAAAAAAGAAATAAAAGTAGAAATAAATAGATAAATAAGTAAGAAATTAAATATAGTCTGCTTGGCCACAGTTAAAAAGTAATAAAGCAGTTACAAAAGCCTTGGGTGGGGAACACCGGATTTCAATGTCAAACAACTAAAGATAATTGCTGTCCACTAATGATTTGTGGAAGTGGAAGGGGAATCGGGAGTCGCTCCCGTTTCACCATGGAAGGTAAACACATGTTTCTAGTCTGTTATCCCCTAACTAGTATCATAAAAATTGTCGGCAGCAGCTTTTGCTAATCGACAGCCTCGACGAAACTAATAAATTGTAATCGTGGGTGCTCAATTGTTGATCAGTACACAGGCAGCGGAAGGGGTTGTCACCGCATAATGAATGATCAATTCGTAAGGTCAGAGAACTTTCTTTTAGATGCCCATTTGCGTATCGTTAACAACTTTTTAAACAGGTGTTATCTATTTTGAGTATCTGTGTTCTGTGTTACAGATGTACCGGAACCACCAAAAGAAAACCTGAGTAGAAAAATTGTAAAGGATGCAAATTACTTCGATGAAGAGGTTTCTTTCAAGATTCAGTAGGGGATTCAGAGAGGGCTCTTGCATTTGTGGAAAGGGACTTATCTCAGGCTTTGAAATATTTTAGAACGAAAACAATACAAAACTACAAAAGAAGTAACAACGCAGTAAAAATGCTCATTTTGCAATCCCCCACAGTGCTGAATGAATCATTTTTTAAATGACATGTGAAGTACTTTCCAATCCCTAGTCTTCTTTTTTTTTTCCATTTGAGAACTAAAAACCTTTGTTTTTTGACATTTTATACAAAGAACGGGCAAAAGTGTATACTTGTCATAAATAAGTCACTGACTTAGAAGTAGATTAGTTCCAAAACTTTACAAAGTTATTTTTCCTCACTCTTCGTCCCTTTTCTCATGGAACTTTTTGGTCTCCCCATCTTAAATAATTACAAAATTATATTACTTGATAAAAAATTAATAAGTTAGGCACCACCATGGACGAGTGGATAAAACACTCAACATAAAACATAGTAAATGGCTGAAATGTGAAGGTCCAGGGTTTTGTCCTGCCGTTCGAAGTTTTGGACGGTTTTCTCCATTGCACTCCTTCTAAGTGGATCGGGTGTACTTTTGTATAAACGGGAAATGTCTGAAAACCAGATAAGGAAAATTAGCCATAGTAAAGGCCACTGTTCACATAGAGCGGTTCCCGCCGTTGCAATGTATCTGAATGGGGATATTCGGACGCGCTTTACGCCGAGCGACAGTGGACTGTCCTCCACCGAACAACAGATGGGGGAGGTGTGAAACCGCAATATTATTCACGGTCCCCAATTACCTTTTGTCGGTTTAATACCGGAGTATCTCCCTCTTTCTCTGCGGAGGGAAAATTTATTGCTTACAAGTGAGAATTGGCCCCCTATTGGTAGCGGTTATCGGGAACCGCTCGATGTGGACAGTGGCCTCAATAGTATTCTTTCTTAATACCCCTGAAAATCCAAACGGCGCGGCGGAACAAACGAATCTTTTACAATGATACAGGACATAGCCACTTGGGATTCCTAGGCAGTTGATGTCTATGGGCGCGTTCGATAATTCACCGGTTGTGCACCGGTTACCCGGTGCATAACCAGAGCGTTCGAAAAGGCGGGGCGTTGTGCGAAGCTCTAAAAATAACGTTCTAAAACGTTTTGCGGTCGTCTGCTCAGCATGACCAGAGCGCAACCAGAATGACCCTGCTAGCGAGGTGGGTTATTCCCATTATTAGAGAAGTGTTGCCAATATTTATTTATGTTTTCTTGGCTTGGCATCCAATATGGTGAGGATGACTGAAACCGGTTGATGACTGTGACGCCACATAAGCGAAGAATGACCACGACCGGTAGCGGGCGCTTGGTTACACTCCCCGATTCCCTCACTATGTACATTTAGCATAAGGTATCGCACATCAGTTACACATCAGTACAGAATCCGAGATGCGCACCGCACAAGGAGCGCGCAAAGACTGTTTATGTTTAACAGTGAATTATACACTAACTTCCAAAAGTTAAGCACGGAGCGGTAAAATGTAAAAAAGTGGACAAGTACTGTTTCGATTGGCGCGAAGTGCTGCAAGTAAGTGGTTCTATACTTATTCATGGAACAAAACAAATAATTACATACGGAGATAAAAGATATATTGAATTTTCATAAATTATAAGATTTCGTAACATTTAAATCATTAACAAAACGATGTTAAAATGCAAAAGAAACAACAAAACCGATATTGATAGGGTATTTGATAATCCCCACACCTTCATAAAGCGTACAGCGCCTGATAATGCTTGTTACGAGGTGATCAACCACCGCAGACTCCAGTTTTTGTCATTCCTCCTGTAGGGCAGTTTCTAAATCTTTGAGAGTGACTGAAAGTGTAAAACGTCTACCTACATACAACACGGCCTAAGGCATCCCAAAGATTTTCAGTTAAATTAATGTTCGCAAGTAAGACAGCCACTGAGTATGCGCAATCACCCCCCCCCCCCTCACTCTCCAGAAAGTCGTCAACGATGGCAGCTCTAAGGGGACGGGCATTATCGGCCATTAAAACAAAAGAAGGACCAACTGCTGTAGCGCACAGTTTCACAATGGGGTCTAGGACGTCCCTCGATAAGGTACAGCCGTTACAGAATTTCGCATGTAGATGTGCAGGTGGGTTCGATATCCCAATGAAGTCCTTGTCCTGACCAAGATGCTTCCACCGCGGAATGTATGATGTTCCCGGGGCGATTGCATATGCCTTGTTCCTTCCAGACTCTTACACGCTTATCATCGGGATTTAGGGCAAATCAGGACTCATCTGTGAAGATAATGTTGCCCCAATCAGACACAGTCCAAATTACATGTTGGCGGAACAGTTTTAATCGCGCACCTCTAAACTGGACGGAAAAAAGAAACCAAACGGGTGGTACCCAGGTGTATGTATCATTCTTGTGCAGCCTTCGACGAACAGTAGTGCCAGATATCGCCTTACGAATGGCCTCTGCAACAATAGATGCTACACGTGTGGAGGTCGATCTTCGATTCCGCTTGGCCACAACAGCAGTATTTGATCTGCCGGGGGAGTCGTAACCCTTCGACCACAGGCTACAGGTCTTCGGACACCTGTTAGGCTGGTTTGGAATTGTTTCCATAATCGTGAAAGGACGGAATGATGAACGCCGAAGAAAAGAGCAACATGTGTGATAGACTGTCCTGCTTCAAGGCGTCCGACCTTTAAATCCTTTCAGTATCTTCCATTCCTGTTATAGAAGGAATATAAACACGTCTAACTTGAAAACAAATCGTACGAATGATGTTAACACCTTTCATCAGCACTTACATGCAACTCTTCACAATACCGGTTTCTTATACGACTGCCTGTTCATTTTTTTCTGGGCGAAACCGTGATTAGCTGTTATTTGACATATTTGCATATTCCCCTTCTACCTTCACAGCAAATTACAGCTTTTTAAATCCAGATTGGCTTACGTAAACTAACATTTTCCTCTCCGTGCTTAACTTTTGGAAGTGAGTGCATATTGTTAGCCCCCCTTTTTATGACATTACAGGGGGTGAATGGACATCATCGCTGAAACACTGTTCTTTGCACTTGCCATTAACCAACTTGCCATAGCCCGTTCTAACAATGAGCTATACTTTGCAATTCACGTATGTATGGTAAAGGCGAAAACAACTTGGTTACTGATCATCCTTAAAAGAAACCGACATGTTTCAAGGGAGAGACTAAATTTCGGGCGATTCCCTGGGACTCCGGTTTTGAAAAAAACCTGTCGCCTGGGAATGAAAGGTTTAAAAACCATTGATTGAGGTCAAGTCTAAAAATCAAAGTAGTAAATCAAAAAAGTAAATTAAAATTTCAAAATAACCGTTTTTAGACACGCAGTTTTTAACTAAGCATCAAAACCCTATTCTATCTAGTGTAAGTTCAGTTTCAATGGGGGGGGGTTATAGCCCCTATAGCCCCCCCCGTAGATCCGCCTCTGGTGTCTTATGCAGGATTCAGTACCGTGCCATGAAGCAATAAGTAAATAAACAAATAAAATAAAATAAAATAAAAGATAAGACAACGCTTTTGGTATGGCCTAAGAACTTATCAGACCTCAACCTGATCAAAAATGTATGAGCTGCCCCCAAAAAATGAAATTTGCTAAGATAAAATAATGGTTAAAAAAAGGGACTTCATGAAAAATTTTACTAAAGCATTGCACAATACACCTGACTTCAAGAAATAGTCAAAAAATACATTGGCAGCATGGCGCAGCGCATAAAATTGTGATTACTCAATAGGAAAGATTCACTAAATATTGAAATTCTGTTTTTAATTACGAAATGTATTTCATTAATAGTAACAGTAGTATTGGAAGGATTGTATTTCTATGAATGAATTTACATTGTCTTAAGTAAATAAACCTCTAAAGATAACATAAGAAACGCTATTAAGAGTTTAATAGTAAGCTAAACCTTTAAAAACGCGTGAAAGATAAAATTTTCAAGCGAGTATAATAATTTGGCCACCCACTGTATATGACATTACTCTAATTCAGGGGCGTAGCTACCGCCGTATCAGCCGTATCAATTATACGGGGCCCCCGGGCCACGGGGGCCCCCAACGTGCGTAAGCAAAAATTAATAAAAACTTCGCATTTTTTTTTTTTTTTTTTTTTTTTTAAGAAATGGAAAAAGTTGCCACTTCTATTGTTTATTAGCAGATCGTCAAAGCAAATCGTACTCCTCTGCATGGGTTAACGGTGTTTCCATTAGAAGCAATTTTACGCAAACTATACTTGACCATGAAAAGTCACAGCAGCATATTAATGCCTATCTTATAGTAATTTGGTTACAAGGAAATACCATCGATACTCTATTGCAAAGTGAAATCAATAGTAAAATTACATTCTGGAGAGATGTATCGTATAATTAATGTTATAATTACTTTAGCATCTTGTAATCTACCTTTAAGAGGCCATGATTCTGATTCTGGAAATTTTATGGCAATTTTACGTTTGCTATCTAATTAGGATGCAACTTTAAAAGAACTTCTAAAACCAAAAGGCAAAATAAATTATTTAAGCCTTACGATTAAAAATGAAATTATTAATTTGCTTGGTACCGCAGTTAGGAACAATATTATCTAATTATAAAGCTCTAATTATAAAGTTAATGTCTACTATTGCTGTTTAGATATATTACTTTCTCAAACTAAACAGAGATTTCAGAGCCTTTGCGACCTGAGTATTATGTTCGAAATATTACAACAAGAAACTCCTGTCTTCTTCAAACGAAGAGATATTAAACGCTTCCGGAAAACTGTCGGCTAAATACAGTAAAGACATCTCAGTTAATCTTTATGACCAATTAAAGACTCTAAAAACATGCTTAAAATCTGAAATTCAAAAAATTCCTTCCATTAAGGAACTCATTGAATTATTGCTGATAAAATTCAATAGTCTTGCATCCAGTTTCCCGGAGGTAATAACAGCATGCTTTTTGTTCTTGACCCTTCCAGTTACAACCGCAACAGCTGAAAGAAGTTTTTCAAAATTATAAAACTGATAAAAAATTATCTAAGAACTTCGATGGGACAGGAACGTCTGTCAGACCTGTCACTATTGTCCATAGAGGCAGAAACTTTAGAAAAACTAAAGTCTTCATCAGCTATAAATGATTTAATAAATCAGTTTGCCGAAAAAAAGGCAAGGAGAGTGTATATTTAATTTGAATTGTTTGTAAAAGTTTTGGAAAAAGTGACAGATAGATAATTACGATGAATAAATATTTCTTTTAATTTCATGCAAACATTTTTTTTTTCTTTTGTGAGAAATCTTTACCCTTCCTAAGGGCCCCCAAACAAATTTTTATACGGGGCCCCGACAAGGCACGCTACGCTTCTGTTCTAATTATAAAGTAGTAAATCTATTTTGGGGAAGCCTCCATGGGCCAGCAGACCTCGGCAATCGGCGACCATCCAATCTGGCCAGTCCGGGCCTGTCCTATTCTTACAATGTTAAAATAACCTACTTAAAAAGTTCCAGATACTTTCCAGCTTAAAAAGTTTTCTTTCGATTCTTAGTTTACTTTCTGAACGTGTTTGCGCGTGTCTTTTCGTTTTTCTTTCTCTCTTTCTTTTCTCTTCGTAAAATTCAGTGTTTAGGACCGAAAACGATTGTAATGCCACGTGAAGCATGGGTGCCGGCAGAATATTTCCCAGGGGGGGGGGCAAAGACTACTTCAACGTGTGGTTACCATATTGGAAAGAGCAAAAAAGCAAGGGAAAACACTCCATACAAAAATCCGGAGGGGGCATTGCCCCCCCCCCCTTGACATATGCTGCCGGCGTCTATATGTGAAGTGCTCTGCTCACAGTGGATGAATTTTGTGAGGTTACAGGAGACGAAGAAATGAGTGAAACACGCACACACACATTGTGTGTGTGTGAGAGGAAGAGGTGGAAATTCATATTTTTTCGGGTGGTGTAAAAGGACCAGGCACTTTCTGTCGTTTTATTACAAGCATTGATCTGCTTGAAAAAGTTTTTAAAAACGTAAGACAGCTGGATTGTTATAAACTAAAGACAGCCAAAAAAAAAAAAAAAAAAAAAAAAAAAAAACTAAACGGATATTTTTGCTTCTGTATAAACAAGTGATTTTTTTAAAAGATTTAATAGAGTTCTTAAGCAAACATACATTCTTTTACTTCAACTGATTTTTAAGTGTGCAAAACAATTTAAATTTTAAAATAAATTGATATATTATTTATATAATATTTTAATGTCAATTTTTTTTTCTGAATATTTCTATTGAAATTACTTTGTTTTCAAAACTAGTGGCCAAGGACACTAGACTCGCCACGCTCGCTTTTCGTATGAGGTATACGGCTCCTAATAATTCTTATTCGTAAAAAAGGCAGAGTTTTAATAAACAAAACCCAAAGATTGGATCAGATAGAATGTTACCGAGCTGCACATTGTTTGGTTCTTGCATGCTCCTTGGAACATAAAAATTTAAACTTCACACTATTTTGAATTATGCGAAACCTATGAACACCTTGCGTATTTGCCACCCATGGTGATTTTTCATAATTTGGCAACTTACGTATATGTATAGTTAACAATTAGTTCTAAGAAAACAGTAGTTCTTATGTTTTCTTTGATAAAACCTACGGAACAGCTAGGATAGCTTGCCACCAATGACGGCTTCATTATTTGGCGATTCACACATGCTCATAACCGATAATTACTGCTCATGTAAGGTTACTGGGAAAACCGTTATCTCTATATTCATATACATACTCGTTTGCAGACTGGCATATTTAGCACCACGAAATACATCATCTCACCGCGCTGGCAAATATCAAATCTGTACTATAGCTGCTATAATGGCAAAGTTAACGCCGCCAAATATTTCTACTCGTAGCAAATACCCAGGCTGAACCTAACCGGCTGTAAATAATCTGCATTTTAATTATTTTTCATTTTCAATAGATTGGGTTCTAACATTTTGGAACTCGCGGTTTAGATTCACCCTGCTTGGAGAGATACCATTTTGCCAGATCGTACCTAATGCCAAGATGGCAATTTTTAAATCAGTTATTCTGTTTTGGAAAAACGAATAATCGCTAATTCTAAACTCCTGTTGTCTAAGAGAACTTACTATTTGAAAATTATCAACTTTGTGTAACACACTTTGAGTTAGGTATTTATTTCAAATACTTTTTAATTTGGCGTAATTCTACTTCATGTTTGTCAATTTCACGCGATTCTACTTACTTGGAATTGCATTGTTGCAAAGGCATCAATAACTTAATGCTGCCAAACCTCGCAACCATTATTTTTATTTTTCAGTTCTTTAATTAATATCTTCTAAAATAATTCGATTTTCTAAATTTAAGTCAGCTTATCAGGTTCCCCGGAATTTTCTGAATCCGTGGACACCTTCGTCGAAGCTCAAATCCCCACGGTTTCGGAGGAGTTAGCAGAACAGCGGCGGCGGTGGCAGCGGCCGTTACTTTTTTTTAGAATAGAGGGAAAATTGATCTTTCGTTTAAGAAATTTTTGTCTTTCATCCCCTTGAAAAACTAATGGGCTTTACTTTAATAATAATAATAATAATAATAATAAATCTGTTTGTTAATTAATGTATAACATGTTATTTACACTGATTGCATGGCTCAGACAATCTGCCGCCATGTAAGCTAGCAACATCTCTGACTCACACCTGTTTTCTTATCTAAAAGTAGGAATTATTAAAAAAAATATTGATTGTCAGCATTTTTGCTCGAAACATACGGATGGTTTCTCAGAAAAGCAAATTGATTAAGGTTTTATATCAGATGATTCAAAATAGATGTTACAGGCTTTATCTCTTAAATTGTGGGTCATAGAAACATACTTTCCGTCGCAATATTTATTCAAATGAAGAATAGATTTCAATTATGGAATTTTTAATACTTTCCAATAGGGTTGAAAGGTGTTTATGATTTCGGTAGGTCTGTCTATCTGTCCGCCCGTCCGTCCGTGTTCTAACTGCCGTCAATATGCTTGATTATTACGAAATTTATATACGGTATTCTTACGTTCAGTACCAAGTACCCTATCGAAAATATAAGTAGCATTTATATATGTTTTACAGGATTTCCCAAATTTAGTACGTTAGTAAATTTAGTACTATGGGCAGTCATTCTTTATAGCGTAATTTAGAAATATTCGGGTATTTCAGATGAAACAAAATTGATATTTATTGAGGAATTATTATTGGAAATTATTATTATTATTTTATTGAGGATTGCAAGAAAAAGCGTTTATAGTTCTTTGCAGGAACACTCAAAATAATTCCAATGCATTATTGTCAATGGCAGTTTTACAAACATTCACCCATTTGAAGCATTCTATATAGTCCAACGACGATCGTGCGTCTCCAACGAAAATTGCACCAAATGTCGCCTGATGATTTCTCGCCAAAAAATGAAAATATCATTTTTATTTTTTGGCGAGAAGTTATCTTTTCTGTAACTAATTGATTTACATACAATAAAATTGCAATGTTTGATTTTTTTTTTTTTAGCACGCGGAACATTTTAGACTACACCCAACGATCTATTTTTAGACCATCCAGAAATTTGTAAGTCACTCAAATATTTAAGCATTAGTTTATATGCCTAGTTTAATTTCTCGAATAATAAATCCGATTTCCACAAAGTACTCAGCTATTACAAGTTTAGATGAGAATATTTACGTCTTATTCCCATTTTTAGAAAAAAAAAATTACGTTCTTCATACCAGACAAATGGCGGAAATTTATTTATCACTTCTGTCATCAACATAAATTTGAGAATCTGCTGAAAAAAGTTGGGCGCAATGGGTTAAAAGAGCAAATTCCTTTTTCCCGCGTCCTTACGATGCAGTTACTTTGAATAAGAATGATGTGTATATTAGCCCCTAACAAGTCTAAGGCGTTAATGTCTGTTCGTCCGTGCTCTAGTTGCCGTAAATAAGCACCTGTTACTACGAAATTTAAATGTGTTATTTCTATGTGCAGTACCATGTACCCTATTGAAAAAGGTGTGTGAATCATTTATAGTTATATTACAAGAGCACTCGAAAGAATTCGAATGCATTACGCTCGAGTTAGTCATTCTTTAAAGTATATTTTAGACTCATTCGTCTATTTTGAACAAAGCAAAATTCATAAATGCTAAGAATCATAATGGAATGATCTCGAACGAAAATATTGTCTGCAGCGTTTATAGTTCACCTACAGGACCATTCAAAATAACTTCAGTACTTTACGGTACGGGTCTTCAACCTATTATGTCCAAGAACCTCACCAATACATTCATAAAAATCCGCGGGCCACACATATGCCAAATAAGTAACATACGCAGAAAATTTGATACTTTTACGTTAACGGAACACCAATACTAATGTGCCAAACTTAGCAAACTCGCGCTTACAGTACTGGCCAAATTATTAGAAATTCTTTAAAAATATTTCTTTTAATTTATTAGTCCAGTTATTTGCATTTTAAAGATGCTTTTTTTTAACAGAATGAACATTTTTTTAACATCTTAAGGTGAACATTCCGGTTCCGAATATTTTGTGAGGCCCCTTTTTGCCTTGATAAGAGCTTGGATGCGATCAATCATACAACATATGTATTTTCTGATTAGGCGTGGTATTTCTGGATCCCTCGCCGGCACTTCAAGCTGAGATAAAAGCCTTCTCTAAAACACATTCTTGTAGGCTTGTGTCTTGTATCATGGTACTTGTTCCATGATACCTTTCACGGGATAGAGACGGTCAGGTCCTTTGACAGATATGACGATCCAAAACATTGCTTAATGAATGCTGGATGTCTGACCAATTCAACAACATAATCAGCCCGAAATTCTTCTCCTGGTTTCTTCTGACATAATGAGTTCTATCTTCTAATATTTCAAAGGTGGATTCATCAGAGAAGCATACCTGCAGTGAGGGTAATATTGTATTACTAAAATCTCGGTTTTCAATTCTCGTAAATGCTTTTATGCGATTTTATTTGTTCAACATTTAAACATTGTATCTATTAATTAATGTGATGTGTGTGTGATTTAGTGTCCATATTAACATAATCTTATAAATAAAAATGAAATTCTGTTTGTTTGTTTGTTTGTTTGTTTGTTTGTGGATTTGATTCGTATACAAATCCACAAAAATGGACCTATCGGCCTGAAATTTAGCACAGATATGTAAAATAATATAGAATAAATCATAGTCCACTTTAAAACTTTGAAAGTCCACCCGTTCCCGGAATTTAAGAGATTTTTTATGCTCTTCACGCAAAAATCTTTCCGTAATTGTAATCCCTGTAGTGAAAAAAGTGTGAAATAAGGATCGCGGTTGCCATGTGTGGCGATTTTGCCGAATAAAATGTCGTTCGTATACAAATCCACAAAAATGGACCTATCGGCCTGAAATTTAGCACAGATATGTAAAATAATATAGAATAAATCGTAGTCCACTTTAAAACTTTGAAAGTCCACCCGTTCCCGGAATTTAAGAGTTTTTTATGCTCTTCACGCAAAAATCTTTCCGTAATTGTAACCCCTGTAGTGAAAAAAGTGTGAAATAAGGATCGTGGTTGCCATGTGTGGCGATTTTGCCGAATAAAATGTCGTTCGTATACAAATCCACAAAAATGAATCTATCGGCCTGAAATTTAGCACAGATATGTAAAATAATATAGAATAAATCGTAGTACACCTTAAAACTTTGAAAGTCCACCCGTTCCCGGAATTTAAGAGATTTTTTATGCTCTTCACGCAAAAAGCTTTCCGTAATTGTAACCCCTGTAGTGAAAAAAGTGTGAAATAAGGATCGTGGTTGCCATGTGTGGCGATTTTGCCGAATAAAATGTTTTAAATACTTAAAGTAAAAATAAAAGAATAATAATGATTTTTTTTGTTAGTTTATATTCGTAAGGTTATTTTTTTAAAAATTATAATATCGTGTGCATGGGAAATCAGAGCAGGAATGTAATGCTTTACACGCAAAACAATAAGAATTGAAGATTTCCGAGGCTAATGTGTAAATTTTTTTAGTTTGGCGAAAAAATAAAGTGGCTGAAATATGGATTTTGAGTAAGTGAGTTCTAGCGGTTTGCACAGTTTTCGGCTTGGCGCAATTTATTGAGAGCTTAAGGAAATAGATTTTTGAAAACAAGTGCAAAGGTTTTATTAGAATACAGCGTTAAATTTTAATGATCCGTGAAGAAATAATGCAGTTATTAAGGGATTTCAAGCGATCTAACTTCAGAATTCTCGCCAATTGAGTACATTGATTTAAGTTGGGGAAATTCCGCCAAATTTCAGAAAATTGAAATCTTCTCATTTAGTATATCGGAGTAACGATGAATAAAACACATTATAGTTGATAATTAAAAAAAAAATCGGCTGTATTAAGGGATTCCAATTTTCAAATAAATGCGTGCTCCTCTTTGGCGGTCGAACCATTTCCCATATTGATTGCTGCTAAGTCAATGCTTCGAATGATTCCCTGAAAAAACTCTTGCAAAATGGCGTATGTTGGCACTTTGGCGAGGCTTAGATTTGAAACTGGATTTTATTTGAGACTGGTATATATAATAACACTGGTTATAGATAAAAATGAATGTTGGTATGTGTTTATGAGGTTGAAAAACTCCAGCACCGTTGAGCACCGTTGCACGATGAAATTTGGTTCACCTAAGTCTTTTATGATGGAGAAGGTTTTTATGCTATCCGTTTTCCTTAACTTGCCACTTGGTGCCGCAGCACAACGTTGTATTCTATTCCGTTTGCTATGCGAATATCGTCCAACCGATTTCGATGAAATTTGGTACACGCGAATATTAGAACACGGAGAATATTTTTCACTATCCATTTTGCTGTAACTTGCCGCTAGATGGCGCTGCAAAGCATCAACTTCTATACCGTTCGACTGTCGGCATAAATTTTTTTATACTTACACATTTGAACACGAAGAATATATTATAACTGCGTTTCTTTTGATGTTACTCACCACTAGATGACACTGCAATGCATTATTATTTTAACTCGCCACTAGATGACGCTGCAGCAGGCCAAAGTCTTGACCATTCAAATGGTCGCTATGAAAATCAGTATACATAGCTATTTGAACAATGAGAATATTTTGGCGTTATCCATTTTGCTATAACTCGGCATTTGACGGCGCTGTAGCAAATCATTACTTTAATTAATTACTAGATGGCCCTGCAGTGTATCACTTCTTGACTGTGCAAATGATCGTTATGAAAATTGGTATACATAGATAGTTGAACACGGTCGCTATGAAAATCAGTATACATAGCTATTTGAACAATGAGAATATTTTGGCGTTATCCATTTTGCTATAACTCGCCACTTGACGGCGCTGTAGCAAATCATTACTTTATTGAACCACTAGATGGCCCTGCAGTGTATCACTTCTTGACTGTGAAAATAATCGCTATGAAAATAGGTATACATAGATATTTGAACACGGGGAAGAGTTTGGCGCTATCCATTTTCCTATAACTTGCCACTAGATGTCGCGTCAACACATGAACTTCAGGACTGTCCAGCCGATAGTCATGAAAATTCGTATACATCGACATCTGAATGCGAAAAATATTTTCGCCGTATCCGTTTTGCTAAAACTCGCCACTAGATTGCGCTACGCCGCATGGCCTTCTTCACCGTACAAACGATTGCCTTGCAATTCGGTATGCATGATTATTGGACACAATATAACGCGATATCCACTTTGCTATATCTGTTTATTACAATGAATAGTAATCACCACAAATCGTAATATCAAAAAGTCCATTCATTCCCGTGCGAAGAACGGGTACTTCAGCTAGTAAAACATATTTTTAAAAAATCTTACCATCTCCCAATCCACTGCGGTCCAGTTTTTGAACTTTTTTGTTCACGCCAGTCTTTCAGACCGCATTGCAGGCGTTAACTTGGGCTTCCTTTTAGGGCGGTAGGCTTTATATCCTCGTTATATAATTGACGTCGTACAGTTCGTGGAATTAAAATAACATCTGTTTTTGCCATTTCACTTGCAAGCCTATTAGAATAGAATTTTCTATTTGAACGGTATAACTGGTTCAGTTTTTGGTCATCTCTGTTAGGCGTTCTCTAGCACACCTGCCCTTTCGCTTTGGGGACCCAGATGAACCAAATTGCAAAGACAGCCTCTGAAACTGAATATTTTTGTGATTTACTTCTGTTTCAGTGATGAGTTCTCCAGCAAAGTCTGTATCTGACCATATTTTCTTGGCGACAAATCTGTTATTCTTCCCATACTTTTACAGAGGCCTTGCCACACTCAAATAATTATTATTTCTTATTTTTGGATCAAAGTAGTGTCCTCACATTCAAATAAAAAAATAATATATGAGAGAATTACTTAAAAAATGCCAAAATCGGAACTTTCTGTACTACAACGTTTCATAGCAAATGCGTCACTTTTGCCACCCACGAGTTGCCGTATATGCTAACAAAACTTCTTTGGCAGCACCCTCTATAAAATGATCTGAAATGTAGTGCAATTATACATTAAATCATCGGGAAGTTAAAATTTTGTGCTACGATAGTTATTATTGCAGTTATTTACAGGGCCGTACCCAGGAAATAATTTCGGAGGGGGTCTGACTTATTGACTATCATCGTATTATATATAAATATACTCTCACACACATATAAATATACATATAATGTGATAATTTCGTGTGGGGGGGGTGGTGGTGGTTCCGTACCCATAGGATCACACCCCTGTGTACGGCCTTGGTTATGGATAAGCAACTGTTAAAAAATCAGAAATTAAAAAAAATTCTAATATTTTGGCCACTACTGTATTTCTTTATGTGTACTTTAATCCGTGCTAGCATGATAATACTTCTTTTTGTAGTCAGTAATGGTGTCAACGTGTAGCACTTCGCAGCAATTGGAGCAAATATCAGGTTGTAGCGAAAGTTTTCCGCCAAATTTACTGGACGCAGCTCATGCGGCACCCAGCGATTGAACTTGTACGTCATAGTCCTTGTTTTTTGAACTTTAGGTACCAAACCTTTACAATGTCATATGATACAACAGTAGTACCTAAAGCTGTACACATAATTCGTTGACGTTCTGTAGCTGACGTTTTGCAACTGAATTGGATGTTTTTAACCCGGTTAGTCTCATTTGAGACACCTTGTACTTAATGATAACGATATATTTTTTACAGATTTCACTGCACAGTGTTCTAAAGTAAATCTCTTTTTTCCAGATCCCAAAAAGAATGTGGAAAGATATGAGCAAACACGACAACGCGAACTGTTTGCGCAGATCATATTTGCGGTGGCGGGAAACTTTCGTTACAACCTAATATTTTAACTTGGTGACGAGTGATGTTCCGTTAACGGAAAATTACCGAAATTTTAAAAGGAGGAAGGAAGGTACTGCCGCTATAACTAGTTTCAAGGGGAGCGGTACGTTAAAGAGTTTTAAATTGTCCAATATTTTGTGCTTTTTGTACAAAATAAAGTTAAATGAATGACATATCAATCTACTTTTTATTTTTTTCAAGTATCAAATAGAATGAAGGTGACATGCTAGTAGTACATAAAGATGTTTCAAAATCCACAGACAATTAGAAATAACTTACATTACTGGTAGTGTGGAAGTCTCTTTAGTGTTAATGAGAAATTCGAAATTGTTTTTGTTTTATTAAAGCTTCTACATTTTGAAGAATCTCTGTTGTTGCGATTCGTAAAGTGTCCTCCAGATGTTGATCTGCCAGGCGTGTCTTCGATTTTGTGTTCTTCATTTGACTAAACAAATGTTCTCACATATAAGTACTAACCAAAATAGAAAACATAAATAATGCATGTTTGTATATTCCTGGGTACTTATCTTCGACCTCGTACTTGAATAAAAATCAGTTAATGCTGGAACTTCAAGATATTTACATTTTACTGCAGGATCACACTCCAAATCAGCAAATTCTAATAGTACTTCAGAAGGAACACATCGGAAAATAGCGAAGAGAACATTTCCATCAAAATTTTATTTTCACGCAAGTCAACAAATCTACTTTAAATTCACCTCTTAGATTTGATATGCACTGTACATAACTTTCCAAATTCCATATTGTAGTTTCGTTCACTAACTCCTCCATTTTTGGAAAGTGAATGGTGTTTTTATTCATCAGTTGACTTTAGTAGCGTAGCCAGGATTTTATTTCGGGGTGGGGGGCTGGGTATAACATTGTAAGCTAAATATCAAATTGTAAGCTAAGTCAAGTGTCCCATTTCGGAGGGCAGTAGTCTCCTCAGCCCCCCTCTGGCTACTCTCCTGGTTGACTTTCCCATAGTATTAGTTCTAACGCAAAAACTTTTAGAGAATCGTACCTAAAGCTTAAGAACAACTATTACCATTCCACAATAAACGGTAATTCAAATAATTGAGATGGTCAGTAATATCTACAAGAAATGCAGTCTCTTAACCACTGCTCATCATGGAACTCGCAAATGGCTTTCTCTTTGGATTCCATGAATTGTTCAGCTTCGTTCTTCAACGAGAAGAGATGCTGAAGCATCTTTTCTCGGCTCAACCAGCGTACTTCTGTGTGCTACACAATGTCAGTATGTTCATCATCATAAGCGTAAAGTTTTCAAAATTATTGGGGGGCTGGGCCCCACAACCACATATATTCACGTCAGTGGCGTAGCCAAGGGGGGGGTTAGGGGGGGTCATAACCCCATGAGGAATTTTTTTTCATACAAAATGTATATTTTTCACTCCCTTATCATACACCCGTATATATATATGTGAGTTGCAGAAGTCGTAACTCCCCCATGAAAAATTTCTGGCTACGCCACTGATTCACGTACATATAACTTAGTAATAGCTGCCAACTACCATGGAATATATATAATCACTTTTTCTACATGATTTTTCGGCTTAAAATATAGCAAAATTTTTGTGCTGCACCTATGTAGGGTAAGTATCCATGTTAGTATATCTTCCTACCATGTTATAAGTTAAAAATAGAAGCAGTGTAAAATATCCAAAGGAGGAAAAAAAAAACATTTTCGATGAGATAGTGCATTTTAGACACGGCATTTTAGATTCGGCTGCTAGACAGCCTTAGATCGGAAAGAATTATAAAACACAGCACGCATTTTAGATCGCACAGCAAGCAAGAGCCCACGAGACATGTGTAAAGTGAGAGGGCCCTTTTAGGGTTGCTTCACGTGTACATAGGAAGACGCTTCAGAAAGCATGCAGGAAAAATTGGGTCCCCGAAAGAGTTGAAAGTTTCAGTTTTACATTATCCAACACTTTTTGCACAAATTTTCTTGGTGGATGATACAGTGGAAAACCATCATAATAAAGTTTCCGCATGCATTCGCATCAGATTTTAGTAATGCTATTACTCCTGTCTTCGGTCTGTTCATAGAAGGAGCACCGTCTGTGGTTATTACAAATATATTGCTTAAGCCTAACTCATATTTAGCAAAAGTTTCTGTCAGACTCGAGTACAAATCTGATCCTTGCAATGTATCTTTGTTCAACGACACTGGCTAATTGCTCTTCTATCGTGAAGTTTTTCAACGCCACGAATGAAATTAGCTTCTTGTGAAGTATCAGTAAAATCCGTTGATTCATCCATCGCTAGAGAGTAAAATACTAAGTCCTTGTATTTGGATTTTAATTTGTTGAATATATCTGCTACCAGATCTTCCACTCGTCTTGCTACGGTTATGCCGGACAAGTTAATGTTTAAAGTAGCTTGAGCCTGTGATGAACAAAGCACATCAACTGCACATTGCAGACATTCTTCTACAAACTCTCTATCAAGGAAGGGTTTTCCACGTTTAGCAACTTTTTCTGCTTTCATGTAGCTTACACGAACACAATTTTTGTACCCTTTATTTGTTCTCGATAAGAACGGCTGCTGAGAATTTAGATTTGATTTTAATTTTCCATCGCTCCGAAAATGCCTTTCAGAATGCAGAATATTTTCCACTGTGTTTAGTATCATATTGCCTCTTAAAGGCTTGCATTCTTTCATTACAGCTACACTTTCGTTTTGAAATAAGGCAAACTGCCTTATTCTTGCACACACCTTGTACTTTTTAACACGTATGAAAGTATGAGAAATACCTGGGAAAGACCCTTAAAAATGACAGAGAGAAATAGTAAATATCTCACTTTCACTATTAGGGAAAACTAAAGAAAAGCAAAGAATTTGAGGCAGTTGCATTGACAGTTCCGTTTTTATTAAAAGGGCTTGGCGGGCCACTAAAATATCTTCGCCGAGCCACGGGTTTAAGATCCCTACTTTATATTCTATGGCAGTGTAGAAACATTTATCCTTTCAAGTACCATGCAATAAGTATATAAAAATTCATCCTCTCAAGTACCATGCAATAAGTATATAAACATTTGTACTTTCAAGTACAATCCAATAAGTATATAAACATTTATCCTTTCAAGTACAATGCATATATAAACATTTATAACTGTTCACTCTTCAATTAGAGGTAGAGATAAATTTTAAAATTCTTTTACGGGGTCTCTCAAAATTAAATTAATAGTAATTACAGCTTTTTAAGATCTTTAAAATTGGATTTAGCCTACCCCATGGCTGTCGATCTAATGGTCTGGAGTTATGGGTGATTTCATATTTAGAACTTTTGTAACATCTAGCTGTGCTCGTGTCTTTTTAATTGCAATAGAATAGTTTATTTACAGCGTCACCGAAAGGACTTTCAATACATTAGGCCAGTTCTTGCACATAAAAAAATGGACAGTCATTGTTTGGGCTATATCTGAAATCTTGCCAATTGTCACCTAGATAGGCAATTTTTGGTGAAATATCGCTGAATTTGTCACCAAAAATGAGTTTCTAAAACTGAACCCAGCTTGGCTACATCTCTTATACTTCGCGAGCAATCGCCAAACCTTAATATAATTGAAGTATCTTATCTCAATTTCAAATGAAATAAGTTTGAATGAAGTGCATCAAATATGTGTGTAATTTAATAAACGTCGTGTAGTATCCACAGATTTTTTGTTTTAACTAAATTGTACTATCATAGTTCTTTTTTAGAAGTAGAAAGAACCATTTTTATTTTTCTTATATACCTGGCGATCTGTTAATATAAATATCTACTTCATTATACTCGATCAATGTTATCAAGCCAGAACTGATATTAAAATCTTAGAAATTTCGATTTATTCTCAAGTGGTAAGTGTTCTATTGGTCAAACATGTCTATCACTGCTGCATTTTCTTTGAATGTTTTATCATACCCTTCATTTTATCTATGTCTGGGAAATTATATCAGCGATTCCGAAATCCTCAGATACCTCTTTCACTTTTATAAAAAGATATTCCAAATTTCATCCAGGTCTTTCCTATTTACTGTGATTTCTGGGAAGCACTTAAAGACAGGTTTAAGCATTTTGTAGATACGACTTATTAGGGCTATGAAGATTCGTAATTTTGTACTATGTTGCACATTCTTTACCTCAGCCGTAGCTTTCACATTACCTGACATATTTGAGTACTACAGAAATGGCTATCTATCAGGAACTGCTGAAAGTTCGGGTAAGATGTTATGTATGCATTGTTTTTTAAAGCAATTAAATTGCACAAAAAATGTAAGAACAATTCAGCCATTTTTGAATTTTCAGTTAAAAAAATACTTTTCAAAATGATTTATTAAAATGAAATGAAACAATGTAATGTGCGTAAAAATTTTGTAAGTAATTTTTTAAAAAACCCAAACTTTCAAACATTGCTACCAGGGACCGATTTGCAGAGATGGGGGTGGGGGTGCCCTCTTATGAAAATTTTCTTATACCCTACAAAGCAACTTTCAGACACCATACAAAGAATGATGTTATAACACCATAAAAATATTTATTTAATCGAGATGCAAAGTGAAAGCAATAATAGTTCGATAATAATTGTATTTTACAAGATAGTAATATTTCAATTATATTATTTAATTTTCAATAGTTAATTTCATTTCGTATTTTTTAAATAACATGTTACAAAATATTTTTGCACTTGTTTTCCTAATGTTTATATCAGAGTTTTTATTTATAGTAGGATATAGATCTTCATTTCACTCCACTTAGGCTGTTTTCTTTTATCTGTTCCGAATTAAAATCAGCTCTATGATTTCCTCGCGATCAGCATGCATCACTACATAGGCCACGCCTATGTAAATAAAAGTGTGAATATAATGCTAGCGCAATGAAATAGTAACAGAGTAATTAGTATTACTATTATTTTTCATAAAAGTAGTTTCGCTGTCTCTTATTTTAAATTAAAATCAAAATTTTAAAACTGAATTTGGGGATAATTTGGAGGCTCCCTTTTAGTTGAATCTCTGGCGTTTGCCCCGAATGCCCTTATTGCGATCTATTTTATCCTCGGCAGGCACTTGACTAGCCAATTGGATAAAGGTAAGGCTGCTATATGGGGGCGCTGACTCTTCTTCCATTTTGGTTCTCGAAAATTGAGCACCAGCCGTTGTGTAACATGTTATAAAACTCATATTTCTGTCACTTTAAAAATGGTTTAAAGTACAGCTATAAATTGTTGTAAGAACAATCCGCAAAACGATTTCGTATGTTCAGGTTCCCAAACAGACGAGAAATAAGAAAGAAAGAAAGAAGGAAAGAAAAAGAAGATTAATAATTCCAAACGCGATAACTGGAATCCAAGAGTTAACTGAAGATTAAGAATAAGCATGCTACTATCCGGTCAAGGTGCTCGTTGCTGTATACGTTCTTCGCAAGAGAATGAGAATTATTTGGAGTAAAACATAAATTTTAGACTAAATTTAAATCTTAGAAGATCCCCTGAAAAACTCTTATGAGTACACTGGTTTGTTTTAATTCTAAACAGGAGGCCAGAAGTATAGAGTGGCTAAAGTGGTAACTTAATTTTCGGGAATTACTGTTAATATCTGATTAAAAAAACTGTTTATAATATTTCTTATAAATGTCTAACAACAATTTAGGCAGATAATTAAACGAAATATTTATTGCATCACTATTAGTATCTGATTAAAATATTTATTCATTATACTAGGGGCCAAGGCCCCTAGACTCGCTGGGCTCGCTTTTCATATGAGGCATTCGGCACCTAATAAGGCTTATTAAAAAAAGGGCATAATTTCAACAAATAAAACCCAAATATTGGATCAGATAGAATGTTACCGAGCTACACATTGCTTGGTTCTTGCATGCTCCTTGGAGCATAAAAATTTGAGCTTCACACTACTTTTAATTTTGTAAAACCTTTGGAACACCTTGCGTATTTGCCACCCATGGCGATTTTCTATAATTTGGCGACTTACTTATATGTATAGTTAATAATTAGTTCTACGAACACAGTACTTCATATGTTTTCTTTGATAAAAACTACGGAACAGCTAGGATAACTTGCGAAAAATGGTTATTTTTTCATTACTTGGCTATTTACGCATGCTTATAATCGATAATTACTGCTCATGTAAGGTTACCGGGAAAAACGTTATCCATATATTCATATACATAATCCTTTGCAGATTGGCGTATTTAGCACCACGAAATCTAGTATCTCGTCGTGCTGGTAAATATCCAAGCTGCACTACAATTGCTATTATAGTATAGTTAACACCGCCAAATATTTTTACTGGTGGCAAATACTCAAGCGGAACCTAACCTGCTTTACTATAATCTGCATTTTAATTATTTTTCATTTTCAAGATACTGGGTGCTAACATTTTGGAACGCGTGGTTTAGATTTACCCTGTTGGAGAGACAGCCCTTTTGCAGATCGTACCTGATGCAAAAATGACGCTTTTTAAATCAGTTACAATTAGTTATTGTTTTGGAAAAACGATTAATCGGTAATTCTAAGCTCCTGTTATCTAAGAGAACTTAATTGAAAATCGTCAAGTTTGTGTAACACACTTTGACTTATTTATTATTGAATAAAATTGGTGTAATTCTACTTTATTTATCACTTTCAGGCGATTCTACATACTTGGAATTGCTTTGTTGCAAAAGCATGAATAATTTTATACTGGCGAAAATTGCCAAACCTGGGAACCATTATGCTTAAATTTTCAGTTTTTTATTAATATCGTCTGAAATAATTCGAATTTCGAAATTTAAGTCAGCTTATCGGCATCACCGGAATTTTTTTGTATCCGTGGACACCTTCGTCGAAACTCAAATCCCCACGGTTTCGGGGGAGATAGCAGAACAAGCGTTTGACAGCGGCCGTTACTTTTTTTTTTTTAGAATACAGAGATTTCTATGAAGTCTTTTAAAAATATAGGAGGATAAGTTTGAAAAATAAAATAGGAGAACCATGAAAAAACTATCAGTGAACAGGTTGAAATTAAAATTTAACCTTTCTACACTAAATTATCTCCTTTTCGATTTTGTGTCGTAAAAATCGAATTATTCCTTTTAAAAAATGCAAGAACTATTTTAATTTTCTTTTTTCTTAAGTAAGGTAACGCTTACTCCTTTCATAGTATTTTTGTAGTTCAATTTTATGTGTATTAGTGTATAACTTTTTTTTCTTTTTTAAGCTTGTGAATGTAAAAATGGTAAGTGCGTTACAGACAATCGAGGTAAGAAGAAATGTATTTGTCCCCCGAAATTCGCTCTTCAAGACGACAATGTTTGTGAAAGTAAGTTCAAATTGTTGCTTTTTATTAATTATTTATTATATAAACCTTAGTGTATATCAAAATTTCAGAAAAATGGCATTAGCAGTGACCGATTCCATAATTCTCATATAATTTTTTATTATTTTAAAATTTCAGTTTTAAGCAAGATATCTGAGTCACTTAAAAAAGCTCTGCGTATTTAAAAAAAATTAATTAATTGAGTAGCATTAAATAGCGTATTGCGAAATTCGTCATGTTTTCTACAAAACCAACGAAGAAAATTTGCCGGTTGTGAGATCGAGAAATTTCCTTCATCTAACCAACTGTTATATTCGCTTTCGCATTGTGTTTCAGTTATCCCTAAGAGTTATTTCTGAAAAAGCACTGATTAAAAACAAAGAAATATGATTTTTATCATTAGGATTTTCAAAGATATTTGAAATGTTTTATGATTTCGGTTGTCAGCCTATCCACATGCTTACTATTCGGATACTAATTTACGTTAATGTGCGTAGTTGCCACGGTATTTGAATATTTTGTTACATTTGCATTAGTATTATCCCTATGCCAAAAGAATGCACTTAATAAAAGTAAGATTTGATCCAAACTTTTTGTTATCAGCTTTACATAATAAGTAGACAGTGCATTACATGCAAAAAATGACAAAATATGCATGCAAATATGTATCAAAAACAGTGGAAATATGCATTAAACCTTTAAGAATGTGGACTTATTTAGTTATTTACCAAAAAAATATTTATAAGTTCGTTGTAGATCTTACGGCGCAATTTTTTTCTTAGGAATGCAGTAAAAAATAGAATAAAAATTAAGTACAATTTATCCGTTAATGGACTAAGGCAAACAAAAAAGTAAAAGAAAAGAGTGAAGGTACAAAAGAGATTGAAATATGCATCTGCAAGGGAAAAATATGGAATTTTATGCATGTTTATGCAAAATAACCAAAAAAAAAAACTAAAATATGGACTTGCATATGCAAATATACAATTACATATTATCCGCGGTCTAACTGAAAACTAAATTAACTAAACAGAAGTTCAGTCGGACTATTTTAAAAGTTTATTATGTACGATAATTCACTCTCGTATCTCTAACGAATTAGGAAATTATGAAACTTTTTATAAATTCCTTTGCAATAAGACTAAACCTTTTTTTTTCAGAGTGTGATTGTGGAGAAAGGGGAAAATGTATGTTTATTCCACACGCGAGGTCAGCAGGTAGTGTTTCCTACGAGAAAAAATGCTTGTGTGACGTAGGCAGTGCTGAAAAAGATGGAGTTTGTGTTGGTAAGCTTCACATTTAAGTTTATATTTATTACTAAGTTACGTGGCTGTAGTTGCAAAAATATAGATATTAGTATTCTATGAATGACAACAACACGAAAGTAAATGCATTAAATCAGGGGCGTAGCCAGAAATTTTTCATGGGGGGGGGGGTTACGACTACTGCAACTCATATATATGGATACATGTGTGTGATAAGGGAGTGAAGAATATACATTTTGTATGGCAAAAAGTTCCTCATGGGGGGAGGGGTTATGACCCCCTACCCCCCCCCCCCCCCTTGGCTACGCCCCAGCATTAAATGATCACAGATTGTTATTGTTATCTATCATGTAGATTCTGATGTTACTTTTTACTATTTTGCTAAATGACAAAATAAATAAAAATAATAAAAAATAAAAATAAATAAATGAATAAATAATAAAAAATGCATGTGCTAGACAAAGATTACAACAGGATAGGCATAAGTTTTGCCTTTAAGTTTTTTAATAATGTCCTTGGTTAATATTTCACTAAAAGGCTGATCCGAAGTCAACTATTGAACTATAACGACATCTAAAAGCAACGATGAATTTAAAAATATCTATTTGTGCATATGTCTTTGTGAAAATTAAATTAACATTTCTTTAAAATTAATTTTTTAAACACGGAAAATTAAAAATATTCATCATAAAAGTAGTGGAGGCTGAAATTCATCCGGAACGGTTAGGATTGTGGTATCTTTAACAATAGTTACTTTTTAATAATTAAAAGAGACTCGATATTTCTTATTGGCCATGGAAAGCTGATACTTTCAGGGAGGTTTTCGCAAAGAAATACTCTTCTTAACTATCGCAATTTCGTCAATAAACATAAATCGATAAAGGGGAATACAAAAATAATGACCACGACATTGCTGGAAAATTTTTTAAAACCTCTTACAGACTGCCGGAATAATAATTTGAGCTATTATCAACACAAGGAGATACCCTAGAAGCACAACTAGAGTTCAAAAGACGTTCAAAACACGATTTTTGAACTTCTTTCAACGTTATGTGAACGTCTTCTGAACGTTTTTTGAACTAGTGGTACTAGGGATGCAGCTTGATTATCGAAAAGGTGCGAAAGTTTTTTCAAAGAAATTAAAAGTGCTGGAGATGCTATCTAGGAAGAAACGCAACTTTCACCCCAAAACACAAACGTTGAAGTGAAGTGTGGTGCGCCGAGCTCTTAGGCTGTTAGCTTTCTACGAGATCCGTATCGAATCTAATTCGCGTATATTCTCCTTGAGGAAAGCTGCACTTTTACCAACTTCTATGATTGAATGCTTACGTTTTGAATGAATATATACTAAAGCTATTTTTCTCTTCTCAAGGTGCGAATTGACAGGGGGGATGCCGGGGATTGTCTCCGGCTGAAGAATGTAACATCTCCCCGCTAGAGAAATATTAATTGATCACTGCCAGGGATACTATTTATCCCCTGCTGGAGAAATGTTAAATTAATCTCTGTCCCTACAAGTTCAACTGTACATAAAAGATATTAAGTATTGAGAATAGAAATTCTACTTTTTTTTTTTACCAGACAAAGGAGCAAGTTACTAACATCCCTTTGAAATAAATGTACACATGCCTGATCGCACTTCTCATTCTGTAACTGGGGTGAGGTTTCAAAGGAAGACTGCGAAAAGAACAAGCACTGCTCTACCTGTTTGAGGGTAGGTGTAGAATCGACATAGGTAGGAATACAGTAAGCCCCCTATAACACGGTAGATATGTTTCGTGTTATAGGAAACAGTGTTGTACGGGGCCTGAGCTATACTCTACCTGGCGTGCGAAATGTTTGTATAATATCTGGAAAAATTATTTGCACTCCCTAGAAACACAATGATATTTAATGCTTCCATTCAAAGGTTATTTTAATTAGGAGCTAAACTGTTATAAAATCAGTCCACGTGCCTCATTTGACCGTGCTGTACGAGTCCCTTTTAAAGTGTTATAGGAAAACGATCGCAATTTTTTCGCGTGTTCTAGGGATCCGTGTTATATAGACCCGTGTTATGGGGGGGGGGTCTACTGTATATGTGCATAGAAAATCGGAGGTCGACTTTTGTTTGATTTTAAGTCACTTCCCAGGCATGTTGGCGGATGCATTTGTCATGTAATAACTAATATATTATGCGAGTGAAGTGTACTTTCTTTCTTTCTTTTTCAAATGTCCCCTCCACGAGAATGCTTTTTCCCCATATGTCCCCCCCCCCCTGCAGAAAATGTTCAATTTGCACTCTGCGCAAAACGTTCTCGTTCTGTCCCACATTCGAGCACTCTGATTGTTAAAGTTTTATCTGCGTTCCGCCATTTCCCAAAGCAGGGTTCAAAACCACGAATCAATCACTGCATTCCATCGTTTGTAGGACATTCAACTAACTCTTATCCATTACTCATATACTTACTATCTTATAAATAAAAATGAAATTCTGTTTGTTTGTTTGTTTGTTTGTTTATTTGTTTGTTTGTTTGTTTGTTTGTTTGTGGATTTGATTCGTATACAAATCCACAAAAATGCACCTATCGGCCTGAAATTTATCACAGATATGTAAAATAATATAGAATAAATCGTAGTCCACTTTAAAACTTTGAAAGTCCACCCGTTCCCGGAATTTAAGAGATTTTTTATGCTCTTCACTCAAAAATCTTTCCGTAATTGTAACCCCTGTAGTGAAAAAAGTGTGAAATAAGGATCGTGGTTGCCATGTGTGGCGATTTTGCCGAATAAAATGTCGTTCGTATACAAATCCACAAAAATGCACCTATCGGCCTGAAATTTAGCACAGATATGTAAAATAATATAGAATAAATCGTAGTCCACTTTAAAACTTTGAAAGTCCACCCTTTCCCGGAATTTAAGAGATTTTTTATGCTCTTCACTCAAAAATCTTTCCGTAATTGTAACCCCTGTAGTGAAAAAAGTGTGAAATAAGGATCGTGGTTGCCATGTGTGGCGATTTTGCCGAATAAAATGTCGTTCGTATACAAATCCACAAAAATGCACCTATCGGCCTGAAATTTAGCACAGATATGTAAAATAATATAGAATAAATCGTAGTCCACTTTAAAACTTTGAAAGTCCACCCGTTCCCGGAATTTAAGAGATTTTTTATGCTCTTCACTCAAAAATCTTTCCGTAATTGTAACCCCTGTAGTGAAAAAAGTGTGAAATAAGGATCGTGGTTGCCATGTGTGGCGATTTTGCCGAATAAAATGTCGTTCGTATACAAATCCACAAAAATGAACCTATCGGCCTGAAATTTAGCACAGATATGTAAAATAATATAGAATAAATCGTAGTCCACTTTAAAACTTTGAAAGTCCACCCGTTCCCGTAATTTAAGAGATTTTTTATGCTATTCACGCAAAAAGCTTTCCGTAATTGTAACCCCTGTAGTGAAAAAAGTGTGAAATAAGGATCGTGGTTGCCATGTGTGGCGATTTTGCCGAATAAAATGTTTTAAATTCTCAAAGTAAAAATAAAAGAATAATAATGATTTTTTTTGTTAGTTTATATTCGTAAGGTTATTTTTTTAAAATTATAATATCGTGTGCATGGGAAATCAGAGCAGGAATGTAATGCTTTACACGCAAAACAATAAGAATTGAAGATTTCCGAGGCTAATAGGTAAATTATTTTAGTTTGGCGAAAAAATAAAATGGCTCAAATGCCGATTTTGTGAAAGTGAGTTCTAGCGGTTTGCACAGATTTCGGCTTGGCGCAATTTATTGAGAGCTTCAGGAAATAGATTTTTGAAAACAAGTGCAAAGGTTTTATTAGAATACAGCGTTAAATTTTAATGATCCGTGAAGAAATAATGCAGTTATTAAGGGATTTCAATTGATCTATCTCCAGAATTCTCGCCAAATGAGTACATTGATTTAAGTTGGGGGAATTCCGCCAAATTTCAGAAAATTGAAATCTTCTCATTTAGTACATCGGAGTAACGATGAATGAAACACGTTATAGTTGATAATTTAAAAAAAATCGGTTGTATTAAGGGATTCCCCTTTTCAAATAAATGTGTGCTTTACTATTTGGCGGCCGAACCATTTCCCATATTGATTGCTACTAATTAAATGCTTCGAATGATATCCTGAAAAAACTCTTGCAAAATGGCGTATGTTGGCACTATGGCGAGGCTTAGATTTGAAACTGGATTTTATTTGAGACTGGGATATATAATGATACTGGTTATAGATAAAAATGAATGTTGGTATGTGTGCATGAGGTTGAAAAACTCCAGCACCGTTGAGCACCGATGCACCATGAAATTTGGTTCACCTAAGTCTTTTATCATGGAGAAGCTTTTTATGCTATCCGTTTTCCTCTAACTTGCCACCAGGTGGCGCAGCAGAACGTCGAATTCTATTCCGTTTAGCTGTTTGCTATGCGAATATCGTCCAACCGATTTCGATGAAATTTGGTACACGCGAATATTAGAACACGGAGAATATTTTTCACTATCCATTTTGCTGTAACTTGCCGCTAAATGGCGCTGAAAAGCATCAACTTCTATACCGTTCGACCGATCGGCAAAAATTTTTTATACTTACACATTTGAGCACGAAGAATATATTCTAACTGCGTTCCTTTTGATGTTACTCACCACTAGATGACACTGCAATGCATTATTATTTTAAGTCGCCACTAGATGACGCTGCAGCAGGCCAAATTCTTGACCATTCAAACGGTCGCTATGAAAATCAGTATACATAGCTATTAGAACAATGAGAATATTTTGTCATTATCCATTTTGGTATAACTCGCCACTTGACGGCGCTGTAGCAAATCATTACTTTAATTAACTACTAGATGGCACTGCAGTGTATCACTTCTTGAGTGTCCAAATGATCGTTATGAAAATTGGTATACATAGATAGTTGAACACGGTCGCTATGAAAATCAGTATACATAGCTATTTGAACAATGAGAATATTTTGGCGTTATCCATTTTGCTATAACTCGCCACTTGACGGCGCTGTAGCAAATCATTACTTTATTGAACCACTGGATGGCCATGCAGTGTATCACTTCTTGACTGTGCAATTGATCGCTATGAAAATAGGTATACATAGATATTTGAACACGGGAAAGAGTTTGGCGCTATCCATTTTCCTATAACTTGCCACTAGATGTCGCGTCAACACATAAACTTCAGGACTGTCCAGCCGATAGTCATGAAAATTCGTATACATCGATATCTGAATGCGAAAAATATTTTCGCCGTATCCGTTTTGCTAAAACTCGCCACTAGATTGCGCTACGCCGCTTGGCCTTCTGCACCGTACAAACGATTGCCTTGCAATTCGGTATGCATGATTATTGGACACAATATAACGCGATATCCACTTTGCTATATCTGTTTATTACAATGAATAGTAATCACCACAAATCGTAATATCAAAAAGTCCATTCATTCCCGTGCGAAGAACGGGTACTTCAGCTAGTTTCTTATTAAGTTTCTGAAAATATAAACAGGAAATATTTAAATCAACCAAATTTTAGTTCCTTCTATAGAAATGAATGAAAATTAAATTATTCTTACAGATAAAAGTATTTATTTAATAGTCTTATTGCGCCTGTGGTGGCGGGGACACCGGGAAATAAGTTCCCCATAAATTTTATTTGTAGAACTATTAATATTAAAACTTTTTTGTCCAAAACCTGAAGACACAAGAAACTTCACTATTCTTGTTTTTGAAATTGTTATCACCCTACCACTCGGAAAAAAAAAAAATCATATACTGCTTCACGTATGGCTTCGCTCTTTTTTATATATAACTAGCTGAAGTACCCGTTCTTCGCACGGGAATGAATGGACTTTTTGATATTACGATTTGTGGTGATTACTATTCATTGTAATAAACAGATATAGCAAAGTGGATATCGCGTTATATTGTGTCCAATAATCATGCATACCGAATTGCAAGGCAATCATTTGTACGGTGCAGAAGGCCATGCGGCGTAGCGCAATCTAGTGGCGAGTTTTAGCAAAACGGATACGGCGAAAATATTTTTCGCATTCAGATATCGATGTATACGAATTTTCATGACTATCGGCTGGACAGTCCTGAAGTTCATGTGTTGACGCGACATCTAGTGGCAAGTTATAGGAAAATGGATAGCGCCAAACTCTTCCCCGTGTTCAAATATCTAAGTATACCTATTTTCATAGCGATCATTTGCACAGTCAAGAAGTGATACACTGCAGGGCCATCTAGTAGTTAATTAAAGTAATGATTTGCTACAGCGCCGTCAAGTGGCGAGTTATAGCAAAATGGATAACGCCAAAATATTCTCATTGTTCAAATAGCTATGTATACTGATTTTCATAGCGACCGTGTTCAACTATCTATGTATACCAATTTTCATAACGATCATTTGCACAGTCAAGAAGTGATACACTGCAGGGCCATCTAGTAGTTAATTAAAGTAATGATTTGCTACAGCGCCGTCAAGTAGCGAGTTATAGCAAAATGGACAACGCCAAAATATTCTCATTGTTCAAATAGCTATGTATACTGATTTTCATAGCGACCGTTTGAATGGTCAAGAATTTGGCCTGCTGCAGCGTCATCTAGTGGCGACTTAAAATAATAATGCATTGCAGTGTCATCTAGTGGTGTGTAACATCAAAAGGAACGCAGTTAGAATATATTCTTCGTGCTCAAATGTGTAAGTATAAAAAATTTTATGCCGAACGGTCGAACGGTATAGAAGTTGATGCTTTTCAGCGCCATTTAGCGGCAAGTTACAGCAAAATGGATAGTGAAAAATATTCTCCGTGTTCTAATATTCGCGTGTACCAAATTTCATCGAAATCGGTTGAACGATATTCGCATAGCAAACGGCTAAACGAAATAGAATTCGACGTTCTGCTGCGCCACCTGGTGGCAAGTTAGAGGAAAACGGATAGCATAAAAAGCTTCTCCATGATAAAAGACTTAGGTGAACCAAATTTCATAGTGCAACGGTGCTCAACGGTGCTGGAGTTTTTCAACCTCATACACTCATACCAACATTCATTTTTATCTATAACCAGTGTCATTATATATCCCAGTCTCAAATAAAATCCAGTATCAAATCTAAGCCTCGCCAAAGTGCCAACATACGCCATTTTGCAAGCGTTTTTTCAGGAAATCATTCGAAGCATTGACTTAGCAGCAATAATATATGGGAAATGGTTCGACCGCGAAAAAGTAAAGCAAGCCTTTATTTGAAAAGTTGAATCCCTTAATACAGCCGAATTTTTTAAAATTATCAACTATAACGTGTTTTATTCATCATTACTCCGATGTACTAAATGAGAAGATTTCAATTTTCTGAAATTTGGCGGAATTCCTCCAACTTAAATCAATGCACTCATTTGGCGAGAATTCTGGAGATAGATCAATTGAAATCCCTTAATAACTGCATTATTTCTTCACGGATCATTAAAATTTAACGCTGTATTCTAATAAAACCTTTGCACTTGTTTTCAAAAATCTATTTCCTTAAGCTCTCAATAAATTGCGCCAAGCCGAAATCTGTACAAACCGCTAGAACTCACTTTCACAAAATCGGCATTTGAGCCATTTTATTTTTTCGCCAAACTAAAATAATTTACCTATTAGCCTCGGAAATCTTCAATTCTTATTGTTTTGCGTGTAAAGCATTACATTCCTGCTCTGATTTCCCATGCACACGATATTATAATTAAAAAAAAATAACCTTACGAATATAAACTAACAAAAAAAAAATCATTATTATTCTTTTATTTTTACTTTGAGAATTTAAAACATTTTATTCGGCAAAATCGCCACACATGGCAACCACGATCATTATTTCACACTTTTTTCACTACAGGGGTTACAATTACGGAAAGCTTTTTGCGTGAATAGCATAAAAAATCTCTTAAATTCCGGGAACGGGTGGACTTTCAAAGTTTTAAAGTGGACTACGATTTATTCTATATTATTTTACATATCTGTGCTAAATTTCAGGCCGATAGGTCCATTTTTGTGGATTTGTATACGAACGACATTTTATTCGGCAAAATCGCCACACATGGTAACCACGATCCTTATTTTACACTTTTTTCACTACAGGGGTTACAATTACGGAAAGATTTTTGCGTGAAGAGCATAAAAAATCTCTTAAATTCCGGGAACGGGTGGACTTTCAAAGTTTTAAAGTGGACTATGAGTTATTCTATATTATTTTACATATCTGTACTAAATTTCAGGCCGATAGGTCCATTTTTGTGGATTTGTATACGAATCAAATCCACAAACAAATAAACAAACAAACAAACAAACAAACAAACAAACAAACAGAATTTCATTTTTATTTATAAGATTTTGTTCTCGCAAATGCTGGTATCGTTAAATTGTTTTACATTGTCTTATTCTCCTTTCAGATTGCCACTGTGGAGAAAATAGTAAATGCGAGTTTGAAGATGATGAGAAAATATGCTACTGTATTGAGAACTACGCGGAAAAAGACGGAGTTTGTACAGGTGAATTAGTATACCTTTTTCTGTGCTTTGTGAATAGCAGCATGAATACAATTTTCTTTAGAGTTGATATTTATTTTAATTATGTTTCAGAATGCAACTGCGGGTTTTTCGGACAATGCTCGTTTAGAAATGGGGAAAAATTTTGTGAATGTGATGAAAATTATTTAGAAAACAATGGTGTTTGCGAACGTAAGTAATTGTGGAAATATATTTTTTAATACCTTTCCAAAATATTTTATTATACAATGGAAGTGGTAACAATAATTATCTACGTAATAAATGTTTTTTTCCATAATTTTTCCAACCCTGAACTTCAATGAAATTAATGAATTTGTTTACGGGGTTCATCATAATAAGTCTTCAACTTTTTCAAAATTATGGTAGATACTTAGGACAGTCCTTATATAGGGCTAATTTTTATTTTGGTAAACATAAATGAGGTACCCTGTATTTTTTATCTATTGTATAAATAATATTGTATGATTTTTAGAGTTTTGACTTAAACTTTAGGGGTTACTACTGTATTACGGCAATTTTTTTTATTTCAGAGAAAATTAGGCTTAAACTAATAAACAATCCGTAAAACTCCTGTTACAACTTAAAATTCTTAAATGTATATTGCACATTAAAGTTGCTTAGATAGCTAAAAAGAAAAAAAGAAGCAACTTATTGTTTGTGCTATTACGCCTTAAGAGAGTAGTGCTTTTTTCAGATTACTGCTATTTGGTTTTGAATTGCTTTACACACCAGTGCATTTTTTATTCTTCTTTTGTATAAAGTTAGATGCCTTCCTCCATCAGTGTAATCGCTCTGCGTTTTGTATCATCACTTACAATTATCTTCTTGCTGGAAATATTTTTCCCATTTGCTTCCCATTGATGATATATTTTCGGACGAATTACACCTTATTTAAATGTTGTTATCGAAGAAGTGAATTTTCTTTGTTAATTAATGCTACTTTAAACATTGCAACACTATTATTCCTTACATACATTCTTTTTGTATGGAGAAGTGGAAAAGCATGAGTGTTTGCTCTCTTTCATTTAAAGAACCAGCTAACAGTTTCTGGAAGGCAACATTAATTTTCAAATCCATTGAAAATATAGGATAGGAATTTTCGCGTTCTTTCAAAACGATTTCATTTTTTAGCTGACTGCTTCATAAAATTTTTTCATTTCATTAGGTCATTCCATTCGTCTACGAGAATGTAGAAGACAACAGTTGTGATAGATTATTTCTACATTGTTTCTCTTTAAGTTCAGTTTCTTTAATTGAACATTAAGAAAATTTCCTTTCCCCCCACTTTTTAGCAGGGATGAGATTGGTAAAAGAGCAAAAAGGCTGAAATTGTATGCGAGAAAAAAAAAGTTTTTAATATTTACGCGAAATATGTTTTAAGAATAAAACATCAGAACGTGCTAGTACACAATAAAAATATTTTTTATTCAGTAATCCTAAATAAGAAAAGGATATTTAATTATTATTAAATCACTTTTCCCTTAATTATTTTTTAAAATCACAAAAGCTGAAATCAGACAAAAAGCTGAAGAATCTCATACCTGTAGCGTAACAAATCCCTAAAACAAATTTCAGAAACCTGAAATTTTTATGGTGGTTATTCTTTTAATATTGAGGTTATATTCGTTTATTTCCTGTAACGTGTTAAACACATTTTAAACTCATTTATTACTCGTTTAATCAATAAAAGTGTTTGGAATATATGCCCATATACATGTATATTATTTGCACATACACATTTATATGTTAATTCTCTCTCTCTCTCTTGTTTTCTCCTGGTCTGAATGTCTATCTCTCTGTCTTTCTTTCTTCAAATGGAGAAGAAACTCACTGAACAGTTTCCATTCTCTAGTTCCTTTCAATTTATTTATTTCGTGTGTTGTAATTTTTATCTTAAATTATTATTATTATTTTTTTTTTTCACGTTGCTCAAAGTTTTATTTCGGATTTCAGATGTTTTCAGTATTTTCAAGTCACTTCATATTTCAAGTCCATAAAACTATGTAAAATTATAATTTTTTTAACTTGTAAAATCTCTTCTCTTTTTTGATTAGTATCATATAATAATATATAAATTAATGATATTAATCAAAAATCACTATTGAGCTCAAACAAAAATCTGTTGTAAAAGTGCTATGAAATCATATACTATAACCCACTAACAAATGGTAATATCGTGCAACACATAAATTGATATTTAAGTATAACCAATTTTTATTTTGTCGTATACTACAGTACAACGTGCGTACATATGGAAAACACAACTGAGTTTCCTACACTATTTCCTCCAGCAACAAGTTATGCCGGATGCTTCAAAAGTAAGGATTCATTTTCATGACAAGTATGCTTAAAAATAAGAGACATAATATGTATACGTAGCAGGGCATACAGAATCTATGTAAATAAAACTAGACTTTTGTCTGTACATTACTTGGAATTCAAAAATTTTGCGATTTCTGTCTGTTTCAAGCACTTGGGAATCCAGTGCGACCGTACAAAAAAAGTTTGTCTGTCGCTCTGTCATTCTGCCGGTGACGCTTTTTTTTTGTTCGCGCATCACGTAAAAATGACAGAAGTGAAAGAAATGAAATTTGGTAACATGATAGGTGGTCACTCAGCTTAAACTATAGGCTTCGCATTTAAAAAAAAATTTTATTAAATTTTGAGATTTTGCGAAAATCGTTTCAAACCTCGTACATTTATGTTCGCGCATTACTTAATAACGACTATAGTAATGATATGAAATTTAGTGACATGATAGGTAGCCACTCAACTTAAACTATAGGCTCCGCATTTTTAAAAAACTCTGATTAGTTTTTGAGATTTTGGGAAAATCGTTTCAAACTGCGTATATTTATGTTCGCACATCACACAAAAGAGGCCGAAGCAAATAAAATGGAATGTGACATTATAGGTAGTCACTCAACTTAAACTATAGACGTCGAATTTTTAAAATAGTTTGATTACATTTCGAGATTTTTCAAAAATCGTTTCAAAGTGCGTACATTTATGTTCACACATAACGTAATAACGACTATAGCGAGCAGTAACGTAATAACGACTATAACGACTTGTGAACAGAATTCCTTCAAAATTTCTGAAGTTTTTGAAACACTTTGCACCAATTATAGGCACTGACCATCCTGATGCCATTTTCTGAAACGTAATCATTAAAAAGGGGGGGGGGCAAGTATTTTCCTTTGAGAGGCTGACACGTATTTTGGCCAACTGCTGCTAATCGATGATCGTCTTATCTACAAGTCCGTGTTCTGTACAATAGCTTTCTACAAAGCAGGTATACATGCAGGTACCTCTTTTTACTTTTCCAGTTTCTACTAACCAATCCAATTTCAAAAAAGGTGCAATAGATGGGGTCTGGGGAAATAGTACTTTGATAACTAATGTATGACCTAGGCATCTGACAAGGGATTGATTGGACTAGTGATTTGCAATATTTGAATACAGATACAGAACAATAAATTGACTGAAACTGATAAATGTAACTTATTCGTTCCTTTATAAGGACATAACAGAAGTTTTTACAATTTATAATTTTGAATTCATTTCAGCTACTTCTTTATTTGCATATTAGGCTGTTTTCATCAATTAATTGTTTTAATATATTTATTTATAACCAAATTAAATAGTACACAAAAATTAATTTATTTATTAATGCCATTATAACCTTGTCAAATTGTAGACCTTATTTTATATTATTTAAGAACAATAAGTGTTTTCCATTTTTGCCCCTTTTTTCCATTTTTGCCCTGTTCTTTTCCAGTTTTTGCCACTGTCCTGGCAAAAATACCAACCATGACGAAAACCGTTTCAAAATATGCACATTTTTGTTCCAGCATCACGAAATAAAGACTACAGGGGATGAAAAGAAATGTGTTGACATGATAGGTGGTCACTGAATTTAATTGTAGGTGTTGAAATAAAAAAAAAAGTTTAATTAGAATCTGAGATTTTGCGAAAATCGTTTAAAATATGTAAATATTTTTTGAACGTCACGTGTTAACGACTAAAACGTATGAAATGAAATTTAGTGACATGGTAGATGGTCACTCAACTTAAACTATGGATGCCGAATTGCTTAAAAATTTGAATAGATTTTGAAATTTTGCAAAAATTTATTCAAAATGTGAAAATATTTGTCGATTACGACGTTATTTCAATCACTGAAGCGAGTGAAATAAAATTTAGTATCGTTATAGGTGATAATTTCTCTCTCTCTCTCTAAAACTTTAAAACTCTAGGCGTCAAAGTATTTTAAATATTTTTATAGATTTTGAGATTTTGTGAAAACTCAGTACATGTTTGTTCCATTTCTGAAAAATGGCAATGGAACAGAATGAAATTTGGAACTATGTTAGATACAAGTTAATTTAAATTCTATATATGCCAAAACTGTTTTAAATATTTCATACATTTTGAAATTTTATGAAAATCGTATAAATATTCTCGCATTCCTTAAAAATATATTAAGAGGATACAGTGAAGTTTAGCAACATGATCAGTTACGGCTAAAACAACAAATGTTGGAATTTTTTGAAAAATACAATGCCGACGAAAATTCAAGTTTTTTGGAAATTTGCACTACTTACTAAACTGTCAACAACGGGTACTTCAGATTGTTATACATAAAAACAGTACACACATAATTTCTATAAAGTTTAACGCGGCCACCCTAAAGGTCAATGAACAAAGACCATTATTCAGCATCCCTTGTGTAGAACATGTATGCTAGTGGGTAAATGCAGAGGATGCGAGCTTTGTTTAAGGAGTATATTTAGTTTTAAAAGTACCATAAGTTAAGAATTGGGCTGTTTGTTACTTATTCTTTTAAAGAATCAGTTGTAACTGGGCTGTCTTTTCCTGATCAAGGAAATTTGATATTATGCACTCTTGAAAAAAAAAGCACACACACACACACACACATAAATATAACAAAAAGGCTTAACTTACGAATCAATATAGCATCCACTCAGCGGATACAAAATTTTAATTATCCATGGAATAATAAATGATTTGATTTAGGGAAACATTCACACTTAAACAACGTATCCAAAAAGAGCGAAATATATGACCCCCCCCCCCCAAAAAAAAAAAAGAAAAACGATTATGTGGACTAATTGAAATATAAAGTACATATCTATCTATATCTATCTATCTATCTATATATATATATATATATATATATATATATATATATATATATTTATATATAAACATCTAACTTTTTTTCTTTAAAACATTATTTGCAGCTGATAAGTGTTTTGAAATGTGCGGTATTTCTCATAACGACGGTACTGGAGATGTGGTTTGCGAAGGTGGACCTTTCGGAAATGTTCACTGCAAATGCAAAGACCAAGAAGAAGCTTTTAATGAACTAAGCAAGTCTTGTCAAAGTAAGTTCAAAAATTTTATCTAGTCATCTTGTAATAAAACTGTTTTTGATACGAAACCACATCACACATCTAATTAAATAATCTTTCTTTTCTAATTGACATACATCTTAAATAAAGCTATCGTTTCTCATCGGTAAATGTTGATATTACTATATGATATAGTAGCATAGACGTAGTGCGACCGAAAAGCTTGGGGGGCACATATCGAACTCAAGTAGAAAAGGGAAGTTTCTATTGATTTTCGCAACAAATGTTGAAAATCAAACGTTTTTGAGACAAAATAATGGGGGCTACGACCCCCGTCCTTCGTGCCCCTTCGATTTGTATAGTAGTAGTAACATTTAACTGTAGAATAGTAAAGTTTGTCTTAGAAGATAATCTGCTTATTAAAACAGAAAACAACACTGCAAAAGTATATCTTTTCATTTCAAAAATTGATTTTGAAGTTCATTAAAACTTTTTACAAAACTTTATACAAGAAGTACATATTTTTAACAGCCTGGCGAAAAAAAGATGACCCACTCATAAACGATAGTCCACGTGACCTAAAGTAAAGTGGTGTAACAAATATAAAATATTTGAAATTAACGTATTAAAAGCATATCGCCAAAGCAAAAGTGCTAGAATTTGGCGAATACCATTACAAAAGCCTAGCAACCCTGCAAATAGAGACAGCGATAGAGAGGCAGGCCCTCAGAATTCACATTGTATATACTAAATCAATAATTAATTTAGAAAGGGAATATCAGAAATTGCAGACACACCAGCGGGAAAAAGAGAGAAAAGGAAGCACTAGCTAATGGAGAAAAGCTAAGTGGAGAGAGATTAAAACTGAATTCAGAATATTTGATTTACAAAAACGAAACCAAAGAAAATTGTTTTTGACCCGAAAAGTATGTGATCTGCATCACGCAATCACCCCACAGCTCAACAAAAATTTTGAGACCAGAAAAATGTGTGATTTGCATCACAGCATCGACTTTCAGCAAGGTCTTCACTGGTTCTGCAGCGATCGAGGTAGCTGCTCGACCCACGGCTGTTAATAGTGGATGCGCACCTTAAAAGCAACAAAAAGATAGATTTGCAGCTGCTTTTCTCTTACAACTTTCTACCACGTTACTTATAAGCTGTTTCCAATCTTTTCAGAAATAATAAAAATTTATATCGGGCTGTCATTTTTAAGAATGGCTTATTACAAATAATTTGATACATTTTAGTGAGGAATAAAAGCTGCGATTTCTTATTAAATAATCTTATTATATTTTATTTGCAAATTGTACTCTTCTTCGAAATAAAATATACACCACAAAAAACTCATTTCACTCATAAAATTACTTAATGAGTTTTCCGGACTTAGATGCTATGATTTAGATGGTGATGGTATGACTTAGATGGTATTACGAAATCCATTAATGGATTTTGTAAAAATATTATTCAATAAATTTAATCTATTATTTATTTGATTAAAAAAAAGGTTTTGTGGAGGACGATCTTGAGCTCTCGCTCTAAGGCTGTTTAAAAAAAAAATGCATACTTTTTAAAGATTTTAACATTAACATAGTAGAGAATAGACTCACGGATAGCTCTAAAAAGCTGCAACCCTCTAAACCAGATTCCACTTTTTTTTTTTAAATTAAAAAGTCAGTTTTAGATTGTTTTTCAGATGGTAAAGATTGCGGGATTCTTTCTTCTGAGTTTGTCAATGATTTTACATGAAATTCAAACCTGACTTCTAAAAACGCATTTATCAATTTCAGAGTGCCACTGTGGAGAACAAAGCAAAGGATGTGAATTTGAAAGCGATAAAAAAAAGTGCCATTGCTTTCCCGGATATGCGCAAAGGTTCGATGTGTGCAGTGGTAAGTACGGATGCAGGAAGGCGATAAACGTATAACGTTAGTTGATTTATGAAAGGTATTTTTAATTATTCCATTTGTTGAAAACAGAAAAGTGTGGCATTGTTAACCTTTAATCTAAAAAATAAAGAATTTGTAAATGTATCAACTCGACCGACCCCCCTCATATTTTATCAAGGTAGGATAACCAGTATGAATTAATGCAATGTTGAAGACAGTTTGGAGTAATAATAATAAACAGAGATATATCCCATGATTTAAGACCCATGAGCCATGATTATTTCAAAATCAATTAATGAGTATTCCTGGAAAAAAACCTTAAAATGACGCAGACATTATTAAAAGAGAAGTGTAATATTTTGAATTATTAATATTTGTAGAGCTCTTATCCTTTACTTTTGACAAAGAGGATTGAAAATTTGTAAATTTTTGTTACATATTTTAATATATTTATTTTTTTTACTCTTTTACGTCGTTTCGATACAATTATAAATAATCGGAGAAATATTAATTTAAAATAATCCTAAATAATAAAAAAAAACAATCTTGACAGAAGCTGATATGTCAGCATTTTAGTATTTGGAAGCAATTTTAAAGAATTAATTGATAAAATCTTTTTTTAAAGTAATTATTTTGTTTAAATATTTAATTATATATGTTTTTATTGTTTAAATAGCTTTATTTTAATGATATTTTTATGTACTTTCTGTAGATGAAAAGAAACAGGAAAAATTTAGAAATACATGGCAACTTAAAATGAAGTTATAAAAATATAAAAATTAAAAGCAATTAAAAGAAAAAAGAAAGCGAAGTTGTACTTTCAAGTTAAGACAAGTATATTAGTTTTTACATAGTACAAAGTAAAATAAAGAATAACAAGCAGAAATAGTGTAGAAAGGTATAGGAACAAAATAAAACAACAACAAAAAGAATTAATTAAATGCAAACTCCGAAACTTCCGCTAGCTCTTTAAAATTCATATAATCAAAACAAGATAAACAAAACGTTAAATACAAATGAGATAAAATTAAGCAGAATTTGGATAAGAAATATATATATATATATATTTGCCTTCCATGCTACGCCAGCGATCTTACACGACATTTATTATAGAACGAATTTTTAAATTTCAGAGTGTGACTGTGGAGTACAAAGCCAGGGATGTGATTTTGAAGGAGAAAAGAAAGTTTGCCACTGCTCCGAAGGATACGTCCAAAAAGGCGATGCATGTAGTGGTAAGTATGATGCCAGATGGCCAGACGACGGTAACCTGAAGTTTGTAGTTAATTTGCGAAAGGCAGTTTTATTATTCTAGACATCGAGAATTACGACTGTTAACATAAACTGAAGATTCGAAACAACTGCAGGGGAAAAAAAGGAAGTAATAGCAAATTAATTTTATTATGAATATGTTGTATTCTTACAAGAACTGTGTATTTTGCACTTCTTGATATACAGTGAGGTCGACGCACAACCAATAATAAGATAAGTGTGTTTGTTGGTCTCCTTATCTATTTGGTTACTACAGCAACTAAATAAGAAATACGAATCTCTGGAAAAAAAAAACGAAAAATGCTCAGTTATGGGTCAGAATTAATTAAATGTGAGGAAAAATGTTCAGATTTTTGAAAATTTCGATTTTATTAATGTACGTTGGAATTAATTGAAATTTGTCCACTATAAAAGTGATATTTCTAACTATTTTTGTTTGGGGAATTGAATAAAAGTTTAGGACGGATTCTTGTGATCAAACATACAAAGCCGACGAACGTGTGAGCTAATTAGCAACGATAAAACAATCATCAACGAAAAAATTAAATAAAAAACTTTATGTCAGACAAAATAAATAGAAATACAAACTACATAAACAACATTTTAAAAAGGAAAATAGGGGCGCATTTTTAAATTAAATGGAAGAACATGTAGTAAAGAGTTAGTACTGCATTTAAAAATAACAGAAGTATTTTTGCATTAAATGCAGGTGCAATGATGAAAGATCGTTAAAAGGCTAAACAAAACAAGACAATTAAAATACAACCCTAAAAGTAAAATAAAAAAAAACCTTGCAAAAAATAAATAGAATTTGTTTTGTTAACTTAAATGCAAATGAAAAATAGTAAGATTAGAATTAAATTTTACCTGTAATGTAAACTTTAAGATACATCGTAAACTTTATATGATGTAAAATTGCATAATAAAATAAAATAACAATAGATAAATAAAAGTTAACACACAAAATGAAATCGAAAGATAATTATTTTTTTCAAGTTAAACAAAGTTAGGGCTAAATTATAATATGTAAATAAAATAAAACTCAGAAAATAAACTGAAATATAAAAAATAAATAAGTAAGGAAAGGGAGGTCTAAGATGACGAATCGAGTAAAATGACAATCTCCGCAATTCTTCGACACAATTACAAATAGCAGGTTCTTTCAAGACTATTCCCTAATATTGGGTTATGAAGTCCACTATAAGTAATGCATTTTGAGATCATTTTGTGAGTAGTGATGATCCGGCTGGGATCAGAATGAAGCGAAATTAAATACATACCCTGAAAATGCGATTGCTTATAAAGTTAATTATGTGTGGATTTTCTTAATAAAGAATTTCTAAACGGATCAACTCGATTTTCTCCCTCATGTTTTAGCAAAGTAGGATGATCTGTATGAATTAATGTAATGTTGAAGACAGTTTGGAATAATAATAATAAACAGAGATATGTCCCATGACATATCTGTATGAGACCCCATGAGGCTCAGTCAGTAGATTATTTCAAAAGCAATTAATGAGTGTTCCTGAAAAAAAAAACATTAAAATGACACAGACATTATTAAAAGGGAAGTGTAATATTTTGAATTATAAATTTCTGTAGAGCTCTCTTATCCTTTACTTATGGCAATTTGTGTACCCTTATGGTTGATATGTCATTGAATTTTAAGTGCTATCTGTGCATTTTTGTTAACTACTTAAGAGCAATTGTTTTTCTGCTTTTTTGAAAATAAATGTTTTAGAAATGTATTTGTCACGTAAAACCCGACGAAATAACAAACAGGGTAAGTTGACAAACAACTTAATTTTTTTTTTTATTTTTTTTTTTTTTAACCATCTTCCAAGAAGAAATGAAACCGTTTCAATTCTTTTTTAGTGAAACACAAAATGTTCCAAGAAGTCTTTTTGTAAATTTTAGGCTTTTAAACAACTTACTGAATTCAGGAAAAATATTTATTTAAAATTTTAAATCATTCGAGTAAATTTTATTTGGCTCCAGTTATGTACATGTAATAACATAAAACTACTGTTGTTTAAGATATGAAATAACTAAAACTGTAAAATGACACGTATAAAAATGATAAAAGGTGAAAACTTTTCATCCAAAACATCCCTACTGACGTACGTACATTTTTACGTGTGTTATTTTACAAAGTTTTAATTATTTCATGTACTTGTAATGTTGCAAAAATTTAAATTTTTATTCTTGCCCGGAAATAAATGTTTGTTTTGAGCACTAGGCTTTCCGAACGAAGGAAGAACGGTTCAGCAAAAAAGTATATCGCTACCGTAGCCCATAATACACTAGACTTGGGTTTACACTAGATGCTCCGAGTAACTTTTCAAGGGGTTCCACTAAAATTCAAAGATTTTAATATGCTTCATCACAGAAAAAAAATTAAAGGGTTTCTAAAATTACGTAGTGATTGGAGAAAACAAAGCTTTTTTAATAAGTGCAATATCTGTTATTTGGATTCTGCTTTCTCTTGTAAAAAGAATTCATATACCTGAATATTTTTGCAGAGCAGAAGGGATGATTAAGTGGCAATAGAAAAAGAAAATTCGAACATTAATTAATTTTATATATTGAAAATCGGATACTTTAGATGATGATCGATCAAACCAATTATTTTGACCATGTATTTTTCGATGCATGTGAAGCCAGCCATTCAAGATTTTAAAAATTGTGGTAGCTTTTGATAAATGAAGGAGATGGGTGAAGCTTAAAAATCTCAACTGTGAATGTAATTTGTGATTTTAAAAACAAAAGACAAAGTGAAATAATTTAGAGAGCTAATATGCCGAAACGACTGTAAAGAACCGAATATAAATAGTTATGCAACCCAGATTATTTTTTATTTTATAGTTAGTGCATTGTTTTTAACCATCCCCTTTTAACGTTTTTCCACATATGATATTTTTTGGAAAACGGGGAAGATGAAGAAAGGGATTGATGGTCGAGATAGAAAAGGATTTCAAGAGTTTGAAAATAACAAACTGTAGTACTGAAACACGTGACAAACTGATGCGTGGTGGAATTGTTTGAGGAGGTCATGGGACAACATGGATTGAAACGCCGGGGAGTCAATCAATATTAAATTTTTTTGAGAGATCTTATGAATGACATTTAACTAAGATTTCCCAATGCATGTATTACCATACATACAAAGAAAGTGTATTTTAAGGTGAACTGTAAATAAAATGATGATCCTTATCTTTCCCTTGCAATTGTTGGAAGCGCATTTAATGCATACAGTTCATCTGATTTAAGATAAAAATGCAAAATAATCTCCAAGTTCTTGGCACTTGATTTAAATTTTTGCTTTTCAGTGAAATGTGGGCCATACCGTATATGTCAAAATGGAGGTTACTGCGATGGAGGGATCTGCATTTGCCGTCCTGGTACTAAGGGAGAGTTTTGTGAAATTATCGATGACTGCGATCATCTGTGCCCAAAGTACACCAACATCAACTGCTCTTACGATGTCCAAGAGGAAAAGGCCTACTGCCAGTGCTTAGTTCCTGGCATGGATTATTACCCTGAAGTAAAAGATTGCAGAAGTAAGCTGGATCATTTAATCCGAGCTACACTTTTGTTTTGATCAAATCTCGTTAGTCAGTCATCTAGATAAGACGTCACTCTGAATATTGCATCATTTTTCAGAAGTGCCGACCTCTTTATACGTTTTTAACATACTTTACTCAGCTCAATGCTTCGCTATTTTTTCAACTACTCCATTTATGACGGCACGTTTAAGAGTGTAAAATACAAACTCAATCCAATTTTTTTTGTCAATCTACCAAAAGCACTTAATTTTTGTTGAACACAAGTTCAGGTTTTTCCTTAAGAAGATTGTTGCCTTATCAACAAATTTCAGCAATTCTTCGAGGACTATTCTTTATTTCGACTTCTTTTGTACGGTGGCAAAATGAATATGACAGATTGCACGGTTAAATTATAAGTGCTAAGTACTATCTGTACTTGTAATTTCCTTAATTTGTAATCATTTTATTAATTTAAATTCCTATTCTACTAATTTATATAAATTACAATGATAGTTTATTATAGGCACACTTATTATATAAGCATTTAGAATTTCGTTTTCCATTTAATATAAACTCGTACTTATTAAACCATTTTCAAGTGGTCCCGAAAGGGATATACTAACGAGGTTTGTCTGTGGTTTACCTGATATTCGTACGATTTCGGCTTGTAAATATCGTGAAACACAGTACAGCTGTTTTCTGGAATCCATTAGAACAATATTTTTTTTCGTAATTTGGTAGCGTCATTATAATTATGATAATTTTATAGAAACTGTTGAAGTGTGTGCTGGGAACACCTTTAGATATATTATGCAGTTGTTGAGATGACGTCTGCGTTAAATTCTGTTTATAAATATTGCATTGTCGATAATAATACGAACTTGGGCATAAACGACGAAATAATGACTATTTTTCTGATCATTCTAAATTCTCGTTTTGATTTAAAGCTGATTGTAAATAATCACAATAAGTAATTTGTCACTGACTAATCATTTATCACGTAAATACCAAATTTAGTGCGACATCGGAAAATACGGATGCTTTTAATGAAAATCGTATCGCAATAGTTAATATTTTGTTTTATTCGGCAACATTTGGAACTTTCCTTAAGGAAATCTGTTTATTTCACACCCTGTCTTACCATTAAATTCAGCAGAATTCTGGCTGTAGATCGATCAGATGAATTCGAATACTGAATGTTTCTTTTTAATTGCAATTAAATTTTTTCCAAGACCATATTTTTAAACATCTGGTAAGTGTTTCAAGATCAAAATTTTCATCGACTCTTAAAAGTATGCCCACTTATATAAAATTAGTTTCATATGCATACTTTTTAATAAATACTTTGAATCAGGGGTAGAAATTAGAACATTTAGTCAGTGGTCCAACAGACCAGTGACTCCATGACTTCCCTTATCCGTAACATTTATCACTGGTTATACATGATTTGAAAAATGAAAAACTAAAGACATTATTTGAACAACATATGTTGATTGCGGTTAAGATCTGAATTAAAGTAAATACCTGTTATAAAAATATTAAATGAGTCATTTTGAAAATTGGGTATCATCTGGGAGTTTAAGAAGCCAGAATAACGTTTCAAGTAGTTTTTTTCCCATAATATAAAACATATCTTGTTTCTGCACATTATTTGAATATTATTTATGCATTTCTTTTAATTTTCACAGATTTTTATTATCAGACTTGATGAAAATTGTCATGCCTGTCACCGGACATTTTCTTTGAAATTTGTATCAGCATTGCATATTTTTCTATGAAATTTGCTTAAATTATTTTCAGCATAAAATAATGCAAAGTGATATATTACACAAATATAGAGTCCTTTTGTCCATATAATGTAGTGTTTTCCATTTGAAAACATTGTTTATTTTTTGTAAATTTTTGTTTGTTATGTCTGTTACTTATTACAGTAACAGATATGACATTTCAAAGAATAAAAATTCATGAGCCTAAATAATTCAACAAGAACATAAAAAGCGACTTTAATTTACACTAAAAATCTAATGATCTAAATTAATCAATTCAATCAGCAAATAATAAATATATTTTGTACAACTACTAAGGTAACAGACATGACATGAAACAAAAATACATCACAAACAGGATTTTGCTATTTCAGTCAAATGCCAAAAACTCAAGATGTCTGCTTATATTCCTCTTTTGATCACACTCTAATGGTAAACAGGGTTTCTATTTTCAAATTTAAATTTTGTTGTTTAAAAAGGCGAAAATAATGTATGGTAACAGACATGATATCAGTGTCTAGTCAGCTATATTTAATTATCAAAAATCTTATGTTTTTCTTAAAACCGAATAAAACGTTTTCATAATGTAATTTAATGTAAATTAAATGTTTTACGATGTTAAAGCATACCAGGGCAGAAAATTTAGTTTTTGAACAGTAATTCTGCATAACATGCTTCCATTATTCGGACAGCTGTATTAGTGTATCTTTTCTATCCATTTATTTTCTCAAAAAAATTATTAAATAGTACGTTTTTAAATCTAATGTTTCAGTACTGGAAACTGGCTGATAAAAACCACGATTAAAAGAAAAATCATTTAAATTTTCTTATACCTCGTAAAATATATATATATATATATATATATATACACACAGGGTGGCCATAATTAAACTGCAAGTGTTCAAGGGGTGCTGGAGAGAAAACTACCAGGAATATTCCAGTGAAACTTGGTATCTACACGTTTCAGAACATGCGCAAGTCAAATATGCAATTAAAAAAAAATCGCAATTTTCACCCGATAGATGGCGCTATATCGTGTTTCTATGCTTATGGACGTCATTTATGCAAATTTTAAGCCCATCGAACAGTGTAAAAACAAGACCAAATTGAGTAATGGTCAATCGTGACTCTGAATAAGAAGGAACGTGCATTGTTAGTGAAGATATTCCATCTGAATTGTAGCAATTATTCAGCTACTCTGAAAGAATACCGGCGTATGAAAGGATTAAGAAGAGATCCAATGAGTGTCAATGAGAATAACTAATGGTTTAATTGTTTTCCAAAGCGTCTTTATGAATTATTTAAATTTGTGATCTTAATTTACGTTAATTTTTGATTACATGTTACTGTAAAAATTTAATTATTGAAGCGAATTGTATGGAATTTTGATAAACTGTAAATGATGTTTTATATTGTTTATATGCCTCTTAGAATATCACCATGCTCTGTCTATCGGCTTTGGAAGTTGTATATGCCACCGGTGAGCTTTGAAATACGGTACAGCGCCATCTATCGGATGAAAATGACGATTTTTTTTCTTTCATATTTGACTTGCGCATGTTCTGAAACGTGTAGATCCCAAATTTCACTGGAATATTCTCGGTATTTTTCTCTCCAGCACCCCTTGAACACTTGCAGTTTAATTATGGCCACCCTGTATATATTTTACACACGAACAGAAAACGGCACCAAATTTTGAAAATGACCAAAATAGATCAAATTATGTGACATGTATTGATGAAGTTAAATGACATGCATTTCGGATATAAATGAGGAACTTCTGCAAGAGCAAAATGTAAATAAAACGCTACTAGTCCGACAGGCCAACAAATTTTGTACTCTACCGATGCGTAACACATCTTAGCGGTGTCGGGCCAGCGGACCACCGTTAATTTCGAGACTTTTAATTTACCATAATTAAAAGTTTAATTATGGTAAATAACTACTAATTGAAATAAATTTTCCTTGTCAAATAAATACAGTACCGTACGTATCAATGAAATCAAACTCATATTTGAAAAAAAACCTGTTTAAAGAAAATGAATACATTTCAATCACAATCAGTTTTGGAGATTACATCCTTCGCTTCCAGAATTACTTTTACACATTGTGGCATAATTCCACCAGGCTTTTACAATTTTTGACAGTTTGTTCAGCCATACTTGAATAAATGTACAAATGAAGCTACTTTCCGTGATTCAATCTATTTTTAAAAGCCTTTGCTTACAGATATCCCATAGATTCTCTATGGGGACCAAATATTCACTAAAAACTGATTTCTGACACAGCCTGCTCTTTTCTTTCGTTGCTGTCTTTTCCCTGCAATGTTTTTTGGATGCCTACACGGATAACAAAGAATATATATAAATAAAATTAGACTTTTGTCTGTACATTTCTTGGAATTCAAACATTTTGCGATTTCTATCCGTTTCAAGCAGCCGAGAATCCGGTACGACCCTCAAAAAAACGTTTGTCTGTCGTTCTGTCATTCTGTCCGTGACGCTTTTTTTGTTTAAGCAACACGTAAAAACGACTGAAGCGAATGATATGAAATTTGGTGTCATGATAGGTGGTCACTCAACTTAAAACATAGGCATCGAATTTTTAAAAAATCTTGATTGGATTTTGAGATTATGCGAAAATCCTTTCAAACTGCGTAAATTTGTGTTCGAGCATCACGTATAAATGACTAAGCAATTGAAATGAAATTTGGTAACGTGATTGGTGGTCACTCAACTTAAAACACAGGCGCCGATTTAAAAAAAAAAAAAACTTGATTAGATTTAGAGATTTTGCGAAAATCGTTTTAAACTGCGTAAATTTGTGTTCGCACATCACTTAATAACTGCAAAGGTGAAAAAATGATATTTGGTGAAATGATAGGTCACTCACCTTAAACTATAAGCATCTAATTAAAAAAAATCGCTCAGATTTCGAGATTTTGCGTAAATCGTTTAAAACTGAGTGAATCTTTGTTCACGCATTACGTAATAACGACTAAAGCGAATGATATGAAATTTGGTCACATGATAGATGGTTGCTCAACATAAACTATAGGTGTCCAATTTTTTAAACATTTTTAGTAGATTTTGAGATTTTGTGAAAATTCTCTCAAAATACGTTTATATTTCTTCAAGCATCACGTAATAATGACTAATACGAATGATACGGAATTTGGTGATATGATAAGTAGTTGCTAATCTTAATTTATAGGAGAGAGAGAATTTTGAGAGAGAATTTTTAGAGAGAATTTTAAGAGAGAGAGAATTTTAAAAATATTTTGATTAGATTTTGAGATTTTCTGAAAATCGTTTCAAAATGCTGAAATTTTGTTCCAGCATCACGAAATAAAGACTGCAGGGAATGAAACGAAATTTGCTGACATGATAGGTTGTCACTCAACTTAAATTCTAGGCTTCACATTTTTCAAAAATATTGATTAGATTTTGAGATTTTTTGAAAATTATTTCAATATCCGAAAATATTCGTTCGCGCATCACATAATTACGACTAAAGCGAATGAAATGATATTACTTAGTTACTCTCTAACCTGTAATATTTTAACAATACATCAAAATTATAACTTCGCTTTCTTTACTTTGACAACATACTACATCCATTCTGTGTACTCCTACAGTGCTAACGAAAGATCTTGCTTTTTGGAAATTTGCATTCAGTACTAACCCGTCAACGACGGGTACTTCAGCTAGTACTGGAATATAGCTAGGCACTCAAAAGATTGTAGGGAGAAATCAATGATGAGTTTAGAGATGGCATTAATGCTGAAAAGGAGAGAACAGTTATGATCTGGGTTTAAGGGAATTAAACCTCTATACTCCTTAAAACCCGGGACCTGGTTTCTCAGAAATGGAAACTTTGCGTTGCATTGTCCCGGTATAGTCAGAATCGTTATACACAGGTTTTCTTGGGAAAGGAAAGGTTTTAATTATGCTTATTTCCTTAAAAAAAATACTTGTCCGACTTTCAAAAAAATTCTATTTCTGTTTTTAGCAACATGTCGTTCTGACTCGGATTGCAGAAACGGTGGAGTGTGCACCTCTACAGGACGTTCGAAATTTTGCAGCTGTCTGGAAGGAACCGCTGGCGATATGTGCGAGCAAGTATTGGGGTGCATGGAAACAGAGTGCGGAGAGTTCGCCAAATGTGTTTACGACGTTAAAGAACGAAAAGCTGTTTGCAAATGCGTCAACGATATACTGACGTTCGATCAATTTGATTACAAATGCAAGGGTAAGTGTTTGCAAAAATTTCTCGTTGTTGCGGTATTACTGGTTGGCTATATTATTATTATTATTATTATTATTTTCAGAATTAGCGTACTTTCAACGTAAAAAGGTATCTCTCTTTCTTTTTTACTTCCTTGTATAAAGTAAAAAGGAGTATAGTGAAAGCGACAAATTTCAAAATCTAGATTTTGATTATATCTAAATTTATTTTGGCGAATCTTTGCATGACGTCTCGACCTACGCATGTATGCACGTTCGAATATATGGATGCGCAATCCATTTTTGACCAACTACAAGTCCATTTTGACTATTTTTTACTTCCTTGTACGAAGTAAAATGAATTATAGTGACAGCAAAAAATTTCGGTATGCAGATTTTGTTGAAAAAGTCGATTTTGGCTATCACTAAATGCACTTTGAAGAATTTTCGTTAGGCGTATCAATGTACGCATGTATGTATGTTCGTATAAATATCTGGACAATCCCTTTTGATCAACCGCAAAGTCCATTTTGAGTGATTTTCCTGACGTCTCTACGTACGTACTTACATGTGTATGAATGTGACTTACATACCTCAAATAATATCAGTCGCAGTATGTTGAAATTTCATTCATAGGATTGTTGTAAGATTTAGCTGTGCAGATCCTTTTTTGGTTTTAATCTAATGGATAGTTATTTGCAGAGCCGCCCAAAAGAATTTCAATGCATTAAGGTCTACGGACATCTTCAAAATATTATGTCTGTAGTTAGTCATTGTTTGAACCACGCCCAAAGTCTCGCCAGCTTGGCGAGTTTTGACAAAATAACACAAAATTTGGCGCCAAAAATCCATCCATCCATACATATGGCGATGTATGTGGACGACGTTGCGAGCCACATATACGGGTATATAAGTTTGTGACTCGCATAACTCAAAACTATTAAGCGTTGATTGTTGATTTCATATTTGGGACTTGTAACATCAAGTTGTGCACCTTCTTTTTTGATTGTAATCGACCAAGTAGTTTATTTATAGGATCGTAGAAAACATTTTCATTATATTAAAGTCTATTGGATAGTGTTAATACATTATGGTCACATAAGTCTGTAGACAGTCATATTATTTACGTCATGCTCAAAATCTCGCCAACTGTCACCAATTTTGGAAGGCTCGGGCGAAATATCTACAAATTTGGCGCCAAAAATAAGTTTCTAAAACTGAAACCAGCTGGTCGATATCTCTTTTATTTGGAGAGAAATCGCAAAACCTTAACATTATTGAATTAGCGTAGCTCTATTCCAGATTAAATAAATTTGAATAAAGTGCATCAAAAATTGGCGTAATTTAATAGGCGTACCAAGGAAGTCATATGGTGTCCACATCATTTTTTTAATCCAATGATTTCTCTTATCTAGACTTATCCCTGAGCGTGATTCCTTTTGTGAACAAGTCCCAAAGATACTCGCCTGTTTTATCGTAATACGTATCTAATTTCAGTGTCAATGTTACTGTTGTAAAGCGTTCCTAAAATCTCTATTTCTTTCAGTTAAGGATGACCACTGTGACAAAGAGTTACCACTCTGTCGGACTACGAGAGGATTGTGTTCTTTAGACAGCGATGACAAAATACGCTGTGAATGTCCCGCATTTACACAATATGACTATCAAAGAGGTTGCAAAGGTATGTAGAAATACGTTATTTAGTTCAATATATTAATTAAAGGTCTTTATTGCACATTTCACAGCTGAAAATTTTGACTGATCGAAGACTCTGTAACAACTCTTTCTGTTGGCAAAAATCTTGCAGCTTTAGGAATAACTCTCAAGCAAACACCAGCCTGTCGGAATACTTTTCGATTCCGTGTATAATCACATATCGGTTGTGTCAGTGACATACATTTCAACCTAGAGATCTGAAATTTTATGTGAAACATCTACATGGCGACAAACTTAAATAAAGAGGATGAAAAATATATACAGTCGAGTTTCCAGTGACATAACGAACTGATCTGGTGGGCACACCAGCCGGTATGGTGTGTTCTGCCGAACAATTATCTTGTGGGTAGAGCAAACACACCAATCGGTTAAACGCGGTTTGTTTCTAAAAAGGAAACTTGCCTATACGCTATACCTAATAAGCATCGACCTGGATTTTGAAATTAAAACAGTATGTAAAATGTTACGATTAGCATTCAAACGCCTGTGTTTTTTTGATAGAAGACGAGTTTATCAACGTTCAGCCAGTTCCTCTCGCGTAAGTAGTTTCAGTTTTAGGCGCCTTTAAACTCTTGGTTTTTAAACCTAAGTGGTTAATTATCGTTTTAAAAATCGACTGAGTGTAATCAGTTTATAAACTAAATCAACTGAAACAGGAGCCAATTGATTCAGTTTTCCATACTTTGTTTACAGTGCCTCCGAGGATGTTCTTGTAAATAAATACATTACCCAAACAACGAAACTGAATAAACTGAAGTCGTTTTTAACCTCGAGAGAAACTAGAACAACTGAACACAACTGTTCAAGTTTTTTAGCTTTTTCACCAAAACCTTGCGCATGACTTCGTGATTTTACAAACACAAGGGATGTCATACAGTTAATATCGGTGGACACACAACGAAAACTGATAACCTTGATTTCCATTTTGTATCCTGCAATTTTTATTCGTTATTCCTATTAAAAAAGGGATTCTTAACCACTGGTCCGCGGACCGGGACGGTTCCAGGAGGCTAAAATGCCGGCCCTCGTAAACCAAATTTATTAAAAAGTAATTAGCAGTAAATGTCGCTCTAATAAAAAATCATATTTGTGTAATAATACTTGATTTAATAAATAAAACAGATATTTATATAATATAAAGGTCGCCCAAATGAAAGTGGCATTACTGACAGTTTGAGAAATGATTTAATGGTATTAATGTAAATTAGCACACAAAAGAAAGAGGCAACATAGACATAAATGATAGGCTATAGAAAATCACATTGTTGGTTGAAACAAGTGTCCCAGAAGTCAACGAGACAGTGGCGCACACAAGGGAGGGGTCCAAGGGGTCCGGACCCCTCCCAAAAGAGTCCTGAATCAAGAGTCAATTTTCCTTCGTTAAATCGTCATGAAATTTTTTACTTTTAAATATGTTAGAAGAAATCAAACTCTTATTTTCAGCAGTTGCGATAGATAAATAACAACCCAGTGAAAGGGGGTTACGATAAAAATATAAAAAATCCGCATTTTTTCAGATGGTTGATGTCACAACTTCATGAGTTGGACCCCCACCCCAAGAGAAAATCCGGTGTGCGCCACTGCAACGAGATGATGGATATCCTGAAAGAGAAGCTCCGTGGAAAGGAATAACATTTCATGTAGTTTTGTGTGCACACTTTCTTGCTCTTAAACCTTTCGTCCGCTATTATCCGACGGTCTCTTGAGAAGGATTCGGCAAATCGTCACTTGGGAAACAGCGGCTGGTGCTGCTCCGCTAAATATTCTTCTTATTTTTGCTGTGGTCCACGGTGGTAAAAATGTTGGGAAACACTGCTATAAATAATTCAAGGAACGTGAGAAATTTTGAATATAAAGCCAGCCGCTATTTTGCTTGTCACGATTCACCGAAACCTCCTCAAGGCAACCTCCGTGAAACAGCGGAGGAAAAAAGTGATTCCTACGAGTGAAAAGTCTACGAGCAAGGAAGTGTGCATACAATATTGCATGAAAATTGATTGCTGTCTCTTTCACAGAACTTCTCATTCAGGATATACAACATCTCGTTGATCTCTGGGAGTCTGGGACACTTGTTTCAAACTACAATGTGACTTATGGTCTAGCTTAACTGATACACCTGTATTACCTCTTTATTTTGTATGCTAATTTAAATTATTGGCATTCAAAATATAAGGTAACGTATTATCGCAATTAATCGTATTGCCTATTAAATTTCAATGTTCAAGTTATCAATTGTAAAGCTCTTATATTTCTATGTATCTTTCAGTTAAAGATGACTATTGTGACGACATGCTACCATTTTGTCAACATACGAGTGGATTGTGTATTTTAGACACGGAGGAAAATTTACGATGTGAATGTCCCGAAAATTCAAAATATGAATTTAAACGAGGTTGCATAGGTATGTAAAAATATGTCATTTAGTTTAACCCATTATTTAAAGGTCTATTCGGCACTTTATTAAAAATTAGTTGCTCATATAATAAAAATTTAGTAGCTTAAAAAATGTTTGAAATTCCTGACCCCTTTCAAATTATGATTTTAAAAAATGAATTTCATGACATCCAAAAATAGTAACACGCAATACATATAAATTCAAATGAAGTTTTTTAAAAAATTGTATACGCTGAAACCATCTGTGTGAGCTTCAGGACATCCTCTTTACACTGTATCTGACAAAATCCAAAAGAAAACTGTGAAAACCAGTTTTGAGTTAATTTTATAAAAACTTAATCGATTAAAAATGGAGAATGAAATTTTTACGTAAATACTGTCTTCTGTCAAAATATTAGTGAACGACACACCATCTGTAAAATTTCATTAATCTTCTTTGTTGTAAATCAAAACAGATTCACACTGGTTATCATCAAATTGGATGTGTCAGTTCGATATAGGAAAAGTTTCTTCAATATGAAAAAAAAAAATCCCTAGCAGCAACACAGCTCCTACAACGATGTGTGATGTTGCCAATTATGCGGTTTATCAGTTACGTTGGAAGTGAGAGCCAGTACTCTTTCAAAGAAGTTGCAAGCGTGGGGTCTGAGGAGGAGAATTGAGAGCAGCGGCATGTCCTTCTAAATCACCATAGACATGCTCGATGGGATTCAGGTCGGGTAATCGAGCTGGCCACTGCATGGACTAAATTGCTAGTTGTTGACGATAATCATCCACGATGCGGCCCCTGTGTGGTCTAGCATTGTCGTCCTAAAACAGGAAATGGTCATCTATTGTCCCGGCATTAGGGTGCACATAATCATCTAGGATGTCATCTTTATAAGTCTGAGCATTCACGGTTCCATGTGAGACAGTGTGAGAGTGTGAGACACCCACAGGTTTACGGCATAAAATCCCTCCAGGGAAGAATTAATGTTCCATGTGAAAAGACATAGTCTATGCGTCCACCCAAAGAGATCCCATCTCAAACACAAACACCATCTGCTGCGTATGCATCTCTTTCGTGAATGTTTGACGGATGATAACAGGTTACAGGTTCTCTCCAAATCAAATAATGCCTAGTACTGCTTTGGATGCTAAGCGTAGCCTCATCCGTAAAAAAGAACAGCTGTCCATTGATTGTCTGTCCAATTGACATGTTCATGTGTCCACTTCAAACATTTCCTTTTGTGGAGTTACATGAGTGGCGCGCAAATGGTTGGTCGTAGACCACCTGTACGGACCACCTTCGTGAAGCCTTCTACGCACAGTTAACGTTAAAACCAACCGTCTAATATGTGCAGCAAGAAAGGATCTGAGTTGATTCGGAGTTGCGGACCTATACTTTCATGCGTATAACGACAAATATCTGTCATCAGCTCTGGTCGTCTTTGGTTAAACTTTCTGGATGCGGAATCTGTAGTTAGAAATTGTTGCCAAAGTCTATGAACCACAAAAGGAAGGGCATTTATCGAACTGACCACTTGTGTCTGACTTTTTCCTGCCTCTAGTCTTCCAGTAGCTAATAGTTTTCATCTCAGATCTTCGGGAAAATGATGCTTGGAGTCATTGTTACGAATTGGTTACATTTCTTACCTTAAAGTAATAGGGAAAATTGAAGGTTTGATCTCAAACATGCAATTTTACGATCCTAGCAAGTTATTTATTCTGGTCGCATCGTTACTTATTTGCATATTTCAGCATTACTCAGCAACTTTCATTCGACAGCATATTACAATTTCATACGGATGGCTTAATTTTGAGAGAGTTATCGCTATATTTGTGATTTTTCTTTAATTTTTGGAAATTAATATAGTACTTCCAGGCACGGACTCTAAAATATTCTCCTGGAATCATTGAAAAGGAATGATAGTCCATGCTGAAAAACGGCTTCTTCTAGATCCGAATATGAGATGGAGATATTTTGCATCTTATTAGTCCATTTGACATGCGAAATGCATGTCTCCTTGCTGTTTGTGTACAAACAGATCCTACCCAGTACCATCATAAAGCAATCCCCCAATTAAAGTCCTCTGCGCCATGCCAAGTTTGGTGCATGTATCACGATTTGATCATTCCTGGTGTAAAAGCTATTGGGCTACTCTGTGAAATATAATGTTTCATTGTCGAATAGTGAACCTCGTGTAGGTCCAGATCCTTTGTATTCTCCTTCAAGAGGTGAATTAAATAATTAGATGCTGTCTAATATCAGAGAACAAATACAAACTTTCTAATCTATTTTGTAACATCTGCTCAGGTAATAATACTAGGGCGATTTATCGCGCCAGTGAAAACTTTTCTTAATAATGTGGCCTTTGTATATATGCTGGAATAAAATAATAAAGTTTCAGTTATTGCTAAATCGAATATTAGCGATATTTATTTGTTAGTCCTATAAGCAACTGAAGGGACTTGGGAAATTTCTAATGTAAAGAGAGACCTAAATTATTCACACATGCAAAATACAAAGTAAGATATTCTCGCAATTAACTGTATTGCTATCCAATTTCAGTGTGTAAGTTACTAACTGAAAATGTACTTAATATCTTTGTATTTTTCAGCTGTGGATGATTATTGTGACAAAATGATCCCAGATTGTCGAAATACGAAAGGATTGTGCATTTTAGACAGGGATGAAAATATAATTTGTGAATGCCCAGCATATGCAATATATGTCGATGGTAAAGGTTGCATGGGTATGTAAAATACATGTTATTTATTTAAAATATTAATTAAAGGTATATTTGTATTTGATTAAGGTACCTGATTTTCGGAGGAAACTTTTTTTTTAATTGGAAAAATTGCCTACTATATGCATTATATTACAGATTATAGCTAAAAACTGTTAATAAAATGTGAAAATATGTATTGATTTAAATATTTTAGATTTTCGACTAAAAATATGCACGGAAATCGCTATAAAATGCAACTTTTACAAAACATCAAAACTGAAATTTAAATGAAGATATTTTTACACTATAAAAATGTCTTGTCTTTAGAGGTGAACAACTCAAATTGTGCTAAGTTGTCATCGTTAATTTGAATTTTTTCCTAGAAACTTTTGGATTAAAGAAACAAGTGATAATCAGAGGGTACTAGGTCTGGGAAATACGGTGGATGTGACAAAACTTCCTAGCCTATCTCTTCATTTTTCTAGTGAGTCATGGAAGCAGTATGAGGTCTGCCATTATCATAATGCAGTATGATGTGCTTCCTATTAACACATTAAGGGCGGAGATTTTACCCTCTCTCCCCCACAATCTTTTCCCTGAACTGAATTAACTTCATTGGGGTTACTTGAATGAGAATCTCCTTTTCTATTTTTTCAGATGTCAGATGTTAGATTTAGTAAATATGGCCAGGTGACCTTATGGTCATGCTAGTCGTTTATGTGACCATACTATAAATCATTGTTTGCTGTTACCATACGGTAACCCTAGTACTTAATGGGTTAAACATTACCGCCCTCTTTTAGTATTTTGCATAAATCATATCGGCTGATGCATGTCAAAACAGGTTAAGACTAGAAATATATTTTGATTCGCGTAAATCCAACTTTTGATTTGTAATACGTACAAAATCTACGTTTTTGATAAAATGCCATTACATTTGTCTGTATGTTAAGGCTTTTTAGTTATTCCGCTGAACATGTACCTTGATTATGGATTATTCAGCCGAGTGTTTTCTGGTTTAGATTCTTTGTTTTATCCGTGAGTAAATGAATTACATAATTAGATGCTCTCTTATACCCGGGAAGAGCTATCAACTTGCTAATTCAATTTGGAACATCTGCTTAGATGGTGCAAGGGCGATTTGAACCACCACTCAAAACTGATCTTAATATTGTGGCTATAGTGAGTATATTACATTGAAATAATAGTTTAATTTATTATTAAAACAAATACTTGTTAGCAATATTTGTCTGTTAGTCCTACAAATTGCTGAAGAAACATGGGTAATTTTGAATGTAAATAGGGAAATGAATTAATGAAAGAAAAAGCTAAGATGTTCTTGCAATAGATTGTATTGCCTATCCAATATCAGTGTGCAAGATACTAATTGAAAACGTATTTTTTTCAGTTGAAGATGACTATTGCGAAAAAATCACGCCGCAATGTCGAAATACAAAAGGATTGTGTGTTTTAGACTTCGATGAACCTGAACAAATACGTTGTGAATGTCCCGAATATTCAAAATATGTCTATGGTGAAGGTTGCTTGGGTATGTAAAAATGCATTTTGTTTGGTTAACTTATCAATTAAAAGATTAAAAACATTTGATTAAGGTACCTATTCTTAGGAGGAACTTTTTCTTTTAACATTTAAAAATTGCCTACTTATATTCGTTATATATCAAGCTATAGCTAGGAACTGTTAATAACATGTCGAAATATGTATATTTTGAAATATTCTTCATGTTAGATTATAATTATGCATGAGCATTGCTACAAAATGGCAGTTTTGCAAAATAACAAAGTTGAAATTTAAATGAAGTTATTTTTATTCTGTAAATTTCGTCTTGATAATTGAAATCTCTATGAGGCAACGAGTTACTCACATAACTTTAGCTGTCTTCAAATAATAATAAAAATTAAAGTTCTTATTCCCGAAAAATCATGAAAATAATATGACAGTTCATAACTTTAAGCTATTGTTTTGTTAAGGAAGAGCATACAAGGCCTACAGGCAAATGAGAGGAGTGCCTTGGTTTAGGACATTTTCGGGTTCTAACCCGTATTTACGTTACACTTGGCGAAAACAGCTCAATCTTCCAGACCGTTAGCTCGACAACCGCGCACCATGCCAGAACCCTGAACCTTCATACTCCAGCCATCTACCAATGTTCAGTATTTTATCTACCCAGCCATTGGCTGGCCCTGTTACTGCTAAACAGATTTAAAGCAGAAAAAACTGTAAAACTGACACAGCTACGAAAAATTTCGGAAAAGGGGTTCTTCAAAATTTGGCTCTAACGAAGTATTTTTTAGGCCTGCAAAATCATGTTAAATTATGTTTGTAAGGTATTGAAGTGCTTCTGACATAGTTAAATATTTTTTAGCATAGTTAAATATTTTCAAATTTATGGTTATAATTAGATCTCCCCCCTTCCCCCTTTTATTAAAAAATAGAAAATTTATTTCCATGTTCAAAAACGTAAAAGTAAGAGCCATTCCAACCTTGTTAAATACGCAATATATCATTTAAAAATAATTAACAGTATTAATAACTATGTCATTTTATCTCTCGCCCCCCTTTATTGAAAATTGTCCGAAAATTGTGTCCCAAAAGTGCGACATAAAAAAGCGACGTAAAAGTATGCTACATAATTTTACATATATTTAAATACTATTAGTTCACAACAGCTTTGATCTATTGTTACACTATTTAGTAAGCTGTAGAATATGCATCCCATGTATTTTTGTTGTTAATGTTTTGTTCCGATGTGTTATTTGTTTCTTTTATTTTTCCATGGGATGAATCAAAATTAAAATAATGTTATCTGTGATTTAGAGACTCTACTCTAATAGGGAAATAAACATAATATAAACTTAACAGCAGCACACGTTTTAAAACTTTCAAAATCGAGACAAACGGCTGATTTTGAAATCAATTTAGTATAATTGTATTTTATTTTGAAGAATTTCCATATTTGGAAATATAGAATCTTTTTTTTTTAATTTTATGGTCAAGTACATTTATGACTGATTAATTATTTTGTGGCGGCCGGATTGCGCCTCATTCTACCACCCATAAAGTGAAGTATATTAACTAACTAAATTTTGTTAATTATATTAAAATTTATTTTTAGGGCTAATTAATTAGTTAATGGAATTACTAATGTTAATTAGATGTAAATAAAACTAAAACTCCTCTCGTGTTACACTTCAGAGGGGCTTCCATTCATTCCTTCTTCTTAGACTTTTCAATGCCCATTCTCTTTCTCGCCTACAGCGACAGATGGCGCCATCAGCGCAATAATCAAGCTAATGGATTGAAATGTCAAGCTTGTATTAATAGGTCAAATTCAAGTCAATGTCCAGCTTGATTTAAGCTTATGTGCTGTCTGGGACAAAGGCTGACAAAATAATCGTCCTTTAGAAAGCTGAAACTGGTTTACCACCCAAAAGGTCACACACCATTCACAGGTTTTCTTGGATGTGTGTCAACTGCTTGTAAGTAGCAGGGTGTTATTTCTGAACTTTCAAAATTTGCTCGCGAGATGGTGGAATTGTGGTTTTGGCTAATAGTTTTCTTCGCTTTCGTGGGACTTAATACATGAAGAAACCCATTTATAAATATATAAAGCAACTTGCGAGTTTCACGATCCTAGATTTTTATAGCTTTCATGGCAGTATCCATAAAAAATTAAACCTATGAGTTACCACAGCAAACCTAGTTACTTAAAAAGCAAGCCAGGAAAATGATATTCACCATGCCAAATAAAAGGGTTACCATGACATCTGATCTATACTATTTCGGCGATGTTTCTGAGAGTCAAACCGGCCATTCATTTACGTAATCTGAGTTGCGAAGTCATGACGTTTGGCGAATACCCCTACAAGTGCTGTAGTCTTATACTCAAATGTATTCAAGAGTTTCTAGTATCAGTAAAATTAAGTTAGTAAATAACGATACTATTAAATAATACAGCTATGTTATTTATAGTTAATATGTGAAGTATTGAGTTCTTAAATGCAGAAAGGCTCCAGCAAAAAAGACCTTATGTCCAAATTTGAAAATTTTTAAGAAGATAAGAAAAATTTTCTGGACAAGTACTGTTTCTGTAGAACCATAGACAGTTTCTCGAGTCATAACAAAGATATGTTTTGTTTTTCAGTGAAATGATTTCAGAAAGATCTACCGAGAACTACAAGATTGTCCTGTTAGTCCATTTTCAGTATTTTTGAATAAAAGAGTGTTGTATTTGTTGAAAACCCTTTAATTATTTATATACAGGGTGATTCAAAAATCATCATCAATATTCGGTATAGAGGTAGGGAATAGGAAAAGTCGACTATTTCACACAGGAAAGCATGGGCACAAACGAACGCATGGCGGTGTAGGAGGCGCTTTGTGTTCACAACTCTCATTCACGTACTGCACAATAACTCAGATAAAATAAACTTAAACCCATTTATAACACAAGAAAACAAAAGTACTTATTTTAGCAGACGATTTGTTTGATGTGTGCAGTCAGTTGCTCAAAGTACACCTAACTTACGATGCCGCAACGATGGACACTAAGCGACTACTACATCGCCATGCCTTTGTTTGCGCCCATGCATTGCTGTATGTAGTAGTCCTCTTTCTCTATTACTTAACTCCAACCAAACATTGATGATGAATTTTCAATCTCCCTGCATATACCTTTAGCTAATAATAAAAACATGTTGATGTACAGCACAACAGTACATTGAAATTGGGTTGAATAGACGATCTAAGAATCCGGACAGTTTTGCCAGTTAAAATATTCTTTTTTATTTTCAGTTCCAGGTGATGGATGTGTCACTTTTAGACCAAAATGCCTTGAAACAGGAGGGACTTGCGTTTTAAATGATCATCTTGATGTTTCATGTAAATGCCCGGACGGTTTTGCATATGAAGAAAGTAAAGGTTGTAAAGGTATGTAGATGGTGTCTTAGCATAACCATTACTTAAAAATATAAACTTTTAATTTGGAATTAGATAGAATTCAATATTCTTACTATTTCTATTGCATGGATCTCACATTCTCTTTTAATCTCTCTTTCTTCATATGTATTTTTACAGATTACGTGTATACGGAGATACACTCGATGTACACTTTTTTGATAAACAATTTTTATTAGGGGTTGGGATAGAATCTACATTGTCAAATCAAATTTCGATTTTTATCAGCTTATTTAGAAGCAAAAATAATAGTTGTTGCCAGTTTGCCATTATGTTTAAGTACTTGTATCACTGTAATGGAAGATGACCAATTCATTTTATAGTTTTGTGAATATTGCAATAGAAACTCTGATCTGAACTTAATGACTATATTGCATGAGTCAAAAATACATTAACTATTATAAAAATAAATAAACAATAAAAAAGCCACTGATAGTACTGATATAAACAATTTAATCAGAAGTGTAAATTTTTTTTTCTCTAACCGTTAGAATAAATTCGTTATAGATGGCCATAGATTTTTTAAGTGTAACAGAAAAAAAATCGTTATATATTTCAACTTTTATCCTTGTTATAATTATTCATAACCGGTCGTCTTTAAACCAAAATCCCATAAGCTCTTTTATGTGAGAAATAAGCTATTAAATTTACTTCAAATTTGCTAAACAATCTAAAGAAATACACTTGAAGGAGTCAAATTTATAAATCTACCGTCATCAAACATGGCAAAATTTTGGACATAACTTACAATAAAGTGCATCCACTAATGTAATTTGATGGGCCCTATAAAAGAACTTTAAATGTTATTTGCATCCTTTGAAGAAAAAGTAAACTTTTTATAACGTCTATATACTTATTGTACTGTGCAGGTCTCTAAACTTCCATAGTCCGTAATTTATTAGAATTCTTTTGGGTACTCGTGTAAAAGGACTATAAATTCTGCATACACTATTTTCGAGAGGTTTGTTTTGTAACTCTTAACAGCATAAATCAATTTTGTCTGGTTTTAAATAGATGAATGTCTCTTAAAATACGCTTAAAACATTGACCATCCATAGCGCGTAATGCGTTGGAATTCTTTTGTGTGCTCCAGTAAAAGAACTATAAAACTACGCACACCATTTTCAATATTGCTGCATTATCATCGATTTTTTATGTGCTTGCAAAATTTTAAGTTAATTGGGTTCTGGAAGTGGGAAAAAATTGAATTATAAGCTTTATTATAGTCATACATACACACAAATAGGTGAAATTAGTAAAAGCTCTGATAAAAATAATAAAAGAAGCAAGACAATTGCCCATCTCACCCAGTAAGTTGGACATAGTAGTACGGGACTGATGACTAGTTCTAGATTTGCCTTTCCCCTTCTTTTTTCCAATTATTATTGCTTGTTTAAAGTAATTTTTTTTTCTGTTCAAGTCTGGGGCGCATGTCCCCGAATTCTGTATTACTAGCCACCAAAGCGTCCACCTTCGCCGCTCTGTACCCTACTGTTCTTTATGATTAGTGGAGTGTTGGCCAAATTATTTGACTCAACGGAAATCTAGTTTCTTTGTTTTAACGATATTTGTCATTCAATTTATTTAGGCTAGGATTACTACAAATGTTGGGTGTCATCATAAAAGCCGATGATGGCAGCCATGGCAAGTACTGACATTGCAAAATGTACAAAAAGACATAATTGGTGACGTTTCCATACATAAAATGATTATAAAAAAGCCTGTATTGGGTGATACGTTGTGGAACATGTTGTACAAATTTCTACAGAAATACTTCTTAATTTCAGCAACTGCAGGCTTCCTCAAATTAGTATTTAGTGTGGTGCCTTCCATTCATTGGTTCCGCTAATAGGTACTTTTCTCTTTGAATAAAACCAGTGTTGTGCTAAAGTAAGCAACCTGATGTTTCTGTTTTTATAGTATGGTTGCATTATTTTATACGTTACAATAATATAAAAGAAACAGGAAATGGCTAAAATCTGCTTTAGCCCACGTCATGGTGAAGTATTTAGATGCGCGATAAATGCACTAAGTATTGTAAATTCTATATTTCAAAGCTGTGAAAAGATCCGAAAGGTCTGGCATTTTCACGTGTCCATTATTATTATTTTGTAATCTAGCTACTGCGTGGCATACGTAAATAAAAGTATCAAGTATGCTTGCTCCATTTGACGTCATTGAACTGTTAATTTGTATTCTTGCGCATGCATTATTGTTATTATGCTAATGTTTACGTCTAGTTGTTGCCGTTCGCAACGTAGAAATATCGTCGATTTCCGTACCGCATACGTTAGTGTATTATATAAGTAGACTTCCATTTACAAACTAAGCATCGAAACCAATCTTCAAAAAGGTAATACAGCTCGCTTATAACGTCAGCAAAGGAACCGCCCGAAGGAATATTTGATCGTTATAACCGAGTGCTGGTAAAAAACGGGTTCTTGATAAAATTATGAAAATTCACACAGGCTTACTGGGTTACTTAATTTATTACTTTTATTTCTGTACTGTACAAAATAAGTTCATTGGCTTTGACTGCCGTATTGCCTTCGTGTGTTACTGTTCTTTGGAAAAGTACATTACAGAAAAATTAGAAGTACATTAATTACACCTTGTAAGAAAGTTTTCTTTCTGGACAAATCTCATGTTATTTTCAGATGTAATTAATGTACTTCTAATTGCTTTAGATAAATTCTGTTTAAAAATAAATGTAGATCAGTATTTTAAGATTAAGGGGGAAAAAGAATGGATGAAAAATATGCAATAGTTCGTTTCGAAATGTGGTAGTAGTGAAGGCCGTTTTCTCCGTAGAATAACATTGCGGCGATCGACTTCCCAAGTTAGTACACAAGAGCCTTAATACAGGAATTACTTAGGAAAGTTTGAAATCGGTCAGTTTGAAATCAAAGCTTCAGTCTTGTGAGAAAGCGGATTTTGATCTATTCATAGCCAGAATTGTTCATAAAAATCAAATTTGAGGAATTTAAACATTGCCTGATCAAAGAGATGTAAGAAACCAATAAAACCCTTCATTCTTCTGATTTAACATATCTTTCTGAATCTGCCTCGAATACTTGTTGTTCATACTTCTATACATGCTGACACCCTAACTTTTTATTTGCAGATCTCATTTCTTTTATAAAATAGACTTATTTTGATCCAATATTCCTACGTTTTCATTTTTTGAGGATATTTTATAAACATCTTGTGCAGTTTGATAATGGAAATTATGATAAAATTTTACTTAGAGAAAAGAAATTTTCATTTTGCTGTATTAAATGTTTACTATTTTTTCTTCTTAAGAAATTATTGCAGTGACTAGCCGAAGGAAGAATAAAGTTTAAATTGAATTTTGTGAATTTTGTTCGCTTACTCTTCCAAGATCACGTGATGCGATGTAGACCAAATTTGACACAATGTTAATGGTCCCGTCTTAGTTGGTTCTAAAGAGAAGTGACAGTGATTGGTCATGTTGCTGAGGAGTAATCACTGAAAACATGATCCCGATTTGTTAACTAACTTCCTAGACCGCTTATGATATCTTGATCAAATCTGGCACGTGGGAGCCACCTGTACGGGTTTGCAGGGAGATATTTTCTGGAACCAGCATGAGTGCCATTAATTGATTATTATTATGTAAAATTATTCTAGTCAAAATGCAAAAAACGCTTTTTTATCCGAAGCCACAGTTTCAGGAGATCTTGCTCATCAAAAGAACAATGAACTTTTTTCTGGCTAAACCCTGTGTTGCTTGCGACGAAGGGCTTGGCCTGAAGAAGGCCAAAACAATTTTTGGCTGAAACGTGCTTATCCTCTTACCTATAACTTCTTATGTGTGTTTTTTACAAAGTTTTTTATTTACTTTATTGTTTAACACCAGTATTTTGAGTGTTTTTTCCAATGTTCTCCTTGTCTCAAAAACTACAACTCACCTTAAAATCTGTTTATGATTATAAAATGATCCGTTCAAACAGTAATAATTTAACTTTTTTAAAAACTTCTTGAAGGAAATCGATAAAAGTTTCGTGCGTCTATATGTAAAGGGAACAACTGTTAAATGAAGACTGCAGGATTGCTTTTTTTAGCAGTAACTTAAGAGTTTTGAGTTCATCGTCTATAACGCAGTACAATAGAAAAGAAATTTTGCAACATAGTATAGAAAGGATGTCATCATACTGAAAGGAAATCATCTGTACATCATATAATAGAAAGGAAATTTTTCTTTCTCCATGAGAGCATCATTGCCTGCTACATTCGCACAGATTGTTTTTGATCTCGCTTTACCCAAGACTGTCATACGTCATATTGGGTGCTACTATGAGATGGAAATCACATATGATAATATCCAGATTAACTGTATGCTTAAAGGAAATGAGAAAAATTTCTCTAAAAGGATATTATACAGAAACTGCAGACAGGAAAAAGATTGAATATGTCTTGGAAATATATCATAAAAACATGTAGTGTGTACAAGTATGCAGTTCGAATGTACAACGCATCCTAAAGATATTTTTGTGTGGAGTATAATATCTTGGCGATTCATAAGTTACATGCTATGAAGTCGATGAATTTACGATTGTAAAAACAGTGCATGTTTTTTTAGGAATATGCCGCTCTTCATCAGATTGTATGCACGGAGGAATCTGCATCGAAAGTGTAAACAAATTTTGCGAATGTTTAGAAGGGACGGAGGGTGACCTCTGCGAGGACGTTCCAGGCTGCTACTCCATGGACTGTGGATACGATGCAAAGTGCGTGTACAGCATTTGGAGACGAGCTGCAGTCTGCCAGTGCTACGATGATCGATTTGCATTTGACCTAGAAACAAAGAAGTGCAAAAGTAAGGCTCGGCGACTTGATTGTACTTTATAACTACTGAAATTGAGAACAGCACTAAAATGGGAAATGAGTTTGAATATTTCATAAGTTATTCTGCTATTGTGGAAAGTGTGTTATATTAAGGAAGAAAACTATGTCAAGAAACTTATATCCATGTTTTCTCCCATTGCTTATTTACTACAGTTTCTAAGCAGGATTTAGAGCTCACGCAGTTGCATGCATTGAAGAACTGAGTCGTTCATGTACATATGACTGTTTGGGATATTTCATGAGGTGTTACTTGAATGCTCTCTGGCCAGCTTTTCTTAGAAAAGCCACCATTCATGATATTGGTAACAATCTGACAAAATTATTCCCACCTATGTTCAGCATTACTGAAAAGCCAATGTGAATACTATTAATATGGGGTTTAACAATTTTCCAGCAATATTAGTAGAAAAAGGTTATGAAACCGCAGTTGCAGTCGAAACCTCGAAATTCTGAATCGCAATAAAACCCTTAATGATGGAAACAGTCTCAGACCGTAAAAAATTTTGAGAAGATGCCGGAGTCAAGTAATTTTGCGGAAGGGCTGACTATAATGAATTTAATGAGTGTACATATTGCAATATCTGACAGAAAAAATCTGTTAAGTAATCATGAGTAGATATCGTCTTAAGTTTGCGAGGATTACAAAAACAGTTTGCAAACAGATCCTAATCCGTAATCGAAAGTAGGCTATAAAATATCAGGAGCCCTCAAGATATTTTTATGGCTAGCTAGTCCTTCTGGAAATTTCAGTTCTACAAGTATATTATTGGATGATCTGCGAATAATTAATTGGTACTTAACTTTTGCTGAACTCATCATTGTCTCTTGTTAGCATTCAAACTCAAACGTACCACAGAATTAGGAGAATTGTTCTTTCAATCTAGGCATACAGTATTATTATACCATCTCAACTTTTCTTTCCAAGCAGCGTTACATTTCTTTTCTATCTTCTAAATATTCAGCTTTCAGTCATTATAGAAGGAGAATGATGATTTTTCGAGCAGTCTTGTTTTTTCTTTTTTGACTTATTGTTATCCTAGGCAAAGACTCCCGCAAGTGGCACCTATTGACCATAAGCGATGTGTTCGAAAGATATTTTTGAATCACTGAGTGACCGTGTCACTAATTTTTTTTCTACATTCTTTTTTATACACAACCGTGTATAAAAAGAATGGGATTTTTCATAGTTATTTACGTAACTTATAATTAATTTAAACAATTTCAAATTAAACAAGGAAGAAAAGTCAAGAAAATGTATTCACCGGACCACCTTCTTGAGGAGTTGCGTGCCGCAACTAAAGCTTATGTCAAAACATTAATTTTTGAGCCCTTTTCGTCTACCATTACTGATTTTTGGGGCTTCCCTCCACCCGACATCCTAGAAACGCACCTCGTTTGCCCCCCCTCCCCCGTTTCAGATCTGGTTGCGTAATAGTGTCTGAATATTTTATAATATTTGCCGCGTTAGTTTTGATTTGATTGAGTGACAATTTGTCAACCTGTCACGGAATGTTTCGGGCTGAGAGGCGCACTTGAAACACTGTTGCGACGATATAAACACACCCTTCGCACTTTATTCTGATCTCTGAATTCCTAAAATTAATTCGATTTTCTTGTAATTACTGCGCTAAAATTCACCGTACTTATTGAGACTAACTACAGTTTACTTGAAAAATAATGTCAACGTCTCAATAAAACAGGCAGTAATGGGATTATGTCTCTTGATGGATAGTATTACTAGCTGCGTAGTCCGGTGTTGCCCCGGAACATTAGCTTCAAAATCAACTTTGAAAATAAAAGTCCGCTCATGTTCGCTAATCTATTCCCATGGCTTATTTTCACAATCATTAATGCATGAAGTAAGTATGAATTTTAAAAATATTAGTCCGCATATGTGTGCAATTCTTCAAACATAATATGAAACCAAAAAGTCGTTTAATCCTCTAATAATAATTTAAAAAATATTTAATTCTTAAATTAATTACTAAAAAACGTCAAATCCCATTATCATAAAATAAAAATGTAGTAAAAATCTTCAGGTTCCACTGTTTAAAAATTGAAAAATAAATAAGTCATTGTATAATTTTTAATCCATAAATTATAGTAATAGTAAAATGACTCTCTGAAAATTATCACAAAAGGTAATTGTCACAAAGTGCCTTTAGGAAAAATTGAATTCCTCGAGAAATCCAGAGAATTCCATGAGAATTCTTTAAAATTGCCGTTTTAGAGAACAAAACAACTTGGCTGTCAAACTTTCACATCAGGAGTTTAGGATCGACATCTGGCGCTTCCAAAACAATTTGTGTCATATCTGGATTATTGATAGCCCACTTGTTACGGCGACGACATGCACGCTAGCACGCTGTAGTCTAACTTTCCAAAGTACTTTCGGCGGTTTCTTTCATTTTCTGAAAGGATTCAATATTCGGAAGTCTTCCACCTTCTGCCGAGGATTCAAATTGTGACTGGAAACTCCAAGATGGAAGCAAGAAACTTTAAACAACGCATTCGGTGACTTGAGCTGTTTCTTCTTGCAAACAAATATCAGGAGTCAGGCTCATATGTCGTGGCAGAATTTGTTCAACATCTCCTATTTTGTAAAAAAAAAAGTTCTAATTTCATAATTCTGTGCTTCGCCCTTTATGCGAAGTTTTAATTCGCACTGTATTTTTCAGGAACTTGCGCTCACCCTTCTGACTGTCTGAATGGCGGAACCTGCGTGGAGTCCAAGTCTTCTGGCAGCAAGTTCTGCGAGTGTCTGAAAGGCACCGAGGGAGACTTGTGCGAAAAAGTTCCCGACTGTGATAAGATGGATTGCGGATCCGATGCAAGATGCGTCTTCGATGCGAAGGAAGAAAAGGCCCTCTGCGTGTGCAAAGACGAAGCGCTTTCCTTCGACGAGGTCGATAACAAATGCAAAAGTATGTGGTAGGGAGCACGAATGCTAAGTAATGAAGTAAACCAATTTGGGTTAATCGTGTATAAGGGAAAAATTATACTCTTTGAGCATTTAGAGTGACATCGGGGGTTTCTCCTTATCAGAAATTAATGATTACGAAGCCACACGAAAGCGCGAAAAGTAAGTAAACAGCCCAAATAATGGAAATATTGAAAGGAAAGACATTGTTGCTTAAAGAACAAGAAAAAAAAGGCTCCCTATTTTTTATTTTTTTAAAACGTGTTTTTCCCCACATTTTTTTTTTCTTTTCGAAACGACAATATTGTTTTATTCCCCCAGTTCTTATGTTTTGTACTTACTTTCCTTGCTTTAGTAGTGAGGGTGACTATTTAGCTCCTGAGAAAGAGCTTCCTTATCCTTATACCTCCCAAACATACGTATTCTTTTACAAATTCACCTCTTTTTTAATGTAAATTATTTTTTAGATTTTTATGAATATATATTGTTTTGAAATTCTTACAAAATATGAAAACACATTAAATTAAAATTATAATTGCGGTTGAATAATGTCTTTGGTTCTGTTATTAGAGCATTTTGAAATCCCTGTTATTAACAGAATATGTAGAATAGTAAAGATGCCTATGAAAAGTAATCTTATAGCTAATTTATTTCTTCTGTTTATAATAAGCATAGAGGCTAGACACATTCTTTAAAATTATGAGCATGAAAATTAAATAACGCATTTTCCTCCCTCATTTTTTAACGAGACATATCATTATCGTAAAAGCTTTGCTTGTGTCGTAAATCAGATAACACTATTTATACTTAATGGAACTTTTAGAATAAATGGATGAAAGAAAATAGTAATAAGTAAAAGGATATAGTAATGGATAAAAGAATACTTCTTCTCGAATTCGGCGTTCGATGTAATTCATAACTATTTCTCGGTTCCATAGGCATTTTCCAAAGTAATTGAAGAGCTGATTGGGTTCACACTTCACATTTGAAACTGTCTCGTTTTCGTTTCTGACGGGATTGTCAATTACCTTGACAAGTGTTAAAAAATAGACCCATTTTACCTACATTTCCAATTCAAAATAACCTGGATTCAGCAGGCTGTGCAATTGTAGCCCCCCAAAAGTTATTCGCTAGCTGAGTTTACATCCTCATTATGTATCATCTGTATCCTCATTGTTCGTACAGCATAAAGCTCTTGTATAAATCAATGCTCTGTGAACTTTCAGAAAGCTGCTACATCGATGGAGGGTGTCTAAACGGCGGCGAGTGTGTTTCTCGGGATTCCCATAATAACCTGTGCAAGTGTCCTAAAGGTACAAGCGGAGATCTGTGCGAAGTCGTTGACGAATGCGTGCCTGGCAGCGGAAAGTGCAAGGGAAATGATTCACTGTGTGTGTATGACACCAAACTAAGGAAAGCAGTTTGTCTATGCAAGAACGAAGGAAAAAGATACGACCCATTGAGTGACGGGTGCAAAAGTAAGTTTTGTTGGTGCCGTACTTTAGTATTGTGCTGAACCGTAAAATGATTGCAAAGGTGTATGGTGTAGTTGATTGGAAATTTAGAATAAAACATCTGAAAACTTAGCGATCATTTAGAATATTCAAGTACGTAAGCAATAACTCTGAAACGTAGCACTCCGAAAACAGACAAATTGACTGGAAATGGAAGCGAAACTGCGTCGTCTCGTAAAATCCCTAAAATAATAAAAATAATAAGTATAATAATAACAAATAATAATAAAAACGGTCACATCTCGCATAAAATGTGTAAATGTCTCTTCTTATCTCTCATCCATCCCTAAAATCAATCCCTTGCGCACCATGTTGACTTTATCATTAAAGCAGTCAAAACCATGTTAACTCCTTACGATTTTGATGGACAACTAGCGTTATCTAGTAGGCGCGAAAAGACAAGAGAACAAGTGACTCAGCATATGACATTACCCAACCACAATTTTCACGCTTAGCGCAATAAACTAGCAACGAATACAGTGAATGTATTAAAATGGAATAATGATGTACACATTTACGTCATGCTTTTGTATCACGAGAATTTCATGACGCACTCATGTACGTCATGGTGAGCAAGGGGTTAACATTCAAGGATTTTTAAAAATCAAAAGTTATCATGTCACGATTGCTGGTACATGGTTATGCATTTAGTGGCAAGAGAATTAAAATCGAAGTGTGTGGAATAACCAGAGAATCCTTGAAACCAAATTGGTGAGAACACAAGCAGCAGTGATACTTAATGCCAGAGGTCAGCACCCGCCAAACAGAACGCCAATGACCTCTGCCATTGAATGTTTGCCGTAGATGGGTAGGAAGAAAACGATCGAAATAATTTTTGAACACAGATTTGCCAACTAGGAAAATGTTTAGGAACATTGATACTTAGATTACCATAGCGTTAAAGCGTGAGAAACTTTGGGGAGAGCTCAGTGACGTAGCCAGGTTTCACGCGTTGGGAAAGCGATATTAGGTTCGCAGACCTGAAGGTTTGTGTTGTATGAGAAGGCGCTAAAATGCGAATTAAAGTCGTAGGGGAAGCAGTTGGTCCCCTTGCTCCCCACCTAGTTACGCCACTGGGAGAGCTACTTTTAGAACAGTTACAGATTTGCCTTTCCCCTCGAAAGAATCAATTATTGTACTATCTGTCTACCAAAAGAGCTCCCTCGAACGCTTCGTCGGGCTTCGTTTTTCGCGGGAATTCGTTCTGTAAAAAGCCAAAGTACATTATTTTAAAATGGAAGTAAAGAGCTTGAACAGGAAAACTGAGAATCAGAAAAAAAATGATTAAAAACATTAAATTGAACAAGAAATTGAAGTGTCATTTAATTAAAAAATTGTCATGAACTGCACCACAAACTGGTTTTTTCATAATAGTGTTTCTGAACAGTTGTACTTCTGCTTATTGAATTGTCATGGAAGTAATTGTTTGCAATGTAAAGAAACATAACGCAATGTAAATTAAGTTAGCAAGAAAAGTAAACAACCACAAAATGTCAAAGTATTAGAAAAAAGGGGGGTTTCGCTGTGAATTTGAAATATTTCTTCTAAAGTTAATTTGGATATCTACTTGCTTTGTATCACCTACAAGGTTTAAGCTAAGATATTTAAAGCAATCCATTCATCAAACTTGACTCTTTGCTCTCAGTTATTCATCTTCAAAAAGACAGAGCTCATTCTCTGCTCATCCAGTTAATTTGTTCTAGCGAAGGTCAACTGGCAATTTAATTTTCATAATGCAAAATCAATACAGCCTTCTTTTATAAACGTTTGAATAACCGATGTATAACAATTTGATATTGTAAATTTAAGAATTTATTTACGAAATTTATATGATGAGTTATCATTATTGATATTTCTTATAGCTTTTCTCGTTATGGTATTTTACATATTTATATTTCAGCTGCAAAAACTTTCTTGAAAGGGCTGAGTTTCAGACATAGAAAAAATAGTAAATGCTTTCATCCTAACCCATTTTAATATTCCAGCGCCTTGCACGACAAATTCAGAATGTAAAAATGGCGGCCTCTGCATGAATAGGGGTAGCGACAACAGTTTTTGCATCTGCAAGCTGGACATTAGCGGAGATTTGTGCGAAAATGTTGACCTCTGCCAAGTGGAATGTGGTAATGGAGAAGACGTGCTTTGCAAATATGATATCGATGCGGAAAAGGCTTTGTGTCAGTGCAAAGACGCGAAGTCTGTCTTTGACCCGTCCACAAAATCATGTAAACGTACGTATCGATTTGTTTTTACTCTTTGTTATCGAAACTGAATTAGAGATTTTTGAAGACTTTGTCTCGGTATAGCTTTACACAACATGTTTGGGCAGAGCACGTTTGGGGCTTAGTATCCATCATATTAGGAAAATAGCTGTTAACAATCAAAAATGTTGATTTCAACAAAAGCAGCATCCCTATAAAAATAATTCGCATTATTATGTTAGTATGAAGGTATCGACGTTTTACAAGTACAGGGTATTCAAGAATACTATTTCAATTACAAACGGCCACAAATGTTTATTGAATAAATATGCAAAGACAAGGTTGAGTAAAAACGGGGGGGGGTCTAGATTTAAGATTTATACCTTAAAGGTGAGCTGCACACGCAGAAGTTTTCCCAAGGAGAAGATTGAGCCCCCACAAACTGTCCTTGCAAATGCTATTGTGCGCTTGCTAAACAAAGAACAGAACCTAACAGATAACAGATCATATTATTTTTAAAATTGTCTTTGAATTATTTCAAAAGAAGCTTCACCACTTCTCTTCTCTAAAAAAAAAGTTGAGCATTAAATCAATATTGATCGTATAGGCAAATACATTTTAACTTGGTTATCATGTCATTGCAGGAACTAGATTATTCATAACGCCATAACCGAGAGACTTTATAAAATTGCTTCTGTTCTATAGGCGAGAGATTATACGGCACAGAATATTTTGATGGTAGAATGATTTGTCACTATAACAGAGTTCAACTGCATTTCTAGGCCCAAATGGATTGCTGTCTCAAGTGGACTCTCAGTCTAGTTACTGAGAATCTTCAAGGTGAATTCCAGGTGAACATGCAAACGGAGGGAGTTTCCCATGAGACCTCCCCATTAGTGGATTCAGAGAGAAAGGGTCAGAGGGACACTCCAGAGAAAATTTCCTCTACAGAGAATATAGACTTATTTTTAAAATTCAAAAAAAAATTTAAAGAAAGTTTTAAGTTTGTGCTCCATCCAGAATTTTTTTCTGGATCCGCCACTGGGCCAGGCACGTGTTTGCATACACACTGGGGAAATCGAGAAATAGTTTGGAGCAACGTAACGACTTCTGAAAAACATTTATTTTGGAATAGAATAAAACCAAAATTTAATAGATCATCCCTGTACAATTGATTAATTTGAAATGAAGTGTATTTTGCAAAATGTGATTTAAATGGGTTTCCTTTTCTACTCATTCCTATCTTTTCTTCTTAGCTTGTGATTGTGGTGGCAAGGAGATTTCATGCGATGTTGAAGACGGCAAGGTAATCTGCGTGTGCCCAGAGGGATTTTCTGAAGTAGATGGGAAATGCAAGAGTAAGTGTTTTAGTTTTGATATTTCTGGCCCTTTCTGCACGTTAATAATCTCAGAAAAAAAACTAATACCAACCCACAAAATTATATCAAGATTTAGCAGATTAAAAATGTTTGTCGTTACAATGAAAATATTTCAAACGAAATGCTAACACTTTCACAGTACTGTAAAACTTTTTGAAGTATTTTTATTATAAAACCAGTGGAAGGCTCACTCAACTAAAACAATGATTTTGTTCTTCAGGCACTGTATCATTAAAAATCAAATATGAATAGTGATTATCAATAATGGCTATCAATTGTACTGCTTTTTTTCTTCGAAAATTTCATTTTTTTAAACATCGCATGGGATGTATGACTAATACTTCAACGTTCTTTTTTAACTAATTATTAGTGAGTGCATGAAAACATCGTTTGCGTCTATACTTTCTTTGTTGAAAAATGTTTGTTTCGATGCGTTTTATCTCCCTTTAAGGTTTTGCTCAGAAGTTCTGACTAATTCTGTAAGTAATATGCGCCAAGACAAATTATAATGCTGGTTACATACGTACAGAACTTTTGTGTTCCAACACAAACCATTACTTTTATTGGATCAATTGATTTCACGAAACCTTTTGCTTCCAGAAATGATATTTCACAGTTCTATGACGAAAGTGTGGTACAGTTTTATAGAACTTTTGTAACTTAATGCTTCAACAGCCTTGTACGTAAAATTTCCGAATTGCAAAATAGCAAAATGATTATTTATTAGTAAATTTGCTATTCGTAATCTACACAGCTCCCACACATATGCATACATAATACCATTGTGATAATTTTAATGTAATTTATATCAATATAGATTGAAACAAATTTAAACTGACAATAATAGAATGTTGACTAGTTTTTCTAAAATTAAATAATTACTATTTATGACCATATTAAGATTTCTTTTACTTAAGCATTTGCTACTTATTTAACCATCCAGGTTTAAATAGTTCTTATTTGCTCGAAGATTAAGAAAAATTCTATAATTTTAAGTTTTGCGAATGAAACTTCATTTTGACTTATGGCTTCGATGTCCTAAAAGCGAAATCTCAATTTCGGAGGCGTAATAATCTAAGTCAAATATTTGTTGCTTTTCGAGTTTCGAACCAAATTGATTGAATTTGGAGGCTGGAATTTCTTATAAAAACAGCGCTGAGCACGAGCAGTACGAGCAGGTCACGAAGCACGTTAATATTTTGTAAATTGATAATTTATTAAGTCTATTTATGAAAATTTTGAAAGAGCACTGAAGTACAGCGTGCATTATACAATACATAGCTTGATGCTACCTCACTATACAACACAATTAATTATTCGATCTTATTTCAAAAGATTTCATTGTTGCTTCCAATTTCTAGGACATTTTCTAGGGCAAGTTATCGCTCAAGCGGCTAAATTTATAGGGTAGGTTCAACCTAAACACGAGATAATATCTTCAGCTCTTTTGAGGTTATCTTCGAAATCTCGCCATTTTTGAGAAATACGCATCGCCAAATTTGGCGCAAGAATGACTGTTGTGTGCTGGAAAGTGTGTTATAATCTTTGCGTTTGGCATAATTTATCTTTCTTTTTAATTACTTTATTGGTGCGTGTATTATGTTACATTTCATTCATGAATTATTCCTTGCCGTATGCTTGCAAGATATAATTATATTTTTATATTTGGGACAACGTTATAAAAGTTTCTGTGTCACTTTAAAAAAAAAAAAAAATCTGTGAAATGTACGTTTTTATGTATGTAAACCACTTAATTATATTTATATAAAAAATAAATTCTCCAGAAAAAACTAGTTTTGTATTTTATTAGTATGTTTTTGCATTTTATAAGATAGATATCTTCAGGGGAATGATTTTGTCCCAGTTAAAGGAAATAACATTTTGCGAAATTTTTAACTCACAAACCTTGACCAAATCTCTTGCTATAAACTTATTATGTTTTATTAGTGAACTATAACAAACCAGCTATTAGTAGTGTTTTAGATTTAAAAAAAATGTTGAATTGGAAGACAAAAATGAAACTTCCTGTTTCATTGCCGAAATCAAGGCCCACTTCCTAAAACAATCAAATATGGTTCCTCCAAAATTCGACCGCTGAGAAAGTTTGCCACTTAATGTGTTTTTTTAAGCCCACATAATTAAAAGCTACGAATAAAGACAGGAACATATCCAGGAAACTAATAAGTCCTGACCTCACCCCTCTCACACATACCTCTCAGACTGGCTAATACAACTTTTGTTTTTGAAAAGAATCAGAACAATTGATAGGGAACGGTGCTACATGTGTAACAATGTGTGATGCTCCTTTTCCTTAAATTATTTGTTATTCCTTCCTTCCCCTTTCGAAACTTCACTCGGGAAGGTGAAGCTCAATACATGATTCAACTTGCGTTAAGGGGTGAAAAGGGGGCATTGAGGACATTAATTTTATTTAGCAAAGTTTGAAATTTTCTATAGAATTTAAAAAATTAATTTTATTGAAAATGAATTATCACGTTTTTTTTTTCTTTCAGAGCAACGGTGTACTGAGAAGAAGTGCTCTAATGGCAAATGTGAGGTTATATCTGATGAAGAAGTATGCACTTGCTACGAAGGCTATAAGCTTGATGGTGATGAATGCATAAAATGTAAGAATATTATATTTTTCAAATATACACACGCAATAATAAATAAGTAAATAAAATGTATTGATTTCAAAACAGTTACTATATTGGTTGAACGATACTATGTTCAAGTAATAATCCATACATATAATTGTCGATTTTTTGAAAATTATTTAATAATTGTGAAAAAGTCAAAAAGATTTGAGCAATTAATAAAATGGAGGCCTACAGAGGCTGTAGAGACTAACGTGGTGGATAGTAATGGCTTTAGAGTATTATTATTATTTTTTACAGAGTTGGCTCAGTAAAAGCTATTCATAACCTAGGGTTACAAAAAGTAGTAATTTAGATATTATAACACACCGTTCCCGTCGACCAGTTTGAAATAAAAGCAGTTGCCAAGTGAAGTTATTTAAGAATTACTCTTGGATTACTGTGTACCAAGATTAAATATATTAAAAGTTCTCTAGTGTTGAATCGTTTCCAGCTATATTAAATGCAGTGCTATTATTTCTTTTTAATTAAAAAAATTATTATCAAAAGAGAACATGGCTTAATGGAAAGCGGTACCTCCTCAAGGTTTCGAGAAAAGTAGAAATTTCGATGCTGACGCATTATGCTGTCAATTAATTTTGAAAAACCTAAAACTATTCCCAAGCGGCGGGATTTATCAATAAAAATGAATTAGCTCTCTACTTTTAATAGAATACACTAAGAGTCATATAATTTTGAATTTTTATTTTTTATCCAAGAGTATTTGTTTTAAGTTTTATTTTAAACTATATTTAAATTTTAATTAAATTATTTTAATAAAAAAAGGGAATTTGAATTTATCACATATCGTAAAAGAAAACGTAAAGTAGTTTTGCTAATTGAGAGATTTGTTCCATCAGGTGCAGTGGCGGTTCCTCCATTTGAGCACATGAGCATGTGAACCCCCAAAGGAAAGCTAAAAAATAAACACATTAAGAAATTAAATAAAAAGAAATATTTTTTTTAAGTACGTGAATTTAAAACGAATTTAAAACGTGAATTTAAAACGTGAGTTTTACTCTCCCCTCACACCCCCACTATTATTAAATACGTTTATTATACCTAACGCACTGTATTGTAGCTTAATGCAACACGGTATTTCCTCGCGATCGCACGTGCGAACGCAGAAATGCCCTTCTGAACCGCTTTCTGAGAACAGAAGCGGAGAGAGTCGGGGGAGCAGTTAGGCGCGGCTGATGTCATTACGTTCGCATATTTTCTGAGTGAGCACGGATCATTTTTTTGAGGTTATCTTTTCCGGATTTTCCCTTGGTTTGTTATGTTCGGTTAGTTAATCCATTTTTTCATTTTCTAATTCTTTTCTTTATTTTTATAATTTTCACTACAATATTTTACGAACTAGTGTAAATAATTAAGATGGGAGTAAAATAAACTTTTCGGAGCTAAAGCAATTATATTTTTCAATATTATCCTTTAAAAAAAACACAATGGAGGCCAATAAAATGAAATAAAATTAATCAAGACAACACCTTTGCTAAAACTTATCTTACTGACGAAATGTAAGACCAAAGATTACTTGTTTTCTTTCAGTTGTATGCATTGTTTTCTTTTAACTGCTGGATACGCAAAATTTTTTAATTTGTAAGGTGCGTCGTATCTGCATATTTAATTTTCGAAATTTATCCTTTGAACTCCCATTTAAATAACACACTAGCTCTCACTGATCAGACACCTTGTATTAGGCGTAAACTTTAAATAACATCCAAATATCGTGTCAGTAGATTTGATCTGTTTACATAAAATCACTTCACTATCCTGGAAAAAATATCATAATGGCAATGTTTTAAGTGTCTACCAGTACAAATGTATTTAAATTAAATGAAACTTTCAAAATAAATATTACATATTCAGCATAAATTGACTAACATTTACTTCTTATTTATCAGTTATTTATAGTTCCGTCATCGTTTTTACTAAGAATAAAAAAATTCCATTTTAATACGATAATTAATTGCAATAGTTTAAAGTGTGCTTTAATAAAAATGTTCTTTATTTTTTTAATAGAAGATAATTCATACTTTTCATTAATATTTTTCAAGATTGGGAACCTCAAAAGTGTTGTATTTACCTATCAGGTTGTCGATATTCCGATCTCTTACATTTACTGCCAAGAAATTTAAATACTGATTGACTGTTTTGATAGGATGTCCAAAAACAAGGGCGTTCACAAGAAAAGTTCAATATTTTACTCTCTACGATCGCCGTCCTATGAAATATTTTCCTAACGTTGGCTTTCTTGCCTTAATTATTTGATTTTTTAAATAATTCATTTAATTATACGAATATCAACTTGCATGTGAGATTTATAACGCAAAAGATCGATAAGAGATGGTTTTACAACATTCGGGGCCGAAACGCTCTCTTCACACGTACCCTTTCCAGCTCAAAGAAAAGAAAGATAGATCCATAAAATTCTTGCTCTGAAATGTAATACACACGATTACCTAAAAATAAATTTCAAAAGATTTTGAAATTCACCCTTCAAGGAAGGTGAGTGGTCAAAATGTGTTTTTCACATATCTTTCTTGAAGAAAAAAAAAACAGTTATCCATGAAATTCTTGTTTTAAAATGTAACAAATACGAGCCCACTGTTTACGCACAACTTGTTTGAACTAAAAGCTTGTTAAAATTGTTTAATTTAATGTAAAAAAAAATTAACATTACAGTGCTGGAACTGTAATGTTAATTTTTGATGTCCTTTTAATTTGGCAGTAATAATGTTGATTGCTAAAGTATGCGCAAAAAAAAAAAAACCCATTACGTGTTTTCATGGAAATGCGCGTGCGGATAATGATAATACGATGAGTTCGAGGTTTTATGGCGCGATCAAAGAAAACCTGAAAAACCTGGAATAGTCAGGAAATTTTATCTTAGCAGAAAAATCGGGGGAAAATGAAAATTTCGACTATAAATCTTGAAAATCTTGAAATGTGACCCGGAAAGTTATCTGAAGCCTACGTTTTTAAATTAATTTATCATTTGCTGTATGTGTGGAATTTTCTAAATATGACTGCATAGGTGAGCAATAGTGGCAGTTTAGGCAATGTTTTATGGGAGGGCCTAGTTTTTTTAGAAGGAAAAAAAAGTTTATTTAGCTTAAACAAAATGTACAATAAAATAAAACATTACCCTGCCCTACCATGACTGTGTGGATAATAACTGGATATTATAGATGGTAGAAGTGTAAAGTTCCCGAGTTCTGGCCTACCGCGGGCTGTCGATCTAACGATCTGTAGTTTCGGGTGGTTTTCTCCAGACGTAACATGAATACGCGTTAAAATACCTTAAAAAGTCTTTCACCCAAGATCCTCCCTCCCATAGGCAGATACCCTCGTGACGTTTGCTTTCTACACAATACATAAAATGTTACCCTAAAGAAATGTTTTTTTTTCCTTTTTTAAGAACTAAAGAACATTTTTTTGTCCCCCCTCCCCCCAACAAAAAAAAAGTATTTGACATTCTTCTGTGTCAAATCATATTTAGGTCATTACAGACGGTGTGTGTGTTCAATATACGCAGAAATATTTTTGCGTACAGTTTAACTGTTAACATTAATTCTGCCGAAATAAAATGCCCATTTTTTCCCCGACATTGTACTTTCCAGTACACTTAATACGCATACATACAATACATTTATGTGTATGTACTTTCTAACAAACATGTTGTGCTTTTGGCATGATCTAACTTCAATCTTAAGAAAAAATTTCTCTTTCAGTAAACTGTGTGAAAACGCCTTGCCTGAACGGAACTTGCGTCGTCCGTCAAGGAGGTTTTGAGCAATGCATATGTCCATCTGGATACACATTAAGAGGCGATATTTGCATACGTAAGCAACTTTCATTATTTGAAATTCATATAAACTGGAGACATTATTATTACTTAAAAAATAAATAAAAGCTGTACTCTCGGAAAGTTTTACAACTTTCTGAAATGAAAACAAATATGATTAAAAAAGAAAAAAAAAACGACTCTAGATTACTAACGACATCCATCACGGTAGTTCAAATATTCTGATATCCTAAGAGATTTGCCCGAGTATCGAATATATAGAAGGCATGGCAAGGCTGGGTTCAGTCTGGAGGACTTATTTTTTGGTGACAAACTTGGCGGTAAATCGTCAAATCGTCATTACATTGATATGCATCTGCGATCGCCATTACCGGCAACCATTTAGCCAATGGTTTAAAAATAAGATTTTTTCAATTTTCTGAATGATAATATTATCAAGACCGAATTAATATGGGACTATTCCTAAAGAACCCCCTTTAAAAAGAAAAAAAAAGAGAATAATAGAAATCGGTCTATTTGGTAAAAAATTATCGCTGAACATACATAATAAAAGATTTCGACGAATTGATGACGCTCTCCTTTTTGAAGTCGTTTGAGAACGATCTAAAAGCTTGTCAAGATTTACAACTGAAATGAAAATTTTCTTAGTTTTTTTCGTTGGCTTTATTTAATAGAACATGGAAGCATTATCTTTACAACTAAAGTACAAATTCTTTTCTTTTGATAAAACCTCAGTTAATCGGAAATAAATCTTATGGGGGGGGTGTTATTGACAACTTAAAATTTTTACTCATATCTCTGACGTTCTTATTTGACTGCAGTTTCGATTCCTTTGTCTTCGTTTTTAAAAAACTAAGGTATCATCGATGGGAGGCGATACTGAAACTTTTTTAAGCACCAACATGCATTTATCTTTACACCATTTTTATTGTACTTTACTTTGTTTTAGGGGGCGTCTGCAGAATGAATACCTGCTTTGGTGGTAGATGTCAGATAGTTGCTGGAGAGCTTATGTGCGTGTGCCCAGAACGATATGATTTGGAGGGCGTAGGTTGTTTTGGTAAGATAAACACTCAAAAAAAAGTATTACTCATAGCATCTCCATATTTATAGTTACATGCATGCACATGCACCTGATATTTTCCCCATTGCGTAAAGATAGTTACTCGAACCAGGCTTCCCAACTTTACGGGACCCAACTACACGGATTTACGGGACTTTTGCTTTTAAAATGTGGGAAGGGGCTAAAAAAAGCGAGATTCAGCTCATTTATTAGAGGAAGGCGAGAAACGCAATTAAAAACAGTCTTGATTTTTATACTCAATATCCACACTCTCTTCACTAGTTTTATTGAATATTATGCATATTAATTTGGTATAATTATACGTGCAACATAGTTAAAAAAGTTAAAACTTAGAAAAATTAACATTAATTATTAGGGTTTTCCATCTCTCTTCTTTATAATCAAAACAAATAGTACTATCATTTGCAATTGAATAAACTTTTTATTTTCTTTCTGAAACAAGAACAAAACCTTTTAATTTTGACACAAATGAACATAATTGGGTATTGATAATATTCCTCTTTAAGAGAAGTTTAAAGTCTTAAATCACATCTTCTGCTAAGATTATTATAATTATTTATTTGGAAAAGATCTTGATATATTAAACCACTTTTAGTGAAATCATAACATTTCTTATTTAGAAAAGAAACTTAAATTATGCAATCATTTCTGCTGACATCCTACTTATTTAGGAAATAAGGCTAATGTTTAAAATCTCTTCTGAGATAATTATAATTTATTAAATTACTTATTCAAAAAACTGACCGAAAACGTGACATTTGGCGTCCCGCACACATCTTTTGCGGGATGTACTTCCTAAAACCCTAGAAACGGGACCTCCCGGCTCCCGCGGGACGGTTGGAACCCTAACTCGAATCCATGCTACCTTTACTAAGAAAGTATCACACTTATTTACGCCGCAACTCTCAAAAGTATTTAAAAGTCTTGCCAACTTCTAAAAAGAAATCTTTGCAAACCGTTCGCTGTGCTGAACGGCCACACAGACAGCTGTGTCAGAAAACTGCTTTATCTCTGTGGATGATCGATTCGAGCGACCACCATGTTGTTGGTATTCAAATGGACTGATGGAAACGGCTGCACTTTTTCAGCCTTGGGCAGTCTATCCAGTTGGTCTTCATTATTGATGTAAAAATGCTTGCGCTTCAAAGGGCTAAAGTAAATTTTTTCGTTTAATTTTGTATACGTTTCACAAAAATTTGTTTTACTTATGAACAATCAATCAATTTTTAAATAAGAGCTTGAAAGAGAGGATGCAATTTGGAACGTTTCATATTTTGGGGAACAAACAACAAACAATTCCTACCAATTATCAGGGGAAATTGAAAGACTTGTTTTATCTATTTGTACACATCTGTCACCTTACATGAAATCACGATGAAATGATACTATTTTAAGGAAAAAAAGAGCAGAGATTAACGGGACATTGCACAATAATTAGAAAACGTCTTGATATATCCTAGGTTAGCGTTTCTCAACCTGTGGGGCGCGACCCCCAAGGGGGTCGCAGAGAGTTTGCAGGGGGGGGGGGCGAGAAAAACCTAAGAGCAAGTAGTGATGAATGTTTTAAAAAAATCAGCTTATTTATTCTATTTTACCTAAAAATCTATCCATTTTCGCTTAAAATGTTCATTCAAACTTTACTGATAACATTATTTTGTAGAAAATTCGACTAAATGTTCATTGTTAAAGATTAAAAAACTAAATATATGCTGAAACATGTGACGGGGGGGCGCCACCGTAAGTTAGCCTTTTTTGGGGGGGGGCGACGTTAAAAGTTGAGAACCGCTGTCCTAGGTTTTAAAACCATCAGTTCAGAATTCTCGAGCAATCAAAGGCCAATCTTTGCACCAGTAAAGGCACGCCTTACTATCATGATGGACAAAATGTCTGAAGAAAGCTGAGCAATAAAACGAGAAAAATTTTTTGTTCAAAATATGTAAAATGTCTCATACTTAGTTCTTAAAACCAAGTGTTATCTGAAAATTCTCCATTTCGTTCTTTTTTAAGTTACGCGTTTCTTGGAAGCAGTTAATTAAGATTTTTGAGTACCTTTAACACTTCGAAATTTATTGGAAAAACTTATTTTGCGATTTCTTATATTAAAATAACTTATGTATCTTAAATCACGCGTGGTACTTCAATGAAGATCTGACCACTGTGATGTTTTTGGGAACGATAAAGCTGACAGTCTCACAAAAATGGGCTCGAGACTACTTCAAATGAGATCTATCACCCCATTCTGTAAAACTATACATCAAGCAAATAATGGATCTATATTATAAAGTGCAAATTCACGATGGAATAAAATTGCGTTATAGTAGTTGAGTTGTTGAAAGCGTTGGAGGGCTGAAGATCATACCAGCAGTACACGTAGGCAAGCTTTTACCCAATTCTGTCTTCTGACTGGACATGACTGCCTAGCAGAACATCTCCTTTGCATTGGAATCTTTTCGAATTCTGGGTGCTGCTCCGTCTGTAATTCGACAGATCCAGTAAATAGACTCTACCTCCGTCTATCTGCATCACTCTACGGTAGCTCTAAGACAGCACTTTGCTAGCGTGCTATAGAAATTTTAAGTCAATGATTTCGGTCACTTTTTTTAGTTGTATTTTACTTATAGATTTTTTATTGTTTTTGTATCTCCTTTTTTTATTTGTTCATGTCTTGCCATTTGAAAAAAAAAAATGTATTTAAAGCACATTTCTGATCAAAATTTCAGAAAGAATGTATTTTTACTGACACATATCATTTATTTTCAATTCAAAGTAATACATACACCAGGCGCGTAGCCAGGAAAAATTTTTTTTTTTGGGGGGGATATGCGCCTGGAAAAATTTTCGGGGGGGGATATGAACTTATATGTGCATAAATAGACGGAATTTCATCACTAATCCAAAAATTTCGGGGGGGGGATATATCCCGATATCCCCCCCCCCTCTGACATACAAAGTGAGTTGCATAAAATATTTCATTCATTCATTAATTTTTTTTTTAATTTGACGGGTTTAAAATGGTGAAGCTTTTTTGAACTTTCTTGGAATTGGTTGAATCTTTTTTCATTGACCATCTCAATTAAGCTTATAAAACGAAAAATAAACATCGAACGTACACCAATTCATATATATAGTTTAAGGTGAAACTTTTTTTTCTCGAGAAGTAAAATTATTAAATAAAGTTGGATTCTCAAATTTGTTTATCACTGCTGAGATCACAGGTAAAAATCTAATAGTTTTTCAAAAAGGTAAAAAAAGGGGGAAAGAGAAACATTTCGTTTTTAGTCGGAATTTAAGTTTTTATGGTTTTTATCCTAAAAGTGTTTTTAAGCTTCTTTTTTGCATGAAACAATTTGCTAACAGATTCTTTTTAATAGCAAGGACAATAATTTTTATAATCCAGGTGCTGAGTCATTTGAATTATGAACAAACTTAAGAGATATGGAAAATTGTCTTGTACTCAAAAATGATTTTCAGCGATGATGATTAAAATATAACTTTTTACGCTGTAACTCAAAGGAAACAAAATCTGGGATTATTACGATTAAATTATTCTAGAGTAACGAAGTTCTTGTGTTTCCATCTCTACGGTATGTGACAGAACTCTATCGAAATCAGTGCGTTCAGAAAAAATAGATTAAAACAAGTAGAAACGATTAGGATACAAAGTTGTAATTTGTCACAGCACATCCATTAAAGAATCCGTATTATAATTATCAAAACATTTAATTTTAAAAGCATTTTATTGTGCATTAGCATGGGGTGTGCCGTTTATCGTCCTCCGTTTAGGTCGTAAATTTAAATTTTAAAAAATCACATAGGGTGAGGTGTGATAAGTGTACTACGTAAAATCGACTCTGAAATTTTGGGCAAGTATAGCACATCATCTTTTAATGGAAAAAAATGAATAGTTTTATCATCCAATTTCAAAGATGTTCTTTATTGACCATGATATTTGCATAAAAATATAACAAAGTTTTCATATTGAAACAAATTTTAAAGTTTTCTCTTGTCCCATCCAATAGGATAAGTGCATTTTATGCCTCTATATCCTATATTAAATGCAACAGAAATATGATAGGGTCAAAACATTTAGAACATTTTAAGAACTTTCTAACGCATTTTACAGAACTGAATTATCTTTTATAGTTTTTGAGATACAAACATTTTTATATATGGCGCATAAATTCTATCGTCAAAATGTTTGGAAACATTATTTTGATTTTACTGACCAAATTACGTAAAATTCAACTCCAGGTAGTGTTAATGAATGTTTTTCATAAAGACTGCTGTTCTTAACGGTGTAGCTCGAAAAATCATTCGATTTTGGTACATAAGTACAAATAAACTAATTATGCCAGGTTCTTCAAAATTTTGAGACTGTCTCTTTACAAGCGGTACTACATACTGAAATAAATGATAAACCTTAAGTTACAAAACTTTTAGAAAAAATGCTTAAAAATCGAAAATTTTGCAAAACGTATCACTCTTAAAAAATTCTGCAGAAGAAGTTCCATGTTTCAGAATTTTTTTCTGAGAGTTTCACAAAAGTCGCAGTTTTCCCTTTTATTAAAGTGTGTAATGCATTTTATGAATAACCATCTTGAATTCAAGACCCTGGTGCTGTCAGTTTATTTCAGTTTGTGTTTTAAGACCAAAAACAGTTTTTTTTCTTCGAACTACAGCCTTAAATATTAAGTACACATTTAGTTTACGCACTTGCCCGTACCAACGAAAACTGGAGGCAAGTGCACAACGCTCCTTGCTTTTCTAAACAAATAAGAGATGTAAACAAAATAAGGTACTTAAGCATTTTGCGGTCGGTCCGTCAAAAGGAGCGATTTCGCGTGCATGTGAAATATGTCGATTCATTGTTGCAATACAGTACATTGCAACCCTTTGGCGAAAAAAATATTAGCGAGAATAATCGACGGTAAAATACGCAAGTACCCAAAATAAAAATATGAATGAAAAATACACTTAATGTAAAAGAAGAGCCAGTAAAAAATTAATTCACTGGTTTTCAATAAATGTTTTAAAAAATCCCCGCGATCTCTCGTTCAGTGGATAAATGGCACGATCTTAAAAGAAATATATGCCACAAAGCGAAATCAGTCCATGGAAGTATAATTTTATAATATACACACTCTCAAAAAGTATTCGAGAGTAAGTGAAGTTTCCTAAGCCGATTTCATATTTAAAACATTGTTCTTCGTAAAAGTGAATTATGTCAGTTATAATAACTTCCCATACTTCTTTCTCATGTTGCGTTTTTCCAAAACTAATTAGCTGTTGACAAAAGTAAAATAGGATATTTGGCTATTACTCGAATACTTTTTTTGAGAGGACATACATAAAGCATAGTAAAAAAGGAAGTCTGAGATGTAAAACCCACTGTCGTAGTTCAAATAATAAGCGATTCAAAGGCCGCTTATTCTCTTACCCCGCCTTACCCTGAGGTGAATATTTCAAAAATTGAAATCTTGACCTTGTTGTGGAATTCTCCTTTTCAAAAAGTTAATGAATGCAAAATTCACATGAGCATAAAAAGTTCATTCATGTTCGCAGAATTTCAGGATTTTTTAAAGGTATATTTGCACTTTTATTGCATTGTAGAAATGAGTTGAAATTTATAGAGGAATAAACTGATGGAAAGGTCAGTTGTAGTTTGCGACAAGGCATAATCATAACCCGTCTTCATAGCCCAGAAGTTTCTAAATTAAATGTCATACAATGGAAGTTTGGTATGCAAATATTCTAAGGCAGCGTGCGTTGCTTATCTCATTTTTCTAAGCTCAGCTCGTGTACACAATGGAAGGAATTGTATAAGCTGATTTCAAAAGGGGAATCCCATCATTATTGTGTGGCTATCAGTCTCAGACAAACAGTTCGAAGTCCAATCCAATGAAATAAAGAAAATTTTTATGTGTACCCTTCGATTTTGTTATTGTTTTCAGACAATGCATGTATTTTTCTTTATAATTCGCGAGATCATTAAATATGATATCAGTGTGAATGATGATCTTTAACGAGTTTTTAAGAACATTAGTGAGTGTAATTTAAAAGCGTTGTAACATGTTCGTTACAAAACTTGCAATACCAGTCATGTCCTTGAGGGCTGTAAAAGATAACAATAACTTCGAATTTTAGTTGATAGGAACACAAAGGACGAAAACTGTCTATCATTTTATTATCACACAAACTGAAGTTGAATTTCTTCGTGTTCCTTTCTTTTCTTTTCTTTTAAATAGCGATAGTGGTGTTTGATTATATTTTTTATCTGAAGTTCCTGCAAACGACAATTTGAACTCCTTACACTTTATACATATCTATTGCCTTAATTTCTTCCAAGGTTAAAAAATAAAGTTTAATCTAATAATTTTATTTTATTATTCATTGTATGAAATTGTGATAGGCTTTTAATGAAAATAATTCTATAAAAAAGCTGCCGTTGATCATCTTACAACAGTTTTATAAAGCATTTTTATAAAGAATTTAAACGATTTTAGGATATGAAATTCCATAAGTTTTCTCATGGAATTAATTTAATTTCTACTTTTTTCACAAGCAAACAGTATTTATATGAGAACTCTTTGAATATGATTTAGCTCTGAATTTGTTTTTTAAATATTATATGATATGATTTTTATTGTGAATATATCTTTCTTCAAAAAGTTATAGGGAAATTGAAAACGCTAACATTGGGAACTCATGTGTATTATAAAAATCAATTATTTGTCTCTATCATTCAAAAATCATGCAAAATGTTACGTCAGTTCTTGAGAAAGAAATGCAATATTAAACGAATTTCGTTGGCACATAGCGTTATACTTACACTTAACTGAATTTATCGAAATATTTCAGTAATTACTTGCAGTAGCGACGGGCATTGTCTATTTAGGATTGCATTTATTAAAAGCAAGTTTGGTCGAAAATACAGCTGATCTGGAGAGCATTGCAAATTAGTATTTTTCAAATATTCCAAGTATTTTCGACGAGCATATTTTCGTGTTATTGTTCATAAATACTTAAATGAAAAGACAGTTTTAGTTGCCAATTCTACAACATCTAACTGTTGAAATGGAATCGCCATGAAACTCAAATTAATTGACAATATGATCATGGGAGTCCGGTTGAGGTGAACTTTGCAGCAAATTGAAAACTTTGAAAACTTGTTGCTACTGTTATTATAAACGAGAAAATTTAGTGTTTGGTTGCAAACCTGCAAATGGTCGTTTGGTCACATAACTAAAAAAAAAAGTAATAAAGAAGCCACCTACGTGATACCTTTGATACCAGTAGTTCTGAAGTGTTTTAAGTAAATAGGCAATAATGCTTTCCAACACTTGCTAGATAAAACTTTTTTTAACAGCAAAAACAGAAAATGTATGTATCATCATATTGTGACCATCAACAAAAGAATAAAGTTCAATATAACATAACTTGGGTCCAAGGGTAAAAGCTTCAAATGATCAGTTATCTTCTATCTTTGTCAAATCTTCAAATCAACAAATGCAACTGCAGGTGCCTCAATTACGACAAGGAATTTTTTTTACGAGCTGAAATTATACTGCTTTAAGGTTTATGTAAGTTTCTTTTTAAAGTGAAAGTAAGCCTTTTTTTTTTTTAACAAGGCTGAAAAATATCTGGGCTGAGGATCTTTATCATTTTTAGCAGTAAGAATGCAACGTGAATTGTGATTTATTTGAAAATTAGTCGCCATCTTAACAAATTTTATTCTGAAAGAATCTTGTTTCTCATCGGCTTCCTTGGGACTGAAATCTCTCAGATTCTGAATGGAATTTAAAATTAAGATGGTTACAAATAGGGCCGGCCCTATGGTAACGTAAAAAGGACAGCCCACTTTTATGCTTGCTCTACTTAGTTTTTGAGTTCGAAATAACGCCCATTCGAAGCCGGCGCCCCGATGCGATGCTTGCCTTGCTTACCGTGTCGGGCCGCCCCTGGTTACAAAAATAAGATGGTCTAAAATACCTGGTGATAAAAACCTACAAAAAATAAATTATTTTCATCCTATATTAATTATAAAGAGCTTCTAGACATATTGGCCATTATCAAAAAACGGAAAGGAATAAAAAAGTAAGAAAATCTGAAACACTTTCAGATTTTAAATACGAATTAAAGTGCTATATATTAAAAGCGTATCATAATCTATGCCTCTTCCCTATTTTCTTTCCTTATTCCATTAAGTTGGAAAGTGTATCATTATTCAAAAGTGTGATTAAACAAAATTAAAATTGCTATTTCTAACATCCTTTTTCTGGATGTAATACAATAGAATTGGAAAAACATGCATTTCTGATTTGTGTGCTTGGCTCGAAGTCCACTTATAAATCCACGTCAGAAGGAAAAATTTATTCAGGTGTATTCTTTATACAGGCATAGCAGACGATAAAATGAATTTATTTATAACTGTGTATTTTATAAGTTTGCGCCATCTGTCGACTGTTCAGTAAAATAAAAACGCAATTGTATTCTTTTTTTTGGGGGGGGGATAAAAGATTTTTTTTGTATATTATAGGAACAGGGTTTTCTTTTGCTCGATAAAAAGTAGCCTATATGTTAATCCAGGACTTTAACTGTCTTTATTCAAAATTTCATCCAAATCCGTCTATACTTCGCTCGCACTTAACCTGAAAGCGTTGGGAAAGCTACAGCGGCCGCTTTACAGCTCGTATATCGGCCGTAACGCATGTATCACTCCGAGAATTCTCTCTTACTTTCTCTGCGTACCACAGCTGGCTGTTACTCCATTACTTGGCGCAGAACAGCTCCCTTCCACTATAGGGGGCCTCCTCCGCTCTTGCGACCTTCTTTCTCCCCTACTCCCGGCAATTCGTTGGGCTGTCTTCGAAAGTTTTGTACGGTACCGCTAATAAGTGCACTATTAGCGGTACCGTACAAAACTTTCGAAGATTTAAAACTAATAAATTTAAACTTTAAATACGCCATTACTTACCTATTTTTACGATATTTGAATGTGCGGAAGATTATTTTAAAAGTATGTTGCTTCCACAAGTTTGGCATTCCTTGTCTATTCAGGTTTTTGTGCTATATTTTACGCTGAACGTAAATTTCGATAGAATAGCTAAATTTTCATCTAACTGAAGTTCTTCCATTGATGTTCCAGTTCACGTTAATTAACACGTTATTCTTCCCATAACATTTTACAAATCGGAAATCAGGTTCTTTGACATGCACAGACCATTAAGCCCAAGAAAATTACTTCTTATAAGCTATCAAAAACTGACGGCTAAAAGAAATTCAAAACTCAAAAGTACGCAAGAATGTACTTAAAAAGGAAACTTTCTTTTTCAAACAGTATGTATGTATGTATAGTATATGCGTGCAAAAACCTGCCTTAACTGAAGCCTTTATTAATCAAAATCTTGTTAGCGGAACTATTACTGAAATTGAACCCCTATTCAATAGCAAACTCTCTTAGCGGTAAATTTTTTCAGTCTCTTTTGAAGCCATTTAAAACAGACTTTACTACTGTATATGCATGTGAGTAATATTTCATATTTAACAACACTATATTCCAAGCTTCACTGAAAAGGGGATCAACCAGGCACGTATCCAGAAAAACATTTCGGAGAGGGTACAAACGGTAAAAAAAAATTTCAGAATTTTTCACGAAAAGATTATGACATTATCATTTTCGTAAAGAAAATCAAAATTTTGTAAACCCCCACTACCCTTAAATACATCCTTGAGGCCAACACTGTGAGATAAGACAACATAAATTTAATGTTCCTGATCATCGCATATAGAAGGCGAAAGCCTTCTTTTGCGAATGCAATTCTCTGAATTCGAATACAATTCTCCGACAGCCAGAAAGCAAACCAACAGCAAGCAAATACATGGCTCCACAATTAAAATTAGTGATAAAGGAAAAGGTAATATACTGGCCCTAAAGCAAGCTCAATAATGTTTAAATAGCAAGAGGGCATGCAATGCCTCAGAATCAGATTGTTGTGTTGTGTGCAGTAAGGCAAACCTGCACGAGGGGTATTTGCCAAGGATGGGTAGTACCTTGGTCAGAGGACTTTCTAAGGGGTTCTTACGCGTATGCACGTTACATCTGGAGAAAACAGACCGTGCACATTCGCCACGTATACATAATAATCTTTTAGCGGGCTGGATTCGAATCCGACACCCTGCCAAATGAACTAAATGATTGCGCATGTTATATACGTTGGGTATGTATATCGAAAATGTAAAGAATGTAATGTGATTTTCTGTCTATAATTTTAAAAGCCCCGTAGGGGGCTTTTATAGCCCCGAAAAGGACTCTTTGTAGCCCTGAAAAGGACTGTTTGTAGTCCTGAGAAGGACTGTTTGTAGTCCTGAGAAGGACTGTTATTCCTCTATACGTTCAACTCCGCTAAGGTTACCATCGTCATCAGTGTACAACTCAGTATCCTCAGATGAATCCAAAACGCTGAATTGGATTGTTTCAACTGTGTTTTCAGCCAGACCATCTAACTCCCACATTCTTTTTTCTTCTTTTTTCACGTGCTCAACGCAGTTAAACCAAGAAGCTTTTTCTATTCCTTCAGCAGTTAGCTTCATAATTTCGTCCATTTTAAATGTCCGATTCTCTGCTGAAACATGGCCTTTAACCTGGCTCCACACAAGCTCAATTGGATTTAACTCGCAATGATACGGGGGCAAACGAAGTACTGTGTGTCCATGAAATGCAGCTATTTTGTCAATTTTGTAGCTTTCGTATAATTTTTTGTGATCCTTGACAATGCTAAGCAGTTCTGCCTTTAGCATGTCATCACTCCAGAGTATGTTTTTTTGTGTGAGCCATGCTTGTATATCTACTTTCTTGGTAGCACTTGATGGAATTTGCTCTACATGAATTGAATGATATGGAGCATTATCCATAACAATTATACTTCGGGGCTGGAGTTCAGGCAGAAGTTTTTTTTCAAACCATTCTTCATAATGGGAACCATTCATTTCATTATGATAGTCTCCAGAATTTTTCTTGGCTTTAAAAATTTCTACGGATCCTTTAACAAACCCGTCTTCATTTCCAGCCCCTATTATAATTAATCTCGCCCCTTTACCTGACGGTGCTTTTAGTCCAGTTGACAGACCATTTAAAAAGGCATGTCTCTTGGATTTCACACTTGAGTCTTGCCACACACGTTCCTTGGTGTACCCTGCATTTACCCACGTTTCATCTGTATAGTAAATTTTTCGGCCTTCGGAACGGTAACGTAGCATTGTTCTCAAATACTGATGACGCCATTGCAGTATATCATCACGTTCTATCAGCATCGAAGAACGGCTTCTCTTTTTATATACAAATCCCAAATCTTTCATCAAGCTCCTGACGCATGTGATTCGGAGATTTGGAAGATCTTCATCTTCGTTTATAGCGGCCATTACATTTTGGGCTGTGGGTATCTCATTTTTGAAAAAAAAAGAATGCACTTTTCTACGAATTGCAGTTTTTGTGAAATCATCATAAATTTGAAGCCTTCGTCGTGTAGCCACTTTTAAAGGCCGCTTTTTCCCAGGAGTAGATAGAGTCCCGCTCTTCCTTATTTCTGTTTTCATTCGGTAAATACTAACCGACGAAACACCAGTTAATTCAGAACAGAGTTGAACAATTTCATTTTCTGATTTTGACTGATGTTGCTCTCTGAGTTTAGTGTACACATTTAAGACAATAACCTTAGCAGAGCTCCTTAAGGGTTTTCCAGCTTTATGAGGCTGGAAAGTGAAAGAAAACGAATTTGCAGAGGAAGCCATTACGAAAATACAAGGAAAACGACGACAATAAGAAATCACTGCTCAGCTCGGAGACAGGAGAAAAGATAAGAATGCGGGATTGCGCGGGGGTGGTGGGAGCATTTTGGAGGAACGGGGGTTACCAGGTCATTGTGAAAACCAGCGGTCAAGACTGAATTTTCCGCCAAGAGTGTGAAAGTTCTAATTGGTGGAATGCGTTGAATGGGGATGTACGAGCGGTTTATTGTTAACTCCTGAAAATTGCAAATTTTTCTATACTAACTGCTCATACAAGCAGTAGCTTGTAAAATTGAGAATCATTTGAAGGATTTTAGACAAAAAAATTGAAAACTAATGTTTTAAAATCCGCAAAAATGTGCGAACTATATATTTTTGCGGATTCACACTTCATTCTACCTTTGGTAATGCTATCAGGATAAGTGCGAGCGAAGTATAACCTTTTCAGCGCGAAAGAGTAATAAACATACATACAAACATTGACATTATACATATTAGTATTATTTGTAAATCGTTTTTTTTTTAAATCTCGTTAAATGTGCAGAAGCCTTCAGTATATTAAACCAAATGTTTGATGTTGGGGACCTCTGGATAGTGGTTTAGGCTGGAAAATCTCTGGGTGAGAAGGATATGAAATAAGCCATGAATAAATAAAATAAATTTCTGCTCGATATAAAGCTTATGCTAATTTCTCCGAAAATTTCGGAAAGGGGGCTCAATATAATACTACGACAACTGTTTCCCCGTTGTTCTCATAACTCCCCTATATAATTCATAATTCTATGTATATATCGAAATCAACGGAAAAATCGATGAAGAAGCGATTTTTTGATTTTTAAAGAACCTGCAATTTTTCTTTTTGCATATTTTTTCTGAATATAATAAAAGAATGTCTAACCAATCGGTGTAACCCTGTCAAAAGTGATTTTAAAGTTGCATTTTCTAAAAATCAGAAGGGTAAGCATTAAACTCCGTTTATTCCCTGCTAAACCGAAAGGCAGTGTTTGCAAAACTTACTCTTCTCGTAATTAAACTTGTTTTTGTCGTATCTCTTTAAAATTTAACCCATGAGTTAAAATCTTAACGTTTGTATATCTATAGTATTAAAATATTCTCATTTAAGACGTATTCTACTAGTAATATATTCGTACTCATTTAACATTGATTACTTGCTTTTTACATCCCCGTTAATATTGAGTTTTACCAGATACTGTATGCAAATTCTGTTTCAATAAATGTTTTCTGTTTATTTGTGTTTCTAAAAACTACACTCAATACCTTTCATCTTTGTTTGCCTGAAAGAGCATCTAATTTAATTTTCTATTTTTAATATTATAGTTATCATAGGAGCAAGATCTATTGTTGCCACTTAAGCTGTTGAATTAAAGAATCAAACGAAATCTGAAGAGCATCTTTAAAATGTTGTTCTGTATTTTATGTGATATTATTAACGGCTAAATATCCAATTATTTCAGTTTCCAATATAACGACAACGGCAGCTGTTTTTACAAAATTCGAAATAAAATACTTCTAGTTTAACTCTTTTATGTACTGTCCTTTATAATAATCATAAATATGTTTTACGAATGATAGTTAATTTGTATTTTTTTTTCATATTTTTAGAAACTGTGTGTAAAATACAAAGATGCTTTGGTGGAAAATGTGTTGTCCAAAATGATGAAGAAATTTGTACATGCCCTGATGGCTACATCCTAGAAAATGATGTTTGTAAAAGTAAGTATTTATTTTTTTTCAAAATATACTACGTCAAGAATTAATCAAGTTACTATTTTGTTAAAATTATTACTCTTAGTGAGAAAAGAGTGCAGGCGAAAGTGGAGTAAGATGATGCACTTAAGCTTCAAATATTTTTCCTAAATTCAGTAAGTGGTTTAAAAACCTGAATTTTACAGAAAGACTTCTTTTAATCTTTGTGCTTCATTAAAAAATTGAAAAGATTTCATCTCCTCTTGAAAGAAGACGAAATATATATTTAAAAAAAAGTTGTTCGTCATCTTACCCGTTTATTACTTCGGTGAGATAAGATGGTAGATTACCTTAAAGGTTTATTTTCAAAATGAAAAGAAGCAATTGCACTTAGATAGCTAGTGAAAACGGCACACATAAAACTATAAAATAATGACATACGCTCATAATAAAACAAAAACTTCATTAGATACAAAAATTACAAAAAATGACAGGTAATAAAGTTTATAAACAAAAGTCGCGTTTTCAGGGTCTGTCTTCTACTTTATCATGATCCCAACACCGGGTCATTGATCATGTGCCCAAGGTTTGAATTTTATTCGTTTTCCCTTGTTTTCTTGGTGGAAAATCGACCAACTCCTTGACGTCTTACCTCGCATCTCCATTTTCGATTTAAAGTTGTTTAACAGTATCCAATAGTATAGTAAATAAACTATAACACAAGTGATTTTTAATGTTACGAATTGTACTTTGAGAATGTATTAGATATAAGTGGGCAGTGTAAATTAAAAAAAAAAAATCCAAAATAAGGTTGGAAATAAGAGTCCTTTAAGAAAAAATTCCTCACGTTAATTTTCAAAAAGTTATGCTTTTATTAATTTGTATAAGACCCCTGTACAAAAACATTCCCAATTAGTAAAATGTGCACAATACACTCATGAGGTGATGTACCAATTTTGAGATTTTCATCATACGAAGTCGCAGAGATATCTTTAAAGAAAGATGATCGGGGACTATACATGATAGACTATAAACGTTTATTGCTAGAGAGGGAAAAAGTTTTTCTTTCGTAATTTCTGTACGACCCCTGAAATGTGATCCTTCAATGTGATTTTTTCGCTTCGAGAGCCATTGAAAAGTGGTTTAAGTCAGCGTTATATTTATCTTCATATATCTGACGCTTTTTAGAGGTATAGTTCTCAACTTTTCTATGTCACCTCAATCGTTCATGGGGCACATTTTACTAATTGGAAATTTTCTGTACGGGGGTTGTATATAAATTTTAAAAATGTCACTTTTTGAAAATCAACGAGAAGAATTTTTTCTCAACGGAGTCTTATTTCTGAACTTATTTTGAACATCTTTCCAATTTACATTGCCCACTTATCTCTAATAGATAAAGAATTAAAGCCCGTTACCTCTTTTTTGGGACACCCTGTATATTAGGGTGTCCCAGGAGAGGCCAAAAAAATAAAAATAAAAATAAAAGTTTGAAAATGCTAAAGTCTCACATTTTAAAAAGGTTATTTCTTTCATTATGATATTGCAAAAGATTCAAGTCATTTCAAAAAGGTTTAGGGGTCCCCCAAACTAATAGAAAATGGGGAATTTATGGAAATTTTTAATTTCCAATTAATATGCAATATTGTGGAACCCTACCACATTTATATATAAATTGTTGAAGTAAAACTTCTTCAAAGGCGCAACTAGGGGGTAACTCAGATTTTTTTTTCTGACGGAAGTAACGCTCAGTAAAGGAAATGACGTATTTTTCCCCCTTGCTTCTTCATTCCGCCATGATTGCAAAAATGTTGCAATGTCAAGGACAAAAAGCCTGATAATTTCTACACCGTCTGTACGATCCCCTTGAAAATTTCCATAATCATGTATAAAAATATAGAAAACAATCTGCGCTACTTTAAAAATCTGAAAATCCTCATTTTTAAGCGATTTTTCGCTACTTTCAGCAACATTTCATATCCGAGAGTCAAAAAAGTTAATCATTTGCGTGACAAAATTAGCTATTGCAAGTGATTTTTACTTCATATTGACGTCACACTTAACAAGCTTTTTCCAGATTTATAAGTTTAATTATTTGCGGAACAGCTCTCGGGCGCTCGTTCCTGAGAACGTCGACTGTGCTCCCTGCGCGTCGACATTACTCCCTACCTGTATATGTTTTGAAGCAAGATCTTTTCTAATGACCCTGTTCAGTGGATAAGTGGATCGGCTCTTGTCAGAGCCACTGTGTGAAGTCTTTCGCTGAACAGGCGGCGATCCTGCTGACTGTCTCTCACTGATGTTACAGGCGGCGACCCAACCCGTCACCTCCGATAAACAAGGCCTACGTACCGAATACAGAAAGTGGCACTATGGTGCATTCCGTTGCTTTACTCACATGTTTTCAATGGTATTAATACAATATTTAATGGAATTATGAGTAAAAACTTCACATGATTGGTTGCCATGATACATAAATATTGTTTGTACTTAAATAACATGTAATCTTTTAATATTGCTCATGTGTTTTTTGAGTTATTTATAATAATGAGCCAAATGTAAATTTTTAAACAGAATAATACTTCGAGCAAAAACAGCAGAGGAAAACAAAGGTTTAAGAACACTGCCATAGAAAAAAGCAATAATAGACCCTACTTGCATTCGATACCAACCGACAGTTTAGGAACACAGTTAAAGAAAATACCACAACAAAGACATTCTCTCGGTTCAAACCCTACGGGAAGACATTTTAAGAAAACGGTGAAAGAATAATAGTTCAACACGGACACTTCCTGGATGCTAACCCGATATTCAGACGGAACAACGGTTTAAGAACACGGTTATGTAACACCACAAAGAAACAAACACTGGCTGTAAAGGGTTTAAGATCAAAATAAATGAATAACAAATGGACACTCCGTGGATTCTAACCCAACCTCAAGACGGAGCAACAGTTTAACGCGGGGATGGAACACCACAAAGAAACGGACCCTGGCTGCAATCATTCCCAAACAATACATAGAACCTGCAGTTTAAAAACACGGATACAGATAAATAATTCGAAACCTACCAGCAGACGAAATCAACGCTTAAGAATACTGTGGTAGAAAAACACTAAAAAATTTACACTACCTGCATTCGAACCCAACAATCACAGGAAAACATCAGTTAAAGAACAAAGTATAATACTAGAAACTAGACTATGGACATTCTTCCCATTCAAACCCAAACTCCCGACGGAACAATGGTGTAAGAAAACAGTTAAAGAATTATACTACAGCATGGACACTTCCTGGATTCTAAATAATTATCATGAATTACCGGTGATTCTTACTGGAGATTTTAATGTTAATTTTCGCTACCAAGAATCTCAGCCGTCAGTTGATTTTTAAAAAGAAAAATTGGATCTAACTATGAATACTTCTCGACTTCAATCAACAACGCGTTTCGGTACAACGATAGATGCTGTATTTTCAAGAAAGTTAGCAAATTTAGAGAGTAAAATTTATGTTTCACAGTATAGTTAACACAAACCTATAATTTCATACATAAAATATTATGATGACATTCAAGTTCCTATTTCCAATGAATAATATGAATATAACATTTATTTAATCTTTGTAAAGTACATGAATAATATAAATATAATTAAATTATAATATGATATTTATTTTAAGTTTAATAATTTCAGTGATATTTATCGTAAACGTCAAAGAAGTTTTACTTCAATGCGCGTAAAGATTACACGCACACACTTTTTTTTATTCAAAAAATTGTTTAACACTTTATCATGTTTAGCAATAATTTCATCTAATTTTTATTACATTTTTAATAAAAATTTATAATTACACAAATCTATCTGAGTACCATACCAAGAACTTTTAAAAAATGAAGACGATCGTCAGTTACAGAGAAAGATCAGGCTGTAATGGATCCCTAGACAAAATTAGCTAAACGTGAGAAGAGGAAAGAGGGAAAAAAAGCGAGATTTGCTAAGCGATTGCAAGCTACTTTAACAACTGCTTCCACACTAACCGCACCTTATGCCAAAGATGAGAGTGAGAATGCTATGGTTGTAGATATCGATAAAGCCAATAAATCTTCTGAAGAAAGCTCTCATGAAGAATTTGTAATAAAAATACATTCAGATGATAATACAAAATCCAAAGGTAATAAACTAAGCTTTGCAGTTGCAGAATCATTATTGCCCCAAGAATTGCTGATGTTTTAGAATCGAAGTAACACCAGAATTAGAAAGTCCACAATAATAACAGCATCTGTAATAAACGAAGAAGGCAGTTTTTCATGTACCATGACGTCTGATTCACCTGCAAATTCCGTAGTGCTTTCAAAAAGTACTGTTCATCGGGAACGCCAACGTCTTCGCCAATAAACCGCTGAACAATTAAAAACACAATAGAAGTATCAAAGTCAGTTGTTCATTGGGATGGAAAACTGTTACCCGATATGTCACCAAAAAGCACAGGAAAGATTGATCGTTTAGCGGTACTAGTTTCTTCTTTGCAAGATAAAAGTGCTAAGCTTCTTGGAGTTATTGTCTGGAACTGGCAAAGCAGCAGCTGATGCTGTTTTCGAGCTCTTAAAATCGCGCAAATGTGAATCTGAAGTAACTGGTATGTGTTTCAATACAACCCATTCAAATAGTGGAAGATTCAACGGAGCATGTACTCTTATTGAGAAAAAAAAGCCCGAAATCTTTTGTGGATAGCATGTTGGCATCACATATTTGAGATTCTACTTTCTGGTGTATTTAGGTTGCGTTTAGGTCAATCTACTGGTCCTGGAATCCTTGTATTTAAGAGAATCCGAGAAAATGTGTTAAACTAAACCACCTTCTCACCTCTCTCTCACCAAACCACCTCTTAGAGAACTTAAACTCTTTTAAGTTCTCTAGCTAAACCACCATGAACCAATAAAGCAATCAGTACTTATGATAACACCATCAGACAGCTTAAAACTTTTATTACTGATAAGTTTAAAATTGCTACAAAACTACCTAGGGATGATTGCAGAGAACTTTTAAATCTTACATCAGTAATGATTGGATTAGAAATTCAATTTACCATTCGGAAAGCAGGTGCTCTTTATCGAGTTCGCTGGATGGCAAAAGCCATTTATTCCTTGAAAATGCAGTTATAGTTTAATGGGAATGAAGCCACAATAGTGTTAACTACTCGAGAGTTTCAAGGCATACAAAGATTTAATCGATTTGTTGTTTGTGTATAATTGCAGTAATGTTTTACTTGATGCTCCTCCTAATGATGTTTCACTGATTAAAGTTGAAAATATACGATGTCAGACAATTAAACAATATAGGATTGAAAATGATGTTACGTCATTCATGGTATTTGAGAGGGGAACTTGCAAAACTTACCTTGTTTTCAGATCATGCTTCTGACGAGCAAATATCAAAGCTAGTTTTGAACATGAAAAAGAAAGGAATTCTAGTTCACATCTATTAGAAATTCTTACTCTCAGATTGGATGATTTGTGTGTTTCTAATAGTTTTTTTGAAACTGCTAAAATTGAAGATAGTTTCCTCAGTGTACCAGTTAAAGATTGGCCCGTAACACCATCCTATAACATGCTGCAATATTTGCTCAAAACTTGGCTTGCGTAAATGATGTTGCTAAACAAGCTGTTGCATTGATGCAGGACTTTAATTGTGCAACAAAGAACGAAGAGTAAAAAAAACAGTATTTGTTACAAGTCGTAGAGATGTACTGAAAGATTTTTATAAACTGAAATTGCTAAAATATTTTTGAAATGTAGTTGATAAAAATGCGTGAATGTGCAAAAAAAGTGTGTAAATAAATATGTGATTGAAAAGATTCTTCCTCATTGGTTTTATTTACCAATTGTAAGATAATTGTTTACCTAAGTTCACTTATTGTGCATAATTATACAGAATGTAGAAATGTCTAGAAAATCACATTTTACTCGATTTAAGTGTCTTCCTAAACAGATCTAAAACATTATTAATAAAAAATTTGTTTGAAACAATATTTAAGGAGCTTTCATAAACGAAAAAAATTCCATTTGAACATTGACAGTTTTTAGTGTAGCTAGTAAAGAAAAATCCTCATTTTATATTATTTTGTATTATTATCTTTTTTCAAACCCTCAAAAATGCCGGCGTTAACGGCAGTTAAAAATACACATAACATACCGTTATGAGATAGTTAATATACATAACAGTAATAATAGCTAGAAGTTCGTTATCATTCGCAGGAATTTATTCTCAAAAACTGATTTTTCCTTTCTCTCTCTCTCTATCACAAACAATTGAACTAAGCAGAAATCATAATTTTTTTGTGTGTTAGATTCGCAAAATGTTTTTAGCCATCCAAAGTCCATAAAAAATGAAAACATGTACATTGATTAACCATCTTTTATCGGATTTTTTGAAGAATTTCTCTCTATGTCTTTCCAACGGCCGGCTCAGTTGCCGACTGAAGGCTTAACCTCTACGAAGGCCGGAGATGTTGGTCATTTCACTATGAGGGCGACCATATTAGGCAGGCCAGCGTTGCCCCGTATGAGTGGTCTGGAATTTTGTACTAATCCCAGATGAAAAACCTAGAACCCGGATTGGCATCTCCAAAGGTATCGTTAGAATATAGTCTGTTTGCTATGTTTTATTAAGAAAATGAGACAAAACAGTATGAAAATTAAAACTAATTCTTTTAAATCATATCCCATTCATATGGATATATTTTTCGTCCTAAAAATACAAAAAGATATATGAGATATTTTCAATATATATGTAATTACCTTGTTTTCAGAAATTCTTTGCCAGAAGAAAAACTGTTTTGGAGGAAAATGTGACATAACGGACGGAGTAGAAGAATGTACTTGTCCTGATGGCTATACTATTTTCGAAGACGTCTGCAGGAGGTAAGAATTACCCAACTTAGCTCATTCATAAGATAAACGAAAAAATGGCGTATGTTATTACTGACAGGCGTTGTAGAATCTACAAGCCATCTTACCATTTTGTATACTGCTGAATTCCATTTATTTTCTATGTAACATTACGGAGTTAACTTTTAGTTGTAGTCTGCGATTAGTGCTACGGAAGTTACTGCAAACATTTTTTAAAATTTGATCTCGGCAAAAAACGACAATTTCCCTGTTGCATTGAAACACGCAATTTCCCTGTTGTGTTGATTTCTCTGAAGCATGAAACAGTCAAGATTTGCATCTCCAAATCTTGACTGTTTCATGCTTAGAACAAACTACTAATTTTAGCATAAAGATTAGAGAGGTCAATCATCAGGCAAGTTTATAGCATTATATAATTACCTTTCACTAAATACTTTTAGATAAACTTTTTAGACTTTTAGCGTTTTAGAACTGAATATATTTGTCTTTTGTTTGAATTCTTCATGAATGTTTCTCAGCTTTATGTATGTCAAACATTTATTCGTTCAAAATATTTGTAGCGATTGTCATTAAAAGCCAGTTTCAAAATTAATCGTTCTAACACAGTCCAACCAAATGCTAAAATAACAGTTCAGTGGTTAAATTAATATAATTTATGAATCTTAACCAGTAATCTGACTCATTATTTTAGGGGGATTGCTTTATTATTTTTAAAACAACGGAACTTTAAGTGTTTATTATTGCACCTAAATATTGAATTGTGAAAGTTCACTTATTAGCTTATTGTTGTCTGATATAAAAGAATTCATTTTATGTATAGTTGATATCGATGTACGTACGAGTACACGCAAGCATTCCAAGCCTCCAGATGAGTTTTTGTTTCATATTCTATTTTTATTATTCTATTAATGTAAATTGTTATTTAAAAACGTGATAAAATAGAGTTTTCACATACAAAGAGAAACACAGTGAGAACCTTAAAACTGAAAGCTTTTGCATTGGGTAATTGTTCTTCAAAATTAAATTTATCATGGTAACTACAGTTAACATATAAGTAAAATAAAAGCATCGAACTTTTCAACATAAAAGGTCTTATAAGATTTAGAAAAATGTTGTTGAATATAGTATTAATTAACTGAATTGAAAATGCTCAAGGTGCATTTCTTTGGTATTTAGTTGGACAAATTGTTATAAGTTAGTTTCATTTTAAGTGGTGCACTAAAATCTATTGTAAATTTCCGTTGAATATATTTGCAAAAAATGTTAGTGTTGCTAAATCGTTTATTTCAATTCATATAATTCATATCAATTCATATAACGACAACAATGTTATTCATATTAATTTTTGCTTCGTGCCATATAAAATAGTTATATACATGGTTTTTGGATTCGTTTGATAAGAGGATACTATTTTAAATTATTGACAATGAAACTAGTACACTTCCATTATAAAAAAGTTTTCTAGTGAAATGCAATTACTTTTTATTCAATACACTGTTTAATATTCGTGTTTTAAAAATGAAAGAATCACTTTTTATAGTGACCCTGCATACAAAAATTTGAAAATACAAAAATAAAATCCTATCCTCTTAAAAAAAATGAAAATTTTAAGAAGATTTTATTTTAGCGGATTTTCGTCTACGGTTCTTGCTTTTTAACACGAATCTTTGTTGAGCGTTCTTGGTCATCTGGAATTTAAATCTAAGCGAATTATATATGCACCAAGATCTTTTTTAATAATTTACGTGTTAAAGTAATTAGTCAAGGAAGTTTTAAATAAGCATAAAATTACTTTGAATACAATGCTATGAATAACTTCATATTTAATTAAAATTGCTACCTTATTTCAAATGTACTATGGATTTTTAACCCTTTTATGCCTAGCGTCCCTTTTTTCGGACGGCATTTTCGCTATCTGTTGAAAACGTTTTTTATTTCCCCTAGCCTTTATTCACGAGTATTGAGCCTCAACTCCACAAAATAGTTTAACATGACCCAGTAGGATATTGACATTTCAATTTTTATGCATAAATATTTTAAAAGAAATTATCCCTTGTTCAAGAAGTTGACATCAGAAATTTATCTAGTATTGCTGGTATTAGTCAAAATCGAAGAAAGTCGCAAAAATCTATGGGCACAAATGGGTTAAAGCCTGCTGTTACCTCAGTTGGCGAAAATAAGAGGAAAAATATGAGGTTTTCAAAAATAATCTAGTCTGAATGCAAAAAATTTTCTTGTGTTACTACAACCAAAATTTCAAAAATAAAGTCTATTACTTTGTAATATATTTAATGTTAATTAAATTATTTTACGTTTGTTTCTTATATATTACAGGCATATCTAGATCATTGGAGGAAGAATAGAGAAATGTTATCGTACTGATTTTATGGACTGTCGTTTTAAGAGGCTTGTACGGAAACATTCCACTCAGTACGAATGCATTTAAGATATGCTCTTCAAATGTAACCTATTTTAGTATTCAGCTTCTTTGAACAGTCTTAATGATTTTTCCTTGTTATATATTGTTATATAGCTGTTAAATAAAGTATCAACTATTTAAGACCTAAGAGTATTCATTGTATGAATTTCAAGAATACTGAATTTATTAACACAAGGTAAATGCATTTTGAAATTTCACACTTTTTGTATCTGATTGCGTGTAGTTGTTTTTGTTAACAAAGTAAAACAACATATATAATTATCAGTGGCGTCTGCTGACTTTAAACTCCGGACGCTGAAAAAATAGGAAGTCGTTTTCACTTTACGTAAAGTTGCATGTGAAAGGAGAGGGGGGGGCGGTGTTATTAGGCATAACTTCCCCTCTCAGGTTTATTTGCTCTCTCCTATCGTTGCAAAGACATAATGGTGATAATTCCCTTCTGTCCCCAACGTTGCTTCCTAGGTGAGTCTTTCAATGTCTGTTGGTAACCAGCCTTTCGCTTAGCGGACATTCAAGTATCTATGCTGGGAAACAAGTCCGGTCATAGAAATAAAACTTCTGTTGTGATTTTGGCAGTAAATAAGTAACCCGATTTTCAAGATTTAAAATAAAAAATTATAACCTATTCCTTAAAAAACTCTGCGCACGGAACTATGTCCAGGGAATTTTAATACTGTCTACTGACACTAACTTGAAAAATAAGTTCGAATAAAGTCAGCTACATTCGATAGAAAGTCAATTAAATATAATCTACAAACCTTACGGCTACTTCAACACAATTTTTGATACATGTAATTTTGCTTTTAAAAAATTTATATTTTCCAGTGAAACGTTTAGGTCAATGAACGTAATTTTATGTCTTAACCGTGCGCAGTTAATTCCCCATTGATCTTTAAAAATTTTCCATTTGTTATTTTGGGAGTACAATTCTAAAAATATCTTTCACATTAGTTGACACCGCGAAATTAGTGTGGGGCTGACAAACTGCAGTAGCCTTTAAACAATATTATGTTAGGTTAAAAAAAATTCAAACTTTCTTAAAATAATTCAAACTTTAAAAAGGAACGGAGAAATAGTGGATTGCACCATTTTGTTACGAAATGTGGTGGTGGGTGTAAGTTAAAATAGTCCAACAAACTTGACAAATCGAAAATAAAACTTTATTCGACGAAATGAATTACTATAAAATTAAATACAGCATTTTTAAAACGTGCCACAGCGGATCATAAAACATCACAGCAATAACACTATTCAAACAGCAATATCAATCGTATCGCTTTGTTCCAAATATACGCAGTTTATCACACACTAACTCTACAGTGAGGGGCCGATTATTTATAGATTTCCAGGCGGATGTGACGTGAAATAGATGGGTCATCGTTTTTCTAGATTTATCCAGTATCTTTTTTCCTAATTGATTTACAGGCAAAATTTCACTAGCTTCGAGAACTTTCTTTTTGTCGCCAAAATAGTCGCCAAGGTCAAAAGATCACATATTCATTTTACTTTCAACAATGCTTGTACAACTCACTTTCCCGCAACACACATTGATGCGGCAAAACAACATTACAATTTTGTAACAATATTCTCCCGAAAGAAGAGTATCAAGTTTTGTGAGGAAAGGAACCTAGTGATGATGAAGTCGAGCACCCGAACTCCCAAGGAAGAAGGAGAGAGTTTCTGAGTGAAGTCACTGGAATGAGAAACAACGCTTTGCCTCGCATAAACTGAAGGTGGAAAGCATGAAACGCATGCTCCATCCGACCTAGTTTAAACGAAGTCAAGCCGTTACAAAGCCTTGCTCGATTTGACTGCTTGTCGTGACTTGTTTTGCTAACACATCGCCATCGCTAAGCTTAAATTTCTCTCTTATTAGGTAAAGTAAGAAAAGATTAAGATTCTGGAAATCCATTTGATTAAGTTATAGAATTTTCCTCGCCATTTTTCACTGGGCGTTGATACCCGACTTACACATCCAGAGAAAACGCCGCTGATACTGAATGTATTACTTTCATTAGAGAACATTCAAGAAGATATATACGTTTACATTATGTATTATTTTGTCATAATGCAATTATTTAACTAATATCTCATCTAATTAAGGGGACAGCCTACTTTTAAGAATGGGAAAATGTATAAATTTTAGATCAACTTTCATAATTTTTAAAAAAATAATGAATGCATGCAGAAACATAACTTTTTTTTCAGTTAACTACTATGACATTACTCTATTGATTAAAAATATTATTTTAGTTTATTATAAAGGTGATAATTTTAAAAATATTATTTTACCACACAATATTGGAAAAAAAAATTCAAGGGTACTTTCCCACTGCGCGCAAGATATCTCAATTAGAATTCCTTTGAACCTCATAATTTTTTTCTAAATTAAACAAGACATTCAAATTAACAATCTGAACTAAAATGGTTTAATTATTTTCATAATTTAAATTTTAAAAAATCATTTAATCCGAAAATTCAAATTACCATAAAAATTTTGATAGTTTTACAATCATAACTTTTTTTCTATGAAACACAACCATTAAATTTTAGTTCATTTTGTTCATTATATTAGAATAAATGCCTGACAAAAATTTCAAGTTGATATCTTAAATAGTTTTTAAAATATCATGCGCGCAAACTTGAAAAACAGTGTTTTGAGAAAACGCCAATTAAAGTTCAAATTGTTATTTTGGAACATAAATTTTAATTTTTAAAAGTTAAAAACATTTTCTAATGAAACATTTACTATTTAAGAATAAGTTTACGGAGTACTTAATATGATTAACCCAAAATATGTTTTAATATGGCTTAAGAAACATCAGTCTAAAGAAAAGCTCGACAATTGTAAATATGAAAATATATGTACATACCTTAACAAAAGATACATTTTTAGGATATAAAGGCATTAATATTGGTAAAGTACATGTTTTGAAGTTATTTTAATAATTATATCCATATATATATATTTATTTTTACTTTGCAACATAAAAATTTGATTTTATTTTACTTTATGAAATTTCGATTTAAAATTTTCCGCTTTCATGCACAATGCCTTCGTTTTCTTTTATTGCCTCAAACTGAGAACTGATGAGCATTTTTCTGGCTCTTCGAGTTTCTAAATTAAATTCTGTACATTTCTATTCTCCCTCTTTTATGCTTTGAGTGTCAACCTTAGTTGCAGCTTCTACAGCATGCTGCCCAACTTGCGTTTACATTTTCCTTTTTATCTCAACAAATAAATGTCATACAGAAAAATGGTTGGTATCAATCTTTTTAGAATAAAGTAAGCTATTTAATGAGATAAAAATATCAAAATGGATTTTTTGGGCATTTTAAAAGTAGGCTGTCCCCTTAAATATTTTATGAATAAACCAGAAAACCTACGTTTGTATCGTACACAAATCTGCAACGTTCGCATCGATCGACTGGAAAATTTTCAAAAATCTGTAAAAAATGTAGAAAAATCTGAGATATTTTAAAAATCTAAAAACTTTCATGTTTTTAGCATTTTTTTTTTCACAAATTTTAAACTTTTCGAAGTAGTTTGCGTAATTTACAAATCATATCAGATTTTTATGCTGCAAGACAATGAAACGAATTTTTTAATTATTTAAATCTGTTGATGGTCTTCTACTTTTCGTATAGATAATAAAAACTAAAGCGGTGAAGTATTTTTTATTTAAATCCGTGTATTTCTTCGTAAACTGTACATAGATGGTCGCCTATTTCTTTCCTTTTAACTGAGAAGTGGTGTGGTGTCTAGGTACTTGGTCTGTCGTCTACTTGGTGAATTACAAACTTTTAGAAATATCATTGCTTTAGTAGGAAAAGAAATCTTGATACAACCTTAAGGAAATACTATCTCTTTTATAGCTGTCTCAGGCGAACAAGTTCATCGTTTCATACAAATCCACATTAATGCACTAATTTCGCCCAAGAAGGTCAAGTTGCGCTAAGTAGATGCGTTTTGATTTTTGTACGCTCTGCATGTTGTTTACACTGTAAAGAGAATCAGTGCAGGAATGTACACCTCGGAGTTTGAATCAGTTCTCTCGATTTGGAATTACAAATGAAATTACAATACCTCGATGAGGGATCGTTTTTCGCCCGAAAGGTGAATCTTTTCAATTTTCGTTCAAGTTTTGTGACGTCACAAGCTCGGAAATCACGGAAGAAAAGAGTGTTTTAAGCGTTTTGTTTTCAGTGTTCAAATTAACAGTGTATATAAATGTCAAATTCACAATTCTTTGTACTAAATCGATGATTCTATCGGTCCCCTTTATCTTGTACCATTTCCGAGGTAGAGATGTTAACTCCAACATTTTTCACGAGGTGGCTTTGTAATCAATTTGCTAGTAACAGATAGCCATTTTACTAAATCTAGACACCCATAGAGACATACCATAGAGATTCAGAGTTACACACAGACGTGAGGTCTCAGTTTGAAGCTTCTTCAACGTCAAAATCTTATATCATTTAGCAATCGCTTAGTAAATTAATTGCTCTTCAGAAAATAAATTTTATTAATAATTTATAAGCGTTTATTACCTGATACAAAATGACATTTGCGACCTCCGAAATTGTATGTTCCTTTGATTGTATTGGTGCAGCCTACAGTTCCTAGAAGTTTGTGGCATTTTTCTGAACAACCTGAACTGAGTACATTTAACATGAAATTTAACGTTTTCTCTTGCTCATATTATGCAGTAATTTCAAGGTTCCACGCGTTCGGGAAACTTTTTAATGCTTAGATAAACTTTTAATGCTTAGGCAAACTGTTCAATGCTTACTTAAACAGTTTGAAATAAATTGCCAGAAAGATAGAGAATGTTAATTTATGTAATGAATATGTCAAAAAGTATCCATTTATAAATATATATACTCAAGGAAGAAAACGTTCGTTCGTGCCCTAATTTTCTCTGGTGTAATATCTGGCTGAATGCATTGCAACACAGAAGAAAGTCGATAATCCAGACGCTAAAAATCCGGACCATCGATATTCCGAATTCAATTTCGGTAAGGGAAAAAACGTTGATATATAGATAAGGAAACCATTTTCAGTGCCTACTGGTGAGAAATTTCAAGTTCAGTTTTCTCAACTTCTTCTTTGTTGCTTGTTTCTTACCATCGGTGCAGACAAAGGGTTTCCTTATTAGACCAAAAGTAGCCGTCTTCTTTCTTTTACTATACTTTTTTTTTTCTTTTCGTTCATGCCTACATTTTGTGCTAACAAAAGTAAACACATAAAATATATTCAATTCTATAACTTGCAAGTTTTATTTTTTTCTTTAATTACAATTAATATTAAAAAAAGTATGTATTGTTTAAACTGCATTAAATTTGACAGTGTATAAACTGTACAGTATGTAGATACATAGGTATGCACTTATTGTACATTGCATACGTATGTATATTCTTTCGTTAGAATACATTATAAGTTTAAATTAATGAATTTATTTATCTGATCCAATTATTTAACCACTAAAATGAATTATTAACGATTTTAGCAAGTTCTCCTTTTGTTACGAATAAGCAACCTTTTTGGTTCTTTTCGAAAATCTGGACAGTTTGATAATCCGGTCACAATTAATTCGGATTATCAACACTACACTGCACCGCCTTTTTCGCACAGACGATACTATTAGTCTGGAAAATGATAAACAGAGTTTCAATTTTCATAATCTGTTGAAAACTGTTCCAAATGAGCGAGATAGAGTATCTTAAACAAACTTTACCCTTTGCAACCGCATTAGATGCATGATGGGACAAAGCCCTGATTCCAAGAGTTGTACACGCGCACAAGAAAATTTCCCATTCTTCCAATGACTTGAAATTTTTAACACAATGTACATTATGGATGACACATTAGTTAAAAGCATGAAGTAAGATGGAATGTAGGGGAAAAAAGGGTGACAGAAGTTTTTTCGCAATCGCGGAGCATTGTAAATGGTTTGCTTGATAAGATATAGACATTTTATTTTATCTTTTCTCAACAAAATGCCTTTTCGACAAATGCAACTTGAGAATAAAAATTCTCGTTTGATTATGAAACTGTTTTCATTTCCGCATGTGTCAATGACGTGACTTTGCTTAGCAAGTTAGGATGTTCCATAAGTCAATCAGTGATAGCGATCCTTTCTATCTTTGCGAGACAAACTCTGTAAAATCGTTCGCTTAATAAGATTTACCACTTTCCAGCATTATTGTCTTGTTTATTCTTCTGCTACTGCTTCAAGAATATGTAGAGAAAATAAAACGAAATCACTAAAATATTTCTTGGAACAACTGCTCACAGAGTCTGTACGAATGTAGTTTTAGGAATTCCTGAAAACAGGGGAACTGAAATTATTAAGTCCACCTTTTCTCACAGAAAGTATATTATTCAGGGTGTCCCAAAAAGGCGGTAACACGCTTTAATTCTTTATCTATTAGGGATAAGTGGGCAATGTATTTTGAAAATATGTTCAAAATAAAATAAGAAAAAGGACTATCTATAATCTTTCCGTGCGTTTTTGTAAAAGACCTATTAAGGGAATACTCTTAATTTTCACTATGGTCCATGGGGAAGCATATGCAAAAAATGTAGAATTTCGTGGCAACCCATGTATATTTACGGCAATAACAACATGGACAATTAAACAATCCGAAATGATACACACTAGAAATTTTGAAAATAATTAGTTTTTTCTTACGTGCTTTCCTCAAAATCTTATTTACCCATTTCGGAACAGTATCATCCATTTCATCGTCTTGATCGCTGTTCAGACTTTAAAAATCTTTTAAAAGTGTTAGTTTAGGAACCAGATCAGTATTTTTAAATCTCGAATAGCTTTTATTAGATACCATATGCTTCAGTTTAAATTGATACTCACTATTAAACATAAAAAATTTCGCGTGAAATATATTTTCTCGTTTTAAGTATTTTTGATCACTTAATTCTTTAGGAAACTTCTTAAGTGGTTACGATTATATATTAAGTGAAACTTCCATGAGAAACCACCTCTAATAAACGACCCCCTCCTCCAGCGACCAATATTTTAAGACATCGATTTTTACTCTACTAAATGCTGAAAGATCTCCTACAGTAGACAACACAACCCTCTATAAGCAACCGATCTTGGTTAACTGACCGAAAATTGTCTTGCATTTTTCCGGAAGTAAAGTAAACGAAAACCACATTCCAAACCTGTCACTCTATTGTAAATCCACAGAATGTGCTAGTACAGGTACATATTATGTACAAGTCTTGTACGTTCGGGAAGAGACGCGTCTAAGAAACGAGGAATTATACAGTTGGAGGAACTGTCTGATGTGATCGAGTCACACGGAAAAGGAAATTCGGAGGGGAGAGGCTGTTACTTTTAGTTATGGGAAAAACCAAAAAGCAAATTTTAAAGTAAAACGGTTGTGTTGTGGAAAATTCAGAATGAGTGCCGAACATCAAGCTAAATGCTCTTTTGTCATATGTAAAAAATACAATAGAGAAAGATATACTCTCGGAAAGAGAAAAAAAAAATTAAACTATGAAACATCTAAATATTTTATTAAAATTCACGTTGAAAAATATGTTTGTATAATTACTTATGCATTAGTATTCAATTTCTTAAATAACAAAACAAAGAATATTTAAAAATTTTTTTTGTCATGGCTACCAAATGCTTATACCTCTTTCAGCGACTACCTCTCTTAACGACCGATTTTTCGCGGTACGGAATTTGGTCGTTCCCGAGAACGTCCGAGGGTACGTTTCAGATCAGTACGATCAAAGGGTACGTTTCAGAAAAGCTGACAGAAATCTTCGGTATGAATTTTTTTATGTTTAATTTGCGGGATCTCTGATTATGTCATAAGGTAATTAGGTAATGGACACTTCTAGTCACGTAATTTTCACGAACTTTTTGCCTATAAATTGAGATCCAAAAGTAAGGTAAGAAGTTCTCTGAGGTAACAGGTTTAATTAAAAATGCCTTACTAACAATTTTCAGTCAAAGAGATACACACCACTTGTAAGGCATTGGAACATATTAATTTTACCCATAGTCACCATGGTTGACGACGCATACCTTCCATCGGAAGAAAAGACTATTGAAACTAGCGCAGGAGAAATCAAAATACATGCAGCAATATTGAAATGCCTTCTGAAATGGCCGCCTGCCAGGTGCTTTTATTATTGAGCGGAGAGATGGAAATCAGATAGTGCAAGATTACAAGAAAATGCTCCAGTGTATAAGACGGAATTTGTTGTAAAGGGATTGCAAGAAATAAGTTGCCCACTTCAGAGGGCTCTATTGGTCCAAATAAGATGCAATTTAACTGCAGATATACCAAATGATGTGACTGACATTTATTAAATAAAAAATTAGTACCAAAATTCAGCAAAAGATGGCGCTAAAAGACAAATGGTATGTGTATGCATATGTTAAAAGTCTGTAACATTATTTGCGTTATAAAGCATGTTTTTAGCATTATTCTTTTATAAAAAGAAGATGAATTCTCCGCCTTCATTGGTTTTTCCCCCCCTAAATATCATGCGAATTTCGCAAAATAAGGTACAACTGATACAATTTTTCTACCAAAACCAGAAGAATACCGTTTAAACTGAAAAAAAAAAATCCATTGTATGGAGAAGATATGGAGAGGTCTAATGCCAACATTTTCTCTATGCAAGTTGACATTAATGTTCCAAGCAATTACCGCAATTTCACATTTTTCCAGGCGGAGAACGAAAGCGAATCCAGCGATTAGCTGTCATTTTCCAAAAGCATGGCCGTCTCGTGTTCGCAGGATAGCTCTCCCTGCGACTTTAGGCTGTGAGTTTACCTGAAGGACAATACCTATCGAACCAAGCCATAGTCTGCGCCAGATCTGAAGGACAGCATTCGGCGCCATGTTCTTAATATTCCGCCAAACTCCCTCTGGTTAGCTACGTAAAATATTACACGACAATTTTAATCGATACCATAAAATTCTGTGGCATTTTTTATGTAACAGTAATTTATTATGTATGCCCATGATCAATATTTGAGGAATAAAAGCCTAGATCAATGTTTTTTGGGCATTGTATATGAATGGCACACACATTTTTAAAATCGACACCTGGTGATAACTGAGTGCTTATCTTCAGGCTTTTAAGAAATTTTAACGGCACTGTCAATCTGTAACGTCAACAGTTACTGAAGGCTTTGTTCGAAGTATGCTGTGTTGACTCATTGTTTGCAAAGACAGTTTGCTAATGCCCACCACAAACAATGAGAGGAAGCGAATGCGAAATTGCTGTTGTCGGAAAATCCGCTTTCGATTTAGGATACGTTGCGATAAGGAGCGTACCAGCGTATTATTGCTTGCGCATATTTCATGTCGAAGATTTTTTTGACTGATTTTTCTCAGAAAACCAATGATAACTTTAAAAATATTGTCCACAAAGAGAGTAATAAATAGCCCCTCGTTATATCGCTTTTGTCCGGAAACAAGAAAAGTGCGCCATGCAGGGTGTCCCAAAAATACCGCCCAAACTCTATACAGCCAGATTTATCGTTGGGAATACATAAAAAGTGCCCAAAGAACCATAACTGTACGGTCCGCAGTTTTCAAGAAAAGTGCGGGAAAAAGCAGAAACGTCATTTCCGGTGCACGAAAAGAGCCTTTATTGGAATCCTGAACATAGTTTTTTTTTTGCATATGCTTTCATAAAGTGGAGCTCAAAATGTCCACCGCACATATTGAGGCTTGCATGCGTTCGTAGAGTAAAGTCCAATTGCTTACGTTGCATCAATCTGGCACCCACATAAATACGCCAGCATGAAGGGGAGGGGCTGAATCACTATTTGTTGTAATTAGGACTCGATAGATCAATTCTTTCAAACGGTTTCCAAACATAGTTGCCAGATCTAATGATTATAGAGGCCATAAAACCGAGTCCCCCGTATGTAATCCAGTGTCTAATTTAATGTTTCGAGTTGTTTTTCCTCGAAAACGATTATGACGTCAAAATAAAACGATTATGACGTCATATTTTGTTTTTTCTATTTTTCTCGAAAAGTATGAATAGTACAGGTACAATTCTTTCGGCAATTTTTATGTATTTCCAAGGAGTAATCTGGCTGTGCAGAGTTTGGGTGCTAATTTTGGGACACCCTGTATATCGAGGGTGCTATATAACCGGCGGAGGTGGCGGTGAAGCATGACGCGTGATATGATGACATTTACTTTACTTTAGTGATCACATGCACTTAAATTATAATAAAACTAATGGTTAAGTTCTGCAATGAACGATAATCATACATGAACAATGAACATGGAAGTGACCTTTTGAAATTTGTGTACAAATGCAAATTTCATTTCCTGCTGAAGAAATTATCCAAAGTCATTCTGATTTGATTTTCAGCAAAGATCAGTGAGAGAAAATTAATTGTAACTCTTTTATGTGACTGGAGTTGTATTTTACAAATATACTGTATGCTTCTCATGTAAAGTAACGAAGCAAAGGAGTACAGAAAAATAAAAAAATTGGAGACACAGAAAAAGCGCGATATAGCCAAATCTGCAACATATCAAAGCGCAATATAATGAGAGGGTACTGGAATATCATTAGATAAAACAAATAACGATTTTCTCTCTACAAGTTTGTTTCAAATCTGGAACTTTTGAGATTTTTTAAAAAGCACTCACTATTTTTTAACACTTTCCAACAAGGTTGAAAAGTGTTGATAATTTCAGCTTGTCTGCCGTCTGTCTGTCTGTCCATCTGTGCTCTAACCCCCCCGTAAATATGCATGGATTGCTACGAAATTTATATATGTTATTCCTATGTACTGTATATGAAACTTATTGAAAATGGTGTACGTAGCAATTATAGTTCGTCTACAGGAACATAAAAAAAAATTTCCAATGCAGTATGCTTTATGTGCAGTCATACTTTAGAGCGTATTATAAAAATATTCGACTATTTCAAAAGAAAGAAAATTGTTTATGTTATTAAGGATTAGAAGATGAAGATCTCCATCGAAAATACTAGTTTGCTTTGGAATGCGGAAGCATATGCCCTGGTTATATGGTCAGCCTGACGCGGCACCCGCAGTGCTTAGTCCCCAAGAAAGCTTGATCCTCATTTTATCGACCAACTAAACTGGATGAAGGGTTGAGTTATAATCTTTCACAGCCCGGGAGTCCTGTTTAGTCAATTGCCGAATTTTGGTCAGATACGACGAACAGTCTTCGGCGAACAGATAGACAAATGAGAAAGCTATTTTACATGTTTAGGATACATCTCAAAAGTGAAATTGCAACATCATAATGAAAATTTCAGGAGCGATAGTGGTGAGATGGATACGCAAATGATTAAAAAAACAGACAAATAAAATCATTATAAACCATTTTATTCAGTATGTAATGTGCCTATCTCGGGCAGTTATACAGGCCTCAATCCGACAAGGCATGCTATCAGTGAGTTCATTGATGGCTGCTTGAGGTAACCTTTGCCAAGCCACATCCACTGCTGTGCGCAGATCATCCACGGTTTGCGCAGTGGGTGCTCGGATCGTGTCACGTTCAATGAGATCCCATAGCTGTTCGATGGGATTCAGATCTGGAGAGGCTGACGACCTGGGAAGAATTTAGAATCCGGTCAGGTGGTTAAGTCGCCTTGCGACATGCCACCTGGAATTGTTTAGCTGGAATACAGTGTTGGGTGCGCCCTGCAGCAAGGGTGGAACAGCAGGATACACAACTTGTGTGACGTAGTGCTTCGCTGTCAAACTGTCGTCAGTGTGTACCAGGAGCGTCCTGTGATCAAATATTATGCCACCCCAAACCATTATGCCCGGAGTAGGACCGGTGTGACTCTCGGAGAAATGGGTTGGTTAGTAGCGTTCTCCATGTGACGGCCAAGTCGACGGCCGTCATTCGTCCACAGCCAGAAACAAGATTCATCCGTGAACAATACCCGATGCAACCCGATGCAATTCGATGGTCCAGGTACAATGACGCTAACACTACGCCAGGCATCTAGCCCCGTGTTGAGCTGTCAGTGGTACCTCTGTTGCTGATACCTGTGCACGTCTGTATTTCGTGCAATCTGTTGCGCATGGTTTAGGTGGAAACGGATAGACCTTCTGGAGGCAACCGTGACGCCGGCTTCGGATGTCACGTGACGTGGAGAAAGGATCTTATAAAGTTGGCTGGCTAATATGCCGGTCTAAGCGCTCCGATATGCACCTGTGCACACCACTTTCTCTTCAATGTGCACGTAGACCTTCCTGAATCCGCCGTGTGACGCAGTGTTGGAGGACGCTCACGTTGTGCTCCACAGGAAATATTATTGTGCGCAGGCGCCAAACTAAGTTCATGGATTTCGATAATACGATCACCTCCTCCAGTCGTTAACTGATGGTATTGAGATCGCTCTATCTCAGGCATTTTCTACGCTTCTTCTAAAGTCATAAATGCTCCTCAGATACTGTTTATGAGAAAGGAAATTTGTTGGCCTTCATAGCCGGAATACGAGTACCACATGATCAGATCCTTGCGCAAATTTAATCATTTCCATATCCATCTCAGCACTATCGCTACTGAAATGTGCATGATGCTACGTGCATTATTTCTTGATGCTGCAATTTCACTTTTGAGGAGTTTATGAATGTTTAAAAAAGTTAGGAGAAATGCATTTCTCACTGCAAAACTGCAGAACTGAAGTGTGTTGTTTAGTTTTGACCGAAACATTCTTATGAACATGCTGAATTGGTTATATTTAAGGCTACAAAATAGTCTAAAAATGCTGAATTTCATATTACATTGTGTAGAAATAGTTGACTGCATGGAGAAAAAAAATAAATCACAAAACAGCATATTCTTCCTAAGATCAATTGCATCAAAACTTTGTTCAAAGTATATTAAAGCTTTATCTGCCGAAAACACTGAAAACTACCAAATTAGCCCGCATATAACGCGATGCTTTTGACTGATCATTTCAAGTTAAAAACCTGACTCGCGCTGAATTCGAGGTCTTGATAATGGACATTCTAAATATCTTTCTGAAAAAATTCGGTGTCGCGTTATATTCGAGGTAATGCGGTAGTTTGTTTTCATGAGAATGTCAGAAAAATGCTGTGTTCAAAATTGGATGTTTCGTCGATTTTTTTTTATTACAGGGTCATTCCATCTCAAATCAATTAAATTTTTTTGAAAGTGACACTCTTCGTCAAAGATTTTGATGAAATTTGGTATCTACGTACAACTTTTGATTCTTATATCAAATTTATCTTTTTTGAGGTTAATTAAGGGATTCAAAAGTTAAGAGCTTTTAAAATTAAGAAGCCCTGTCGACTGCCATCTTGAATGACACACATGCACACATAAAATAGCAATAACTTTCTTAAAATTTGTCATAAAAACTCAATAATTTTGTTGTTTTGATCAGAAGAAAACGCACTTTCACTTAAAAAAGGGTCACAATTGTCTCTCTCGATTTTATAATTTTCTAGGAAGGATATGACGTCACATAGAAATTTCTGGAAGATGCCTCATAATTTCTTACATGATAGACATAGACAGAAAATTCCACCATTTTCGAAAAACTTTATTTTTCTCGTTCAATGTGTCACTAAATCGACAAACGGTAATGGTTGCGAAGTTTGTCGCCAAGGTCAAAGGGGTATGGGCTTTCAAGAACCACACTATGCCTGTAAAACTCATTTCTCCACAATAAGACCCGTATGACAGGAAAGTGACATTAACGTTCTGTAATAATATTTTATTTTTACAAATTACTAAAGTGTGGAAAATAATGTTTTAATCCTTTAGCTTCTTTGATAGAGGGACATTTAATAAGAAATTCATCAGTTCTTAATATACATTTTTTTTTTTTTTTTTACTTCAAGCATCTGGAAAACTGGATAATACGATAAAATCGGTTGCTCTTCAATGGGTCAAATCTCTACTTCTCTAGTTCCGCCAGATCTGCCGTCGCTAAAGAAGATAGTCACTTACGCACGGACAGTTTGAAAATATGTAAAATTATAAAATCTTGCTGTAAAATAAGTAAAACTATGAAATATTGATCAAAAGTTAAAAAAATTATGAAAAATGTGCTAAAAAAGCTAATTAACTCACTAAAAATATCAAGTCAAAAGTTTCATTGAACACATTCAGTTTAAAAAACAAAACACGGGTGTTCATTTTAATGGCTTTCAGTGAATTAAACCTTTAGCGTGCAGTGTTCCCGCTCTGGGAACACTAAACTCTGACGTTTTGACTGCAAAGGGTTAAGATTCTTTACTTAGCGAAAGCCCTTGACATAAAATGCGAAACCTGCTAAATGGAAGCAATTTAACAAAAACATAAAAAAATGAAATAAAATTTTTCGTGTGAAAAGACTGTAAAGGTTAACTACGTGATCGTGTTTGTTTATTAAGCACCAAAATAACTGTGAGCACATAAGCAATTTTGTTTGTAAACGTTTCGAGTGGCTTGAAATCTGATAGTGTGTGTAACCAGTCTTCCGCGAACATTTTAAGCGCCTGCAGTGGCGCACATCTTGCTTTAGGAAAAGTGTAGTGCCATTTGTAAAGTTTCTTACATAGTTACTTCAAAGATGTGAGTTTTTAAAAATAACGAATGAAAGTTCTGTGTTCTGCTAGTAAGGAATAGCGAAAAAAATGTGCAGAAGATCGAGAAATACATCAATACTCTATCAACGATGTCTTTTTTAGTCTCATTTTTGGACAATAATAATTTGTTAATTCTTGTGAATTCATTTCCGATTACGAGCTGAGAATCTAAACATTTATGAAAGGTAGTAAGACACAAAGAAAAGAACTAATAAAGACCTAAATACTCTATAAAGACCTAAATACTCTATTCTTCAAAAAAGATAAATCCAAAGCAGTCTCTTTCATGTTCTTTTTTCTTTCTTGATTATTTCTAATTTCTCTCAAGAAAGCTCACTCGCCTTCTCACTGACAAAAGAACAGTGCTAAAAATTGTATCTATTTTTTCTTTCAAAACGAATGAAATCGATTTCGAATTGATAAGACCATTTTCATTATTGGAAAGCTATCTTTCTGCACGACACTATTATTCAGACCGAAGAATTTGAGAATGTATTGTTTGATTATGCTTATTGATTATGTTAAACCTAAAAAGCATGATTCTTTAAAATGGGCTGAATATCAAATTGTATAAATTCATTTAGGCTTACTCATGCTACGAAAAACTTTTTAAAAATTCGGCAGGTAGTTTCCCAGAAAAATCATAAAAAATTTAAATCATAAAAATTAGAATGTCCACTCTATAGCGCTTATAAAACAAAAGAAAGTAATGTAGCCAAATTCTACTTTATTTAGTCATAGTACTACTATTTTTAATAGTTTTGTGTACATTTTCATTAAAAAAAATTAGAAGCAATAAAATTCCGGTCAAAAATTTCTTCAGCTAACCGGATTCACACATTATGAATTCATGCTTGTTTGCTCAAAAAATGTTGCCACACATTTTTTAAAACTAAAAAATTATTTCCATAAAGGTCTTAAATTAAATGTACATTTATACAAAAACTACAAGATTTTCTTTTTAGTTAGGAAAGAAATGTACCGAATTGGTATACCGTGAGAGTATACCGAATTGGCTGTATTAAGTACTGTAGAGTTAAGTAGAAAAGCACACATACATAGGCTTAGTAAGTTCATCCGTTAATTAATGGATTCCGTAGCTTTTTACATTATTCTTTGAGATTATAAAGTTACTTAAAATATATTTTTATTACTAAGACCCGAAACGAAGCAGTTGGTCAAATATTTAATTTTATAAGTTATCATTTCTTATCTTAGAAATTAGCATTTGTTATCTAGAAATGAACGAAAATCTTGAAATGAATATAAAAATAATAATTTTCTTTCAAAATTATCTTACGGTATTCGTGCTTATTGATTGTGCAGTGTATTAATGCAAAGCTACTCGAGTGGTATCTGCTTAACAAGGGCAGTGCGAAGTGGGTGCTTTGGGTGTAGGACTTTTTAAAAGGTTCTAATATTTATCCAAATTACATATGGAAAATACTATCCAAAACTCCAGACCATTAGAACGACGGCTGTGTGGTAGGCCAGGGCACTGGACCATCACACTTCAGCTATCTACCATGTTCACTACCTTATCCACTAGGTCATGGTGAGGAACAGTGCTTATTGATACCGGTAAAAAAGAAACAGAAAAGTTAAATATTCTGGAGCAAATAATTTATAATTTTTTTTCCTTACAAGAGGTGGGTGAAAAAAGCTAGATTTTACCCCCCGCTGCTTTATAAAAATCTAAATTGTTTCTTTTGATGAATTCGCTTTTTCTGTGTCTCAAGTTGATAACGCTATTTCTGAAACAATAGAATTAAGTTTATGAAATCGTCATTCCTGTTTATTAATATAAAAATAGACATTTTTGCTTGATAACATCAATATTTAGCAACAGTTTAAGTATCACGTTTAAAGTGCTTTGTCATAAACCAAGTCTGGAGATACTAACAAACCACTATTTAAAAGTAAACTTTAGTGATAAATTCTCAAGGTTTGAAATTAAACATTCTAGTTTTAACCCCACAAGGCTCAATTTTATTTCTGTGTCTGAAGTAAATATATGTGATGATGATAGTGATTAGTAGTTGGGGGAAAAATAATAAAATAATAATAGTTAAATATTTTACTGAAAAATTACTTTTTTATTTTAGTTCCATATGCGGTACACTGAGCCTTAACTACACATTTTTGGCATTTATTTTGAGATTTTCCAATACATATTATTTCTTATTATCATGAATTACATTTATGTATACATCGCAGAATGATCCAAACTAAATTAAGTTACAGTTTTTTATTGTAATTTGATAATAATATCTATTGGTGAAAATTTCGGAAGCAATTGTTATCTTTATTCAAGGAAAGTTCAACTCGACATTTTTACAAGAAATAACCGTTTTACCCTTACAGCCAGGATATTTACTACGGAATTAAAAGGAAGATGAGCAACGATATCTTTGGGTTGATTTTTGAGATTTCGCGTAGCTAACAGGTTCAGATAAATAGCTGATGGTAGAGCAAATTTTCTCGATGTCCTCGTCACTTTAAGCCTCGGAGAAATCTTCTCCATCTTCACTGCCTGGTGGCCAAGAAATCCTGCTGACGTAACTTCTTTATCGTCATAATCTAAAATAAAATGGCAGGATTTATAAGTAAAGCTGTTACAAGTATGTATATGTAAATAGGAAGACGAAAGCTCATTGTTACACTTATGGGAAACTCATAAAAAAACTATTTTTTGAATACATAAACTATAGTAACATAAAAACTTACTTACCTCAGCAAAATTCACCTTTCCTCCAACGCTTAGTTCTTTTTTCCGAGTCAAAATGCCTTCCTAACTGTTTTTTTTTTGTTGATTTTCTAAAATAAGCAAATGACACACGCAAGATTATGGTTTAAATTTCAATCAATTTTGACATTTACACTCAGTGACCTGAATTCTATCTTTGCTATTGGTGTGTAATTACTCCGAAAACCGATAGATGTCTATGCAGCTATTTTATACACGTGTAGGAATAATTAAAGTAGTTGTTCCACATATGGTATCAGGTGCCTTGTGGGGTTAAAAACATGCAAAAAGTACATGTGTGCTCAATGATACCCGTCAAAAATTTAGTTAAAACTCATGAGGGCTTTACAGTAAAAAAACGAACTAAAACGCCTTACTGATTTTCTAGAAAGTTATGAAAAGGACTCTTTATCAACTCGGGATTGAAAATGGCTTTGTCTAAACTAAACTTACACTTTCGATGTTTATGTTTAAAGTAAGAAATTTCTAATAGTTTCAAAAATAACAAATTTTTCCCGAAATTAAAAAAAATTTCGAAATATATTTGACAATTGTTTCTATTTGTACTTCAAAAGAATAATGTTTTCTAAATAACCACGAAATTAGTATTCCGTATACTTTTGGGAAGGCTGGAATTACCGAAATTAAATGATTGATTAAAATATCATTGGTAATCAATGTAAAATATTAATTGTAATTCATCTTTAAACTGCCCTGCAGTGGCCTAGTGGCTAAACTCCATTCCCGTAAGAATACGGAAAGTAAAGTATCACCAGCTTGGGCAGGGCTTGGGAGGGTGAACTCTTCTCTCGGATGGATTGCTGTGGAACCGTGTATGCTAATGGGAGCTAATGCACGTAAAATCTGTCGTGGCTCCAGTGTCCGCCATTTTCAAACAATACCTCTGGGAGTGCTAATTTCAGGTGCTAGGTCTCTCATATGGAATTGGTTCCAAATTAAGAGGCCACTCATAGGAGGCAACGTTGTTCTGCCTAATTGGCGCCTCCATAAAGAAATGACCAACATCTGCGGCTCTGGTTGTGGTCAAGACTACAGTAGGCAACTGACCCAGCCATTAGAAACAGAAGTCCTCTATAGTTGTTTTTTTAATTAAAAAATGTCAAACTTTGTATTTTTCATGTTTTTTGGATATATAATGTTTTTCTATGCCTTCTATACTAAGATATAAAATAATGATAAATAATATCTAAAATTTTCCCCCACTTCTATAGTAGTGAATATGTGATTTTATAGGGGAAAAATAATCATTTAGTTGTTCTGTTACTATGTTACAGAACAACTACATAGATTCTTAGTTTTATTTCTTATTTTTAGCAGTAGTAATTGAACATACATACATCGAGTGTGGGAAGCACACGCAACAAAAACACAAGAAGAGAAGCAATAACAACCTGAAAAATATCAAAATGCAAAATTAAAAGCATGTCGAAAAACAGTACGCGACTAACAGACTGAGCATCTTGAAATTTCTGTCTGGCCTTCCAGTATGGATCAATTTAATGTCGAGATAACTATATAGTTGTTGAATAATATGTTTTACCTAGTAGATAAATTGTCTTTTTATATCATGGTCATCCTAAAAATGACCAATGTCTCGTAGATATGGATGTGATGATTAGGCGTGCATAGAAAATCCAATGGATAACTTTACGAATTTATAGGAATTCTAGAGACTCCCAAATTATTGAATGTGACAGTTTCTAGACGTCCATTGTTACTGGGGTGCTTATCTCTGCTTACATTTTCAGGTAGCGAATTAAGTTTATTAATTAAAATTGACTTATGAAAATGCTTAAAATGGTATGATTTAAAGTGAGAAATGTATGCAATGAAACATGCGAAAAATGAACAAAATAAAAATTTGAAATTATTATTGACTTTCAATATGCACTAGCGAACAACTTTTAAAAGTTGTTTTTAACGACTTCTTTTACTCTTACATGGCTTTTTTAGATTTCTTATGTGTTAATACAGAATTTTGAAATTAATAGACCAGTCATATCATTTTCTTGTAAGACTTGAGAACTGTCCATTTCAGTGCAGAATTCTCCAATTAACAGACTATCCCACAAGTTCCAGTTTCCACTATTTATTTACTTTGGATGAAGTATGTAAGATGCACTCCAAAAACATTGTTTATCATCCTACCTTTTTATATTTCGAAATGATCACGTCACATAAAATGTTATTTCTATGAAGCAAAATGTTACCTTTTGAGTGTATTTTGCATCTTTTTTATTTCTAGAATATTGCCGCTTACAAAATGGAGAAAGTTAAAAAAAAATTCAAGCGCAATCTACAGTATAAATTTTAAAACAAACGATTTCAAGGAATGTTTCGTCTGTAATATGTATAGAAATTACAATAGCTATCTAACGATATTATGATGCACGTAGAAGAACGTAGAAGCACGTTGAAGAATTATGATGAAGAACAAAACACGATCTCCAAGAAATTTAAGGATTAAATATAATAGCGGTTGAATAAAAATTACTAAAAGTAATAATGAAATAAATTAGAATTTTTTTATGAATGCATTTTAAAACGTTAAGCAAACAATTCATTTATAGATTTTATAATTTTCCAGTATTGATATAAAGTTTGTGTGTTATCAATACCAGCATATATATTCAAACAGCATACATAAAATAATTAATCATGGGAATGTAGCTTTCAATCAATAGTGTGCTATTTTTTAAATAGCACACTATCTGTCAAAAATGAAAGAATCCACTTATGTCTTTTGAGATTAAATATATCAGAAATGATATTGCTATCTCCTAACATGTTTGATTCTTTACATGCTTCCTTTAAAGACTCTGCTTTATCAGTTTGTTTGCGAAACAACGCATATAAATTAATCAAATACTTAAAAGTTAATGATTTTGGTTTTCTGAAGTTATAATACCTGCGTTGTTTTTGGCTGATTAAGAGGAACAAATTAATACGAGAACAGCAACAGTTAAGCAATATTACCGTAATACTGCGTTAAAACTGGATGAGTTAAAACTGAATTTTAGGTATTAGTGAGTGTGGTATTTTACAGCAAGAATTTGATGGATATCTTTTTTTTCTTCTCTATCATGAAGGATATGTGAAAGGAATATTTTGACGCTCTACCTCCATAGGTTACGGATTTTCGAAAATTCTGTCCTATCTAGAAGCTATGTCAAAGAACTCACGCCCATGAAGAATTTCGTATTACTATTAGCTTAAGTACTTTTGGCTAGATGAAATATTGAAGTACGTAAAAACGACATTACTCTCTGTCCCTCAAATGTATTTCTGCTACATATTAACTTTGAACATTCTTCATCAGTCTAACATTTCTGTAACGACTTGCATCTCCTTCGTGGAAGGCAGTTATCACAGTTCATCCTAATAGTCAAATTATATACATATACATACATATATATATATATATATATATATATATATATATATATATATATATACATATATATATATATATATATATATATACATATATATATATATATATATACATATATATATATATACATATATATATATATACATATACATATATATACATATATATATATACATATATATATATACATATATATATATACATATATATATATATATATATATATATATATATATATATATATATATATATATATATTAGGGTGTCCCAAGATGCAATGGAAATTTTTTTTTTTTCGAAATCGAATACGCATACCCTCTATTTTTTTTCTATTTCATCTCAGTAACATAAATACAAAGTATTATTGCAATACGATAATGGTAACCCGTGCCGACTTTAGGTCAAAGTTGAACGTAAAATCTTGTATGGAGAATACTATGGAAAGATTGTGAAATGAACGTTTCTTTGGTACGTAAGACACCATTTTAGTCAAAGCAAATATTTATATTATAGCAAAAGAAACATATTATAGTAAAAGAAACATGAAACATACTTTCGTTTCAACGTTTGTTTTTTACAATCATGATAGTTTTTCGTGTGTTCTTGTACACAACGTAGCAAAAATAGTCTTTGTTCCTCCTAAACCGTTATTAAACCATAAAAGTCCTGCATCATTTTTACCGCTCTTTCAGCTGTATCGTTCACTGCTCCAAGCATTGATATTGTTTTTTTAGCATCTAGAAACGTAGCGTTATTATTTCATGAAGAGGGACTCTCATTGAGAAAACTGTCATCAATTTTGAGTCTAGGAAATAATGACGAACAACTATTTTATCTTCGAATACAGACAGATATAAAATCATCGATGCTTTTTTCTGTGAAAAATAAATCAAAATAACAGGTATCAATTGCGTGATATATATAAATAACTAAATAAAAACTACACAATCATTATATCAGACTCACCATACAATGGAACACGAAGTTTGTCCTTCGATGGAATGTATTTCTTCTCATGGGCCAAGAAATTTTCTCTATGTAGATTTGCCACCATTTTAAATTTTGTTTCTTCGTCCACATCATCATCAAAAAGTGTTAATATTGCTATTTCATCAGTCAAATACGATAAATGCTCGGGAAATTTTAGTAAAGTAGCTTTCGAGATATTTTCATCCACATTTTCGTAAGATTCCAAAGATTTCAAAAAACACAAACCTTTGTAGGGTGCTTTAACTGCTAAAATGCATTGAAGCCATGGTTTAACGTACATTGTCACGATAAACAAGCAGACGTCTAACAATGCTTTCCTATCCTTTGTGTTTAATTTCATCTGAGAACTAAATAACAATAGTTTTAGGGAGTAAATCGCTCGGGCCATCCATCTAGCTTGGTGCATGGCACCCGGAGGTCTCACTTTCTTTTTTCCCTGCATCTCGAGCTAAAAATACGATAGAAAGTTCAATCAAGCTCCGATAGTCTTCTCTGGCCATATCAGCTTTAAGTTCAGTCCGGTAAGACAAGCAAATTTTCAAGTTCGGATACAGTTAGGAACGATTCCACTGTATCTCTATAGCATTGCATTTTAGCGGTATCGATGTTCTTCCAATTCTCTTTGAGCTTTTTATAGAAAAGGGATATCGGGGCTTGTTGTCACTTGTTTAATTTTCACTTCGAATACAGCCTCAGTTCGTATACATGATGACTGCAAGCGAAAAAAGCATTTTCCTATCAAATTTTTGCTCTAGAAGCGCGCAAGCGCCATTAAAACGACCTGTATTCGAAGCTGTAGTATCAAACAGAGAATTTGGACTTTTTCTTCGAGATTCCAATCTAAGACCGCCTGCCAAATAGCCTGCGACTGTTCTTTGCCTGTAGAATTTTCCAGTTTTGGCACAGCAATGTGTGTTCTTTGATGTATATGAAATAACTATGGGCAAGCGTTCTTCTTTAAATTTTAAAGCACTCAAAGCAGGTAAGAGTTTGTCGTCCCAATGTAAGGTCACTACATCCAGTACTTCGTTTTGGAAATCAATTTTTATGTTTTCTGTGCGTTCCTTCCGTTTTATGTTTTCTGCGCGTTCCTTCCGTTTTTCTGTTCCGATCCTTTGAATTGAAGACTTACTTATTGGAAATTCGTCAATGTTAAGTCCAAGTGCATCAATAGTAGCTCACAGAATCTCGTATACTTAACTGATACCTGTCTAATGCAGCAACTAACTTTGGAGTAATGAAATCTTTCCTCATTACAGATTTACTTGTCCCAGGTTCTGAGCTTTCGACTGGTGTTGGGAAATCTTCTAAATCCATTTTTTCATTAGAATTCGAAGAGGAATCGTCTTGCAATGATGTCGAAGATATTTGTTTCACCTTCTTTGACATTTCGAAGTCGTGCCCTTTCCTCTTTTTTGGCCAGTTTTTTGTCCACTCCTTCTAAATGACCGGGCCGGCCGGCTTTCTTTGGCGCTGCAAGAACATCCTATCTTCCTATATTTTCATTAATTTAAGTGCATCAGCATGTGCAATATCGAACAAATTGTCTGAATTACTTAAAAATTCTTGTTGTCGCCCCTTGAATACGCCTTGTGATTTCTTTGAATTTATTTGTAAGTCTCTCCAAACTTCATTCATATTTACAAGCTTCCTTACACAATTCGGCAACGATTTTGTAGGTATGCGTGCCTTTTCCCAAAAGATAGTACATTCGCGAATAGCGAGATTTGCACTTTCATTAACAGTTAAATTCACTTCTCGAATATTGTAAAACAAAATCGAGAGAACTTGCACATTCAACGGAAGTTTTGAACCCTTTATTTTATGCTTTATGTTCCCTAATAAAAAAATATCCTTTTTTTAGAACTACGTAAGTCCACTGCCATGCTCTGTTCGCTGATTAAAAACTATACAAACATTTATTAACAAAACAGATTAGAATAAGCACATTGATATGTAGACGTACTCTGTCGTCCTGTGTAAACTAATACTGATACGTTTCACGAATAGCCCGTTGTCACTATCGAAGCAATCCAAAATCTGTCTTTTCCGTTTTGTTTTATTTTTACCATTTGTAGGTGGAGGACGCTCCGCTACAGACGCGCGTCTTCAGCGTTCGCTTGTTTAAGTATACACATGTACTGACTAACGCGTTCAGATGCAAGTCGGCACGGGTTGCCGTTGTTAAAATTACATGAAACTTTATTTACAATTGTTTTGACATAAAAGGAAAAAAATAAGAGGGTATGCGAAAAAAAATAACGACTTTCATTTTTTTGGGACACCCTAATATATATATATATATATATATATATATATATACACTGCAAAAAAAGTCTGTAAAACGTACAGAGATTACTCGTATTTTTTACAGACTAAGTCCGTTCGTAAGAAAAAACAGTTTTTTTTTTGTTTTATCTTCACCCGCGCATGCGTACTAGACGAAGATGTCATTGCTCAACCTGCGAGTCTCATTTCGCCTCCGGCGAAATTAAAACGGCAAGACATTGTACTACGTGTCGTTAGCTGGAGCTGGAGAAAAGGGACGGTATATTTAGTTACAACTGCATACGTAGGTTTAGGTGAGTGTTTGATGTTAAGTACGGATTTTGTTCACTGGGCGCTTTAGCGTAACCCGTCTCGTTTGGACTTAGAACATTTTTAATTACTTTAGTGTTTCTCGATAATGTTGACGCCGCGTAATTAATTAGATTAATTAATTGACATAATTAATGTCATGTATAATTAATATTTTTTTTAACTTATCACCATTTTTTAACTTGAATAAACATGAAGATATCACGTTTGAAAACTAAACGGTGACACATATATAGTAACACTGGACACAGAAGAGGAATCTCAGTCACTGTTGTGTCTCCTCATTGTTGACTGCTAGATGCTTGACCGCAGCGGGGCATTTACTCTTATTGTGAGTAGCAACACCGGACTCAGAAGAGGAATCTTAGTGACTGAGTCTCCTCAGTGTTGGCTGCAAGATGCTGTGCCAGAGCGGGGCATTTACTCTAATTGTAAGCAACAATATCGGCCTTCTTCGTACACACTAATACAATCACAAGTACACACTAAAAGGAACGTACTGTGTGAAAATTAGCTGCTATCTCTAGGGATGGACGCGAGACAAAAAAAAAGCGTCTCGCGCCTCGCAAAATAGTCTAAAAGCTTGTCTCGTCTCCCAAAAATCCCTATATCGTAATGTTAAAAATGAGTGTCTCGTCTCGCAAAAAAGCTGTGTCTCGTCTCGCAAAAAAGTCGTCTCGCGTCCATCCCTAGCTATCTCCTCATAGAATTTGAGAAATTAAAGGTTAAAAATTAGTTAAAATCACGCCAATTGTAACCCTTTAGCTAGTATTTGGCGACAGGGATAATTGGTGGAAAAATTGAAATGCTCACGCGAGTACGTACTCGAGATATTTATAAATCAGTGTTTGCTATACCGTGTTATATTTCACCGTACTGGATTTTTAAGTAGCTTAATATCGTTTTCTATTAGTTAAACTGAAGTCCTATAATCTTTTTATTTTAGTTCTGAAAGTCCCTGCAGAAAGTAATTTCTTTTTATTTGTATTAACACATTGCAAGCTGTAAATCCAGTTTACGCATAAATGAGGCATTTATTTCAATTCTACTCTTTTTATTCACGTGATGATACTATGGAGCAAACAATAAATATACTTAATGTTGTTTTTATACTTTACGCGGAATTTTCTTTGAAAAATATGACATTGTCTCTATACACAGACGAAGAAAAAGTCTGCAAAATCAAATTGTTGAAAGCTTGCAAAATTATCAGAAAGTAAATGCAACAGATTTGGTAGCAAATTAGCAATGCTTATTGCTCGATACCCCTGATGATTCTATATTTTCTAGTTTAGAAAACGAAAGCATTGACTTCATATCCAGTGAGGACATCATGCAAAATAAGCAATTTATTTCTTGAAAAGATAATTAGACTGCAGTAAAATATTGGTGGGATACAATAGTGGCAAAATCCCGCAGTTTACAGAGTGTTCAAAATTATTTTAAATTTGTTACAAATAAAAGGCAGTTATATTATATCTGTAGGAAAAGCAAATTCAGAAGAATGGCGATTATAAATATAAACTAAATCAAATTAAAAAATATAGGTTTTAACACTTCTAACACGCAAGAAAATTACAGAAAAATGTACATGATTGTGATTTACAAACTTGGGCTTCAAATAAGGCATTCGAATTAGGACTGAAATTCCGCGCATCTAAAGGATGGCAGTACAGATTTTTAAAAAATAATAAGATTGTGAGCAGGAAAGTTACAAAATTTGTTTTGCTGAAAAACTCTCGGTCAAAGGAAATCATTAAGAAATTAACGCAGGCGTTCGTAAATGATGTAAATGTCTTTATAAAGGATTCGTTGTTAAAAGACGATCAAATTTTTATGCTGATCAGTCAGGTTTTAATTTAGAAATCCTTCTAGACGAACCCTGGAACATAGAGGATCGAAGCAAGTAGAAAGTGAGATTCAATCCTAAAATGCAGTGACACATTCCTACACTACAATGCCGATTTTAAGTAAAAACAATAGATTGTTATAGCCATTACATATTGAACATCCCGAAAAAACTGGGAAATTCGGAAAAAATTAAGTGCAGCAGTTTTCTGACATTGTGTTAATGAAACAACTTAATAATATCTTTCAGGGTCAAATCAAAGGGGTGGGGGAGGGAATTATTGGGTGAACCCCCTCCCCTCCAAAAAAATTACCTTACAATTTTTTAAAATTATTTTTTTAATGCCATTGTTTATTTCAATTCTTATTTCGCTAAAAAGCTAAGCTTCTTCTAAAAAGCTACGTTTAACCTCCTATGCAAGCATAGATTGTATGTTTAAAATATATTTTTGGCCAATTTCCTCCACCCCCCCCTCTCCAAAACGGAACCAGTTACCGGCCTGATTTTTTTCCCACTATATGTTCTGCGGGATATCCAGTGAATCATTGCTGTAGATGAATCCTGACCTGTGCTTACTTAAAATGCTTATTAAAGGGCCACATTCATGTACAAACCGATCGTACGACCGGTCGTGAAAGCTATTAGTGGTGGGGGGATTTTCGTCACCGGAGCAGCGGATATTTGGCCATAAATCTCAATTTGTGGCTAAAGTGGGAATGTTTTGGGTCAAGGGGTCAGATCGGATGTTTGACGATTTTGCGTTCGACCAGTCGGACACTTCAAAGGTTACTTCCCACACATCGGCACGCCAAGAGATCGCCAACAATTTCACCCCCTTTTCAAGAACGATCAGTGCGTGACCCTGCAGATCTAGACTCACGGAAAATATCACGAGGATGGCCCCCGTTCTAAAGTGGGGATGGCAAAAGCGGGAAGATAGCAACCCATAAATTACTCCAGCCAGTGTCATTCGGAGATGTTTAGCAAGGGTATAATAAGAGTTCCTTTATCAGCAGCAATAATTAAAACTTGTCTTTAGAAAAATATTTTAAAACGCTAGAAGCATCGCACTTACTATCGCTTGTTTTGAAAAAAAAAATTTAATACTTTATTCTTTTTTTCCGATTTTAAATCGCTAATTTTAATTTAAAATGCGTGCGCTCACTGTCTCAGGAAGGAAAAAAAGAAAAGAAGGGAAATTTGAAGGAAGAAAATTGCGTTAACTATTTACATATATTTACCTCAAAATTTACTTATTCGTTTTAGTTGTGGACGCAGGATCTTATTTTAGGCTGTGTATTCGGAGCACGTGACATGGCGCTTCCATTTTATAGTTGTCCTAGAAACTGCACAGATAGTATCAAAACACGTACTAAAATAATCTTTCACACATTATGAAGGTTTAATTTCTACCTGAAAATCAACGTAAATTATCTGAATATTTTAATTGAATGCAACAAATTATTCGAAGAGTTTAGTTTCATAAATTGACATTTATTTTCCTATTTTATAAAGATAGTTGCAAGTTATGCATAAATGTATAAATTTAATAATATCTGATGCTAATAACTAATAAGTAGTTCGAAAAATCCTCTAAAGTTTTAGACATTCTAAAATTTAAACTTTTGGTCAGAGAAAAGAGAAAATTAGATTTTTTTTTTTTTTCGGAAACATATATCGTAATTTAATGTGTTCTCTTGAGTATTTGTAGAGCCTGAAATATTTAACCCATTAACCGTATATAGAACACTGTAAAACTAAAATTAAAAAAAAAAACAAACCTGTTAAATTCTTTTTAAAAGCATTTTCTTAAATTCATGTTAAATATTTTTTGCAATTCCCCTAAACAACTCTTCAGCAATGTGACACAGGCATTTAAAAGTTTAATGTTAAGAGAATCTTCATGCACGGGTGATTTGTGAAACGTAAATTAATTTCATTTAAGTAATATTCCACAACAATTTTTTTTTCGGGGTTTCCCGCAAGTACCCTACAGAGGGTGTTCACACATTTTTGTAACGATTTTGCAAAGATATATATAGAAATAAATATAAGAATTTTATTTTCTAATGTGTTCAGTCTGATAGCCCTTTCTTTGAACCATCATATTACATCTTGATTTCAAAGATGAAAGTCCTTTTCTTAAAACATCAAGGCTGATATTGTTCCACTCCTCCATCACAATCTTGAAGTAATATAATCTTTTGTAGTAATATATGAATGCATCTTGTGTTTGCGTGGTTATGGCAACGCTATACTAGGGCAATCTGCCAAGGATGGGAAGGTGCCTTGGTAGGAGAACTTTCTAAGGGGTTCTAAAGCGTATTCACGTTACATCTGGAAAAAATCTACCAAAAATCCAGACTGTTAGATCGACAGCTGCTCGATGGGACCCGATCCCGGGACCTTCACTCTTCGGCAGTCTACCATTTTCAGTGACATAAATACTGTGCGATGGTAAGGCTATAAATGTATCTTAAAGTAGAAAGATAATTCAACTCATCTTCGTTTAGAAATATATTTAATTTTATATTTCAATTCCATTCATTATCACTGAAAAATAACGTTCAATAAATACTTGTCACACATTTTTGCTTTCATGCCTTTTAAGATGCAATTTATTCCAGGAAAAACTTATGTATATGTAAAAAAAAAAAGTTACTATTACATTTGTTTGTTCATCTTAAAATACACTGGAATAAAATAAACTAGAAGTTTCTGTAGAAAATTTTACTTAATTGAAGTTTTAGACGTATTTCGTATTTTGTATGTATTAAGAAAATAAATGTATTTTGTATTTTTTCAATTTAGAAAGCATTTTGTATTCTGTAATTTTTCGTGTTTGAATAAATGTAATTTGTATTTTGCATCGAAAATACATTTTTTTTATGTATTTTGCCCAACTCTGCTTCTGTAGTTGCTTTCAAAGAGCATTGCAGAGCAAGCAGTAATTATTTTTATTTCCAACGGAGGGGAGAGTATGAGGGAGCGTCCTCTAAGTGAAACTGTACTCCCCCTCTCTAAACAACGGGGGATGAGGGGGAGAAAAGCAATAAACTTTAGGTTTACCCTTGCCGATCTCTGGGAAGATAGGCACTTCAAAGGCACCCGCTCTAAAAGGTTGCTAGTTTAGCCAGATATAGCAATTCAGCGACTTAGTGGCGATTTTTTTTTTTTTTTAACGTGTCCTATTTTGTCAGTAGTTGTACAATAATTGATCAAATTAATTTTAAATCAAAGGCAAATCCGCTTGTAGGGCGGGGGAGGCACCCCCTCTGAAAAAATGTCTGGATTGCACTCTTATTAAATGTATGGACGCCCGTATTAGTACTTTTGGTAAAAAGCGGGAACTTACCTTGGTCTTTCATTTCTGTAATTAATAGAGTTCATTATGTTGTAAAAAATATTTACTACACCGACGACTTAACGAGAGGGTTCTTTGAGTCTCTACCCCACCTTTTATGGGTATCCACTATTAAATGTACCCACACAAATACATGCATACATATAATTTAAAAAAATGCTGGAATATAGATCTTAAGTTTTAAATTTCATATAAATGAGTAATTATTATGAATAGTTCACTGGATAAAATAAAAAAATAAAACATTAAATCTTTGTTTCTTGGGATATGTCTTACAGAATCATTTACGATTCGGTGGCTAAAGGTGCAATTATATAATTATTTATTCTATTTATTTAAGAGTATACTATGCTTTTTCATCACTGTGTGGTTTTATTATCTTATTTTTTAAAGTTTATAAAATAATGTAACTTAAAAGCAGACTTTCAAATTATATGCAGCAAGCATTAAAATTTATTGCCTATACTAATGTTAATCAGTAAATGTAGAATAAAAAACTAATCGGAAAAAAATTGTACGTGAATATTCTTATAAATAAATAAATTGTAAGGACTGAAAGAGTCTCTGTTCAGGATTTTGTGTGCAATAAAATAAATTTTTCTATGCTGTTCACTGCTATTCATAAAATGTTAAAATGTTATGTTAAAATGATGCCATAATTTTACTTATGTATCTGTATATAATATGCATTTACAAAAGAAAAAAAAAAAAAAGCCTTTCCAATTACCGAACAGTTTGAGTAGAATGTTTGCGTTCTTAATTTTTTAATTTATCTTTATATGAAAGTGCACAGTTTTACAGCTCTCCAATTTAGAAGAAATAGAGATCCACACATGTCACAAATAATATTCAAGTTTTGGTGATCTACCTGTTGAGGATCACCAAATCATTAGATCAAATAAAGAACTTACATAGTGACTTCAAATTTACTGGATCAGCGTGAAATGTATACAGTGTATTTTCCTCCCCCACCCCCAATTTAGCTTTCTTATTCTAGCAATTAATATTCGGTCAATATCCCTTTAGATTAAAAAAGTATGGTAAATTTAGATTAAGGAAGTCTTAGATTTTTAAGAAAGATAAAGTAGTTTTGCAGATATATCCAAAATAAATTTTTGTTTGCTTTTCGTAATTGTTCACTCCGTGTGCATAATCAAAGTTTGAGCGGTTTTTTCTTTAGTTTTTTTTTTTTTTTTTCTGATGGACACTTCTCCTCCTCCAAATGTATTCACATAGGAAGAAACCTTTTTCGTTTTGTGTTCTTTGACTTCAACTGATCTATCGAAGATACTTGTACCCTTGGGAAAATTCATTAGTACGTTCAAGGCGGCAAGTTTCCTCAAAGAATGAACCAACCCTTCTTATCTGTAGCTCTGGGAACCGCCGATTGAGACCCATAAATATCTCCTATTTCTTGTCTATTCTCAATGACTTTCGACTGAGGTGCAATAAAACAGAACTCGATATAGGCGATAGGCCCAGTGAGTGCTCTATTGTTGATGGAAGAACCGGAAATTCATATGCAAATACGGAACTGTCTTGTCACTTTCACTGGAGACTTTGTAAAGACAGTTGCAAAGAAATTTTTGGTCGTAAAGGTGTTTATTTTGAGAAGAAAAAATGTCCGACTACAGAAAGCAGAAGGAAGAAGGGTGTTGCTCCTTTTAATAATGGGCGCAACAAGTTTCAAGAGCTCCATATAGGTCTCCTCGTTCATTCGCAGATAATTGTGAAAATCTTCTGGCGAAAATCGTAAATTTTCTAATAATTTTATATGGGATAAATTCTCTCTTTCTTTTAGCCACTTTTTTCCCAAATTTTTTTTTTAGCTTTTCGCTTTTTCTCGCTATTTTTTTCAGAAAGCACGATGCCAACTAACGCAATCGCTGTATCCATCGCCATTCCGTGCCAAGTCTGAACGCAAACTGTGAAATGTTTGATCGTGTGGGCAAATGATGAAGGCGTGGAAAGTCAGTTATTTATTGCTATCCCGGTCATAAAAAACTCCCACCCCGGTCATAAAAATCGCCCGTAACTAATTGTTTGACAGACGAATTGGTATGTGAATGCCGGCTTTAAATAAGCATCTTTTTGTAAAAGCATTTAAAAAAGAAAATAGAAAGTGCTAAGTAGCGATAGAGGCTCTATTCTGTCGGCTCATACTCATTTTTACTTCCTTGTACGTAGTATAAGGAAGTAATGTGATCCCGAAAAATTTTGGGGGCCAAATTTCGACAAAAAAACCGATTTTGACTACCTCTAAATTTAATTTTAAGAATTTTTTCGATGCATCTCATCGTAGGTTAGCATGCACGATCATATTAACGCGTCTGCAACTCATTTTGACCAGCGGCGAGTCTACTGTGGCCAGTTTTCCCATGCCGTCTGTACGTAAGTACGTATGTATGTAACTCGCATATCTCAAAAACTATTGGTCGTAGAATGTTGAGATTTGATATTTAGGATTGTTCTATGATCTAGTTGTGCACCTCCCCTTTTGGTGGCAATCGAATGGATAGTTTATGTACAGGACCGCCCAAAAGATTCGAAATACATTACGCTCTATGGGCCGAAATTCATTAAACTCGCCTAACTCAAAAGCTATTAGGCGTAGAATGTCGAAACTTCATATTTTGGATAGTTGTAACATCTAGTAGTGCACCCCCGCTTTTGGTTCCATTCGACTGGATAGTTTATCTACAGGACTGCCCAAAACATTCGAAATACATTACGCTCAATGGGTCGAAATTCATTAAACTCGCATATCTCAAAAACTGTTAGGGGTACAATGTTGAAACTTTATATTTAGGATTGTTGTAACATCTAGTTGTGCATCTCCCCTTTCGGTTCCGTTCGACTGAATAGTTTATGTACAGGACCGCCCAAAAGATTCGAAATGCATTACGCTCTAAGGGCCGAAATTCATCAAAGCGTTTTTTAGAGGTATTGGGCTATTTCAAACGAGTCAGAAGTAATATAGGCTGTAAAGAGTTAGAAAATGAATTTCTCTATTAAAAAAAGTGTCTTTATCATTTATAGTTCTGCTACAGGAACACTCAAAAGATTTCCAATACATTACGGTCAATGGCAATTTTAGGGGCATTCATCCATTTCAAGCACAATACCGTCCTACTACATAAGTTAGGTAATGGTCCGACCACGGTCACGTGCCTCCCTCAAGAACTATGCCAAAAGCCGCCAAGCTTGGCGACTTTTGGTGTACGTGTGTGCATATTTAACTTTCAAATCTCAAAAACTATTATGAAATTTCATATATAAGAATGTTGTAACATCTAGTTGTGCATCTCGATTTTTGGTTCCAATCTACTGGAGAGTTTATTTACAGGACCACCGGAAAGAATTTCAGTACTTTAATGTCTATGGACATTTTCAATATAATACTACTGTAGATAGTCATTGTTTGGTACAAGCCCAAAATCTCGCCGTCTGTCCTCGACCTTGGCGAGTTTTGGCGAAATATCGCCAAATTTGGCGATAGTCAGTCATTGGGTCCATGCCCAAAGTATCGCCATTTGTCATCGTTCTTGGCGAGTTTTGGCGAAATATCGCCCAAATTTGGCGATAATCTGTCATTGTTTGGTCCATGCTTAAAATCTCGCCAAATGTCGTCGACATTGACGAGTTTCGCCGAAATATCGCCAAATTTGGCGCCAAAAAGTATTTCGTATTTTGTATAACTCTAAAACTTTAACCCGTAGAATTTTGAGCTTTTGTATTTAGAACTATATTATAATATCTAACGGTTTTCAATATCTTTTTTGACAGCAATCGACTGGGAATTTATTTACAGGGTGAGCCAAATGACTTTAAATACATTAAGGTGTATGGATGCATTCAATTCATTGAAAGTCTGTGGTCAATGACTACTTTGGCTATCCCCAAAATCTCGCAAACTATTTCAAGTTTGTCGGCTTTTGGTGAAATATCGCCAAATAAAGTGTCAGAAGGAAATCTTTCAAATTGAACTCAGCTTGGCGATATCGAAATATTTGGCTGGAAATCGCTAAACCTTACTATTATTGATATTTTATCTCTTTCAAACAAATAAATTTAGAGGAAGTGCGTCGAAAATATTTTTGATCTAATGGACGTGCAAGGAAGTCATGTGTTGGACACATCAGATTTTTTATTAATTAATTTTAGCTTTAATTTGAGGAGATAGCAACTAGTTTTTACACATTAGGCTTCTTTACGTATGTACTTATGACTGGATTAAATTCGTTACGTTTGGTGAGTGAGCTTCGGGTAGGTTTTCTTGATTGTTTTGTCCTTCTGACGAAGATTTATAAGCGGGCTTCGAGCCAACCACACAAATCCGATATACTTGTTCACAACAACTACGTACCGTACATGTTCTTCGTTTTGGGGAAAATGAACAATAGCAACTTCATGTAACAAGCTAAGTACAACTCTTAGACTGTTTCTCATAAGTTATTTCCTTATTTTAGTGTTTGTTTATATTCATTGCACTTGCTAATTGGTTCTAGAACTGTAGTTAGCATTTCTTATTATATAGTTATCGATATGTTAAATATTTTGGAATGAGTGTTTTTGTTTGCAGTGCTCCAGTAAGTGAAAGAATATCGCTGAACTTAAACATCGTGGCACTGTGATAAATATATTGTTTATTTTCAGTGTTTGTACTTGAATAGTCGTCTAACACCGAACAATTTATGATGTTTTTAGTGTGCATGTGTGCTCTGGGGGATTTCACATCAAATATAATATATACACTTCCCAGACTTATAAATTTCTATCTTCTATACTTACAATAAGAATACTGATTTTCTAGGAGTATCTTAAAGTTTCCTAACGCGTAAGTACCGTCAATAATTTAAATCAATGGATATATCTCAATTAAGTTTATGAGGTAAACCAAATTAAAGAAATGGTATATTTCACCTTTTAACCCATAAAAGAACAGAAGAATTGTATCTACAAATTATTTATAATTTCCTTGTAATATTTGTTATGTAGTTTTAAATAAGTACACACTTTGGAATTCTTTTTGCATATTGCATACTATTATTTCTTAATCCTAGTAAAAATGAATCAAAGAAGCATAGTTATACACTTTTTTTTCAAAGTTAATGAAACACTTTTAACTACAATTTTGTAAACATATATATAAATCAAACCATAGCAATATTTTAAAAAGTATGAAATTTATATGTATATGGAATGTAACAGTTTTTTTTATTTTATTAATAAACAACTGGTAATTAAAATAGCAACACCAAGAAGGTGACATGCAACATACAGTGCAGCAATTTTAATGTCGAGTAGTATATCTTATCAAAGAAATATTTCTAGCTTCATAACATTGTGATTTTCTTTTTTCTACAAATTATGTCATTATCAAAAACAATAATCATTTTCTTCGGTTTTGAAAGTAATTTTTCATTTGTATGAGATAAACAGCTAGATTTTGATTTCAAGTAATTTTACAGTGGGGATTTTCTAGTTTTTTGTATATTCAGGGGCGACTTGGAATTCAGGGATTTGGGAAATTTTATGTCTGGAAAAGTCAGGGAATTCTGCAAAAATCTCTTCTAAATCAGGTAGATTTAAAACTCATGTTTATCGTCATTTGATGCAGAATACCGTGTTTACTCGCGTAATAGTCACACCCCCGTTTTGAAGCAGAAAAAATAGCTTTAGAGTTACAATATTATATAGTAGATTTTACCCGCATAATAGTCGCACCTGGACTTTCAACATGAAAAATTGGTAAAAAAGTGCGACTATTGCGTGAACAAACATGGTAGTTTTGGATTCTGGTGATCGGAACAGCTTTAGTATTGGTCATTATTGGCAGTCTTTGTCATAACTTTGTGAAATTTTCAATGGCATTAATATTTTATTTAAATATTATGTATTCATTTTTTAAATTCTTAAACAGGGATGTATAGATTTTTTTATAATTCTTATTCACTATATTTTAACCCATTTATGCCTAGCGTCCCTTTTTTGGGACGGCATTTTCGCTATTAGTCGAAAACGTTATTTATTTTTCCTAGCCTTTATTCATGAGTATTGAGCCTCAACTCCGCACAATATTTTAACATGACCAAGTAAGATGTTGATATTTCGATTTTTATGCAAAATGATTTTAAAATAAATCATTCCTTGTTCAAGAAGTTGACATCAGAAATTTATCTATTATTTCTGTTATCAGTAAAAATCGAAGAAAGTCGCAAAAATATCCAGACACAAATGGGTTAAGTTAACATTTACTCTGTGAGGGGGGTTCCACTCCCTCAAACCCCGTTTCTTTCTTTTAAATAAATACAATTTCAGTTTACTAACAACCATAGTCAGATAAAAGAAAAAGCTATCTGCGCACATAATCCAAAACTATCTACAAACTCATATGACGTATTTAACGAGAAGAGGGGGGGGGTGTCCTGAGAGTTCGGACCTCCCCCCCACTAAAATTTTGATTTTTGTCACTATAATGATAGTCTTTTTGTGAAAAATTCTGCCTTTTTTACGGTTTGGACTCCCCCCCCCTCCCAAAATGTTTCCTGAATACGTGCCTGCTCGTGATAACTGAATACATATTGCGTATATGAACACGTGTATATGCATTCGAAGCACATATCTGTGCAACGCGCTTGCGCTATAGTGACTAGCTGCTGCTGTTGTGAACATGTATATCGGATTTGTGTGCTTCGCTCGAAGTCCGCTTGTAAATCCTCGTCCGAATGACAAAACAAGGGAGTTACCCTCTGTGGGGGTCTTTGTAAGGGGTCCTAGCCCGTATTTGCCCTAAGTTTCGGAGAAAACCACGAAAAACACCGAACGGTTAGGTCGACGGATGTGCGATGGAACCCGAACCCGGGACCTTCACACTTCGGCCGTCTACCATTTTCAGTGATATAACCACTGTGCCATGGTGAGGCTTTGTGCAAGATAAATTGTTTATTTATTTTAATGCATAAATTTTAAATCCATTTCATATCAGTGTCTAGTTATAAAAGTATTTTTTTAATATTTTGCTTATTATACAGTTTGATCATCAACGTTTTAAATTTCAAAATCTCGAATCATAAGTGTAGTCAGTGGCCAATATTCTGAATCAGGAACACTAAACATAAATAGAAATTTTTTATTCAATACTTGATATTAAGAAAGTAATTAAAAATTAGCGCAGATCAGATCGCTCTGTAAGCAGTTCTTTATAAAAGTTTTACATTTAAAAAGAGAGGAATGCTTAAAAATTTGAGCTTTCCCTTTTTAAAAAGTTGAAAATTTGATTCTTTTTTCTTATTCATTATTTTTTCAAAAAGATTTGACGAAAATTAAGCATATTGTTAAATGTAGTAAAAATATTTTATCATGTAAATTTATTTCGTATGTTCAATAGCAATGATGCAGACAGTCTTCTATTTTAAAACAAGATGGTAATTTTGACATTCTAATTTGAAAGGGCAGGCCCATGGTCAGGATTTTTATTCGGGGATGCTCAAATATTCAAATACCATAACTTAAACATAGGTATCATGGAGTTCTATGAAATGTGCAAGAAAGAGGCCCCTACCCTCCGACATAGGCAAGGCATAGTGATCATTTTAAAAATATACTGAAACTTTTTGTATTTTAGTACTGAAGTGTCTGAAATACTGAAATAAGCCTTCTCTAGAATAAGGGTCTTCCCTAGAATATAAGCCTTCCCTAGAATACTGGGTGGATAGTGGTAATGGGGCCCCTTGGGTGCCCCTCTCTTGTAGAGGACGCGGGGCTGCAGAGCCTGTTTCCCTAAATCCGCCCCTGTATATAAACATACATATTTGAACTTTCAGGGGGAGGGTGTAGCTCCTCAAGCCTCCCCTTCCCTGGCTACGTGCTTGTCGAGGGGGAATTACAACAAGTGCTGCTGAAAAGTAAAATTATTATGCTCCTAGCTTGTGCTAACAAATTTCAGTTTATAGATGAGCCAAAAGTAAAATGTGATTTTTTAAATGTGTTTAATTCACTGAAGTAAATTATTTTGTTTCTAGGTGTTTGCTTGGAATAAATCATAACAGAGGATACAAGAAGAATCTTGATGTGAAAAAACGTGTGGCCGTTAATATGAAAATTCTCAATTTACTTAATTAATGTCGGCATATGAGCTAATTGACCACTAATTGTATATTAAGAAATACCCATGAATACTGGGGAGCAAATATATAAAATTATAAACAATAAACTTTGTAAATATTCCTTTGTTTGTACTTTATAAATACTGTATTTTTTTCCTTAAAATAAATCTAATTTTTCACAATTTTTCCTGACGTATTTCTTTGATTATTAATGAATTACAAGAATATTACAAAAATCTACTAATACTAAGCATAGATATATCCTGCAAGAATAATTTTAAACTTCAAAAACTATTTCTGAAAAATAAGATGCATATATGTATATACATTAAAACCTCTACTAACGGTCACCTCCGAAGACTGGTCATCTCTTAAAACAAACACTGTTAGAAGTTTAAAGAATTGAATTAACATTATTGTGAACCTCCAAAGAACGGTTGTCTCATATAATGGCCATTATGGGACCAGACGTAGCTGTTTTTCAGAGGTTTCACTCTATATATGTAGTATTTACTTGAACGACGCCATCACTACATTAATCAATAGTTTAGAAGACAACATATATATTCTTTTAACTACAATGACGCGCTACAATCACCTAAAAATAAAAGTTACAGTAAATACTTCAACTAACTTCATTTCCTACAAATACCCCAACCATTTATTTAGGGACAATTGATATGACAAACTGATACGCTTCCCTCCCCATGAACATAGAAATTGATGGATACTTGATGGATAATATCAAGAAAAGCATTAAAAAATAAACTTTAAACTATATGCTTGGAATATCTACACTCCCACCCCTGATCCATTGATTTGTGTATAAATTTTCGTGTTTCTAATTGCATTGATTCATTTGAAATCAGCTTCTTTGATTACTGTTTTACTTGATTGATAGCAATCGTTCTTATAAATCTTTCTTTTTTCAACATTAATATTTTATTTTGTACAGTTACTTAATTTTAAAGTATGCCCTTGGATGGAATTGATTAAAAATAATTAATGTCACCTATGATTTCAAAACATACTCAAGAATTTATTTTCATTAACATTTCGTAGCAGAATTCTTTTACCACTTAACAGGGCCAAGGTCGTCGAAAGAAGCTAGTATATCATAAAATTATTGAAATTTTTAAGTAATTGTAAGTAAGTAAATTTTTTAAGTAATTTTAAGTAAGGTATTGAATTATTAAAAACAAAAGAAAGTTGTTATAAATACAAAATATATTTCATAAATAAACTGGTTTTTTCTGTAAATTCCTTAAATCAAGCTGTAAAAAAATGGTTAAAGTCTGCTACATTGACAGAAATATAATGTCGACAAAACACGGGAATCTGGAAAAATTACAAATTTCTTGAGTATCTAAAAAAAAAAAAAAAAATACAAAACATTTCTATAAAAATTTAACGGCGAATCTGTAAAAATTTTTAAAAATACAGAAGAAATCAGTAAAACGCATATAAGATTTCTGTAAAAGAAACAGAGACTCTGTAAAAAATTACGGAAGACTTCTGTAAAATACACAAAATATTTCTATAAAATTGATGAAGAATCTGTAAAAAATTACAGAGGACTTCTGTAAAACACACAGAAGATTTCTGTAAGATAGATGGAGAACCTGTAAAAAATTACCGAAGACTTCTGTAAAACACACAGAAGATTTCTGTAAAAGAAACAGAGAATCTGTAAAAATTATGGAAGACTTCTGCAAAACATACAGAAGATTTCTGTAAAATAAACAGATAATCTGTAAAAAATTACAGAACATTTCTGTTAAATATACGGAAATAAACTGGCGTCCTGGCTGACAGTTTTTTTCTGTAAATTTGACAGACTTTTTTTGCAGTGTATATATATATATATATATATATATATATATATATATATATATATATGTAAAACTACAGTCGTCAGTATGCATTTATTGATAGGGTCTTACAATTCTCCTTATAAATGCTTTATTGCTAATGAGTTCAGAAATTCACCAAATATTTCAGAAAAAAATTTCAAGGAATTCTTTCTTTTACAAAATCCTCACCTTCATGATAAATGGACAGTTTAAAAAAAAGAAGAGGTATAAGATAAACTTTAGTACTTCAGACCTTTTCAGAAGGTCTGAAGAGCTGACATGATGACTTGGACCCGGGATTGAAGTTTCTTCGGTCGATGTACCATTTTAGGCCCAAGGTGGCCCATAATGATCCCCTTAAGAGGAAAACTTGCATAAAATACCATCAATGGTAAATAAAACTTTGGCCCTTTGCTACAATATTTTACACTACATTTTGCATCATAAACATATTTTAATAATATTTTAAACCCACACTGAAGTTATGAGAAAATTGAATTTTAAAAATGTGTCAAAAGGATCATTTTACCAGCACCCAAGGGCAAAATGATCCTTGATTCAAAAGCAATCGTATATTGTTTTTATCGGCAAAATAAAAGTTATAAAAATAATTATGACTGTACATAATGAAAAAAAAAATTTACAATAATATAGTATGCATAATTTATTTTATGAAAATTTTAAAATGAAAAAGTACCACGAACAATAAAATGGAATATTTCAAAAATATTCAAAAATTATGGCCTACAATAAATGCAGAAATAAATTAAATAATGAAATGAGGAATCACGCCTTTTCAGAAGGTCTGAAGAGCTGATGACTTAGACCCGGGATTGAAGTTTCTTCGGTCGATGTACCATTTTACCCGGCAGTATAACTGCCCACTTTAGGTCATATTACTGGAACACGCCGAGAAACATAACAAACTAAACAAGTGTAACTCACATCTGAAAACATACTTTATTCAGTAAACCAAGTCTCATTTCTGTGTATTAAAGACTTTATTTCCAAATAAATAGGAAAGTTAGTGCTTACCTTATAAGACAAATGATAAAACCCAACTTATAAAAAAATTCTCAGACACGTAATGCACCGATCGCTTTAATGTCGCCATTGCTTCTTTTTGACTTGGCACAACTAGTTTATGGGTTACCTAATAGATAGCACTGCGTGTGTGGAAGAAAGCACATGTGGATCGTTTTGCCCGCTAGGGTCATTTTGGACAAACAACCCCTATATAACAATAACTAACGTTAAAAAATGGTTTGGAAAATGAAATTGTTTTAAAGATACATCCAGTTACTTCTTTATAAATGCAGTCTGCGTCTGTTTTAACTGCTAACTTTGCAGTTGCTTATGAGCAAGTTTTGAAGAATTAGATAATTTTGCATTTATATTGATTAATTCAGAAACATGTGTGCGTGCGATATTATGTGTATTTGTTTTAAAACCCTTTATATCTCACCCCCTTTTTAGCTGACCCTTAGACCTTTAAACCCTTTATAGCTGAAATTTTCCAAATTTTTTACTGCAATGTGCAGAAACAGATTATATAAGCATACTGAAAGTTTTTATTTTCTAGCTTTGTAATTCATGTAAAAGTTTATTGACAAAAATGTGTTTGTTGTAGAGTTCAATAAACGATAATCTTTATTCTCTATTACTTGAAAATATATTTCTTGTATACCAAAGTGTTATCGAAGTGTTTATGAACAGTTTAAGGTGAGAACTTTTTAAACAATCATTAACATTCTTGCAAGAAGCTAACATTTGCAAGAGCTAACATTCTTGCACCTTTGAAAAAACACTATAAGTGCTGCGATAACCAATAGTGCGACTGCCGAAGAATAATATAAAGTTTCTGTTACACCATTATTTAAATATCACAAATTTTCAGATTTTTTATTTTTAAATTGCTTTAGGCTCACATTATTCTAGAAAAAAAAAACAGTCATTCAAATATTTTTAATACACTATATGATTAATTTATACAGTTCTAATTGACATATTTCAGATCTGCAACATGGTGACATAAAGGGTTAATTTCACATAAAAAAAAAAAAACAACACGCTGATGGCATTGAAAAAGAACCCATTAAGAAGTATTTGAAGCCATACTTTAGTACCTCCGCTTTACATATCTCTTTCAAAACACTTGCGTACTTTCCACGAAATCGTTTCCAGGCTGCGATAGATAACAAATAAGAGAAATATAAAAGTTTTTATCTGCGAACTGGAGACAACATTCTGTCAGTTATCACCAAAACGAAACCTTTTCTTTCGATTAAGAAATGCTTTTCTTCAATGTGAAAGGAAAGTATGAGCTTTATGCAGAGACCATAATTTCATTCTATTGTTTTCCCAGATAAGAGGAGCAAAAGAGGTGGGACTTTCCCTTCTTGCATACTAATGAAACGCCCCTTTCTTTATGATTCTGAGTAATGTTTGAGGCTAAACAGATATACTGCGCAAACGAACAACAACCAGGTATGTTTCGAAGTGCTCGACCATCATGAGTGATTGATGAGTACCATGGGATTCCACTAAAATGTCATATTTGGAAATGAAACAACGTGAAAAAAATGCAAAAATTAGGGGAATTTTTTATTTCCAAAGTTGTTAACTTTATTTTTATCACTAGGGTGCTATCTCATTCGGTCCCAGATTTTTCTTTACGACGAAGTCGCTTTGTCGTCATGATTTGTAAACAGGTTTTGTAAGCATGATTTGAAGACAGGTTTTGTAGACAGGAACTGTCACGATGAAGATCTTTTGAATGTGTTTGTCAGATAAAGCGGAGGGGGGGGGAGATTAAAATCTTGAAAGTCGCACAAGGTTTGCAATTTCAGATAACTGGTCGTCAAATTTGCTTCTAAAAAATAACTTCAAAACCGAGCTTGGCGATATCTTCCGAATTTGGCTAGAAACTAGAAAAATATACTTAAAATATGACCGGGCGAAGATTGTAAAATAGTGTTTGTAGGCGATTTTAATGCAGATTCCATTTCCAAATATGCGTTTTATGAAACAAGAAAGACAAACAAGGCACACTCATGGATTATGATGCCCATTCCAAACAGTATTTAAAATGGTGAAGTATAGTTGGAATATGCTTGCGAAGATATTAAAACAGTTTCAGTGGGTGATTTTAACATATATTTCGATTCGAAAGACATAGATTTTCTGGTTCCTTAAACGCCACTTTGAACTTCGCGCACTTTGGTGAGCCTTGCAGTCGTGGTCTCTAGGAGTTATTTACAAGTTTCAGCGCTCCCAAAGGAATTCGATGAAAACTAAAGGGAACAAATTAGCGATAAACGCACCAGTCACGGAATTTGAAGACACCCAATTATTGAAACTACATACCCAAATTTAATAAATAAGTAATGGAATGCTGTACATACATGTTGTTCCAAATTCATATTAAGGTTCTCACATAAATACAAAAAATCGTCGTGGCAACTGCATATTTTTAGTTATTGCCACCTTGGCGAGAGTCAGTGCATTAAAATAGTAATCAACCCAAGAAAGAAAAACACGGCACACTCATGGATTATGATGCACATTCAAATAGTAATCAAAACGGTGAAGTACAGTTGGAATATGCTTAGCGTAGATTGTAAAACAGTTTTAGTAGGCGATTTTTAGATAGATTTCGATTCCAAAGATGCGTTTTATGGAACAAGGGAGAAAAATACGGCACACTCATGAATAATGATACACTTTCCTTCCTAATAGAATAAGGGAAGAAATTAAAGAAGACGCATGGATTAGGATACGCTTTTAATCTATAGCACTTTAGTGCGTATTTAAAATCTGAAAGTGTTTCTGATTTTCTTACCTTTTTTAAAATTTATCTTTTTTTCTACTCATTTCAAAAATTTGAAATGAATGGTCTAATAGTGCCAGAGAAACTTTTCTTTCAAAGTGGAAAATCGTACAAAATCTAAAAATCGGGATGCGGTTAAATAATTTTCCTGCTTAGCCATTCTGCTAGTCGAGTGCGAGTGTATTAGATAATATACATTCAAATAATACATTTGTACGCATATGTCTCATTTCTTGAGTAGGTATAATTCATGCTTATTGGTTAAAAGAGTGAAAGAAATTGAAGCGTTGAAATTGAAATATCAGTAAAATTAAGAAATCGTAAAAACTTCAGATTTTAGAAATTTCTACAGTGGCGGCAAGTGGTTAAAAATGTTAGTGCAGCCGGAAACATAGGAGCCCCCCTCCCCCTTCCTCCAGACAGGAATGGAAAATCTTTGTTACTGAATTCGAACGCTGGCTGATTAAGCCTTCCCTGAGGAAAAAAAAAAAAGAAATTACATAAAAAATGTAAGAGATCCTATTTTACTTCCATAAAATGGACATAAATTTCAACTAGCCGCTCTTATCTTCTAAATTACATTAATCCGTGTCTGATTCGAAGTTTCCTTAGAATTTTCTTGTGTAATGATAACATGAGAAGAAAAGTAAAAAAAAGAAAACTTACTTATTTTTTATAAGTCAAATCAATCCTCCTTTCTTTTAAACTTGCGAATCGGTCAGTGATGTCCTCATAAAATGGCGTTGTTTTAATAAGTTCATCAGTTATTCCCCGTTCGATTGACAGCGTCGATAATGCGGTCAGTTCCCCGGACATGGAATTCCTCAAATAATTTTTAATTCTCTTTAGACAAGATTAACTTCTTTCACTTGTTGTGCTTGTAGTGGGTATTGTCATTATCAAACACAGGAGTTTATATACTTCTTGGAAAATGTCCTTCGTTCCATTATCCATGTTTTTAATTATTTCTTGCATACTACAATTGCTGTATGATAAATCTGCATGAAACAGTTTTAATTCATTTTTAAGTCTATGAGTATCACTTATCACATTTGGATAAGAGTTTTTCAAGCTTTCTATAGCATTTTCTGGGATGTTATTTATGGAAAAGTCCACAAACTTTGAAGAATCGGCGAGACGAAAAAATATAAACATTCGCTATCTTCAAATCGCTGTTCTATACAACTGGTCGACTCGATTCTTTCGGTTTATCCGTCTTTCCTCGAAAATGGGGGAAAGCATATAGGGTGCCAATTACAAAATCTGGTTAGAAAAGTCCGCGCAAAATAGGGGTCGTTAAGAAAGTGCGAAGGTGCTATTTTCTGATCAATCCTTTCTAACTTATATGCGGTTTCCCGATCTTTGAAGGTGTAAGGAGAGGTCAATGAAGTCGTTACTGGGCAATTTGAAGGTCGTTAAAAAGCCATTAAGTTGTCCCCTCTCCCCGTTGTCAACTGTAACGGTCAGTAGAGAGATATTTTTTCCGGTTTTTCTGTTTGAAGACACTCTTTAGTTAGTTGACATTTTGTTAGTCCGCATTGCATGATTTTTGTCTTTTTACGATGGACGAAATAGCGTACATCCAGTCAACCTAAGGAAAACCAATGCTGGTTTTAAACAATTTTTTGTTTCAGTTAAACAAAAAACATAAAACAAAAAATTATTGGAAATGTGATGAAGTTACCTGCAAAGCACGTGTAATAACAGAGGATACTGAACCCCATAAATGCACGAGAAAAACTTTGACTCATAACCATGAGCCTCCAACCGGAAATTTATTAAAAAGGGAGTTTTCTCAAAAATTAAAGTCAGAAGCGGAGAAAAGTATTACAATGCCAGTGCCACAAATATATTAGTAAATAATTTATTTTTCTTCTTAAAAAGTATTTTTACTAATAAAGAAATGCATTTTATATGAAAATAAATTTATGTGTAAAGAAAAGTTATAAAATCACAGAAACGCTTTGCCTTTTAACATAATTTTTATTTTATTCACATTCATTCTATGCAAGTTTGATGAATTTAGATTGTCAACTCTAAATCAAAGAATTATAGAGTTCTAAATTAGTGTATTGCTTCATTACCATTAGCTTTTCATGTTCAATAAATAAACAAATTAACACAGTGCACACCAGAAGCTAAATTACATAGAAGTTTTAAAAAATTAATAAACAATTAATGCATAATATTTACTTCTATAAAGGAAGTTTTAGACGAATTGCTGTCAAAACTCCAGTTTTAAAAATTAATATTAGAGTTACTAGTGCTATTATCTGAAATTTTGTGGTTATTTTTTTTTATTAATTGGAAGAAAGAATATTTTAAAATAAATTTTAAATTGAATATTCATATGCTTATTGCAAACTTCTGATTAGTTGTAAATATTATCCTTAAAGGTTGTTTATAATATTGGTATACGCTGTAAAAAATAAGAAATACACTCACAGCTATAAACAGCAATATAAATGTTACATTTAAAAAAAAAAAGTGCCGGGCGGTCATTATTGAAGAATCAAATCTGAAAGATGGCCAGTACGGCCAACATTTATAATCAACATTTATAATAGAATCTCTTTCACCTTTTTAACTGTTCTCTCCTATCGACAAAAAAAAAAAAAAAAAAAAAAAAACAACAACAACGCATAAGTGAAAATTTCCTTTTTGCGTCCAGCGGCACCTTTTTAGGTGGAAAAATCCAATAAAATCGTCTGTGTGAATTAATGATAGACAGTAAAGCATTCAATATAAAATATCATAATGTTCTTTTTTCGACCAAATCATGTTTTTTTTTAATAAGGCGAATAGTTAAATACTGTTAAATCATTTTAAATCGTTACTGGCTGCTGTCATTTTATAGTTTTTGAACTGAATGATAATCGTTTATGAGACTCATTCGTAGACAAAGAAGTATTTCCAAAAATATACATTCTATTCTATGATTTTCTTAAAATATCTATTAGTTGTATTTCCTATCTCTCTTTGAATTTTTTTTTTCTCTCTTACATAACAGACATTATTCAGAATGAAATGTGCGTATGTAAAATATAATACATAAATGCAAGTCTACAAAAAAAATTTAAAATACACTATTACTTGTGTTTTAATTTTTTTTTCGTAGACTTGCATTTATGTAATAATGGCGTGCTAATTAAATATATTTATAATTAAAAAATTAAATTGTTGTCGTATTATAACGTTTAAAACGAAACATAAATCTAAAATGAGTTAACAAATCACGAATGTCTATTTTATACGCAGCCATTAGCTATATTGCTTTATTTTTGTAAGAAATGTGATTTCGATAACTTTTCTTAACTGTCGGAGCAGCGCGCTGGTGGTATATATAGAGGAGGCAGAAGCTGCGAGTAGCTTCCAGAAAAGTCTATTTCTCGGAGATTCTACATAAAGCAGGAATTTTGATTACATTATAGAAGAGAAATGTTAGGTTTTTATGTGTTTTTAATGCAGGAAAACAAACTTTCAGGCCCCATTGGAAAATCGCGCCCAATGACCAAAATATCGTTAAAAATAAGTCCCCAAAAGTGAATAGAACGAGGCCCTAGGACCCATATTTCTCGAGATTTCTAGAAACCCCATATAAAAACAGGAGAAAACAAAACCTTCGTATCTCCAGTTCTAGTTGACGGATTTTGATGCAACAAAAAGCAAAATTTAACTATTTGATGCGTGGAATACGAATTTTGAACTATTTTAAGCCCAAGAACAACGGGTTGCCCCGAAAATTCGTAACAATATATTCCTTGTGCGCAGACGTCATATGAAAAAGCACAAGGCGAATTTTGCTCGACTTTAAAACTCTCTGAATACAGCTGTTCTCCAATTTTAAGCTACTTTTCGTCCTTTTTCCGTCTATAAAGCTCTCCCGATATCCCAATTTGTTAGATATTTTACGAATTGCTGAGACATACAAGTCATGTTACGAATCATATACGTATGAAAGTTAGGTATTATCATAAATGAGATCTTCGTCATTTGGATGTCACGAGATTAAAATTGCTTTAGAAACTAAGTTCGGTTATGAGGTTTTCAGATGAAAACTGCTAAACGAGCTAAATTATAGGCTTCCACGATATACAAAAATTTAGAAAATTAAAATAACGTGATTTTTTTAACTTTGAATAATTTAAGTTGAATATTACAGCTGAGAATGACATCATTTTGGTGTCATGAGTATGAAACTGCATTGGAACAATTCTTTATCGTTTTTAAATCGTGTAGAAACCGTTATATCATTTAAAGGTATTCTCCAGGAGCACCTCAAAAGAATTACATAACTGTCAGTGGCAGTTTTACAGACATTCACCCATTTCAAGCACAATACTATCCTACTATATAGTTAGCTAATGGTCAAACGACAATTGGGAGTCCCCCTCAAAAATTGTACCGAATGTCGCCAAGCTTCGCGACTTTTGGACCCGAAAACGTGTTTTAAAAAATGAACCCAGTTTGGCGATAATTTCATTTTTCGGATGGAAATTAAAAGGTTTCTAATGTGACAAGATAAACATATGGCGGTTCCAATAGAAATTTTGAAAATCAGTAACTTGTTCTCTAATTATTCGACTTACATGCACCAAAATTGCATCCCCTCCCCCAAGTGCGTGGGAGATTTTAGACCGCAAAATCGTAGAAGAGCAAATTCCCCACTCTCCATGTCGATACTTACGATTATGTTGTATAAGAGGGATATTTATACTTTTGACACCCTCCAAGAAGACTAAGTCGAAGCGACAAACAGAAAACATGCTGTGTTTGTCTGTTCTTCCGTACTCTAAATGCCATATATATTTGCATAGATTACTACAAAATTAATGTTGTTCCTATTTACAGTACCGTGTACGAGGCCCGAATACGCCCACCGGGAAGAAGGGAAATGTCCTGATGGGCCGGTCACTTTCACATATATATCGCATGTATAATGTGCATGTTTGCTCAGAATGCAATGTAAACTGTTCGCCGTTTACATATGTTTCCCGGGCCGGTGTGATCAGTTGTATCCAGCCCTGCCATGTACCCAACTGAAAAAGATGTCTGAAGCATTTGTATCTCTTCTACAGGAGTACTGAAAAGAAATCTAATACATTAAGCTTTAAGGTTAATAATTCTTAAAAGCATATTTTTTATACCAGGTATGGGCAACCTCTGAAAAGTTGCAGGCCGAACTTCAGGATTTTAGCGAAGTGGCGTGCCAAACTTCAGGATTTTAGCAAAGTAGCGGACCAAAATTCAGGATGTTAGTGATGTCGAAGGCCGTATAATTGGGATTTATATGGGAGGTTGAATGGTTTATATGGGGTTTCGATATGTTGAGCGAACCGGAGGGTGCCCATATTTGTGTTTTAGACTTATTCGTCTGTTTCAAACAAAATAAAGTTAATATATGTTATTAAGGATCATCAAGTAATGACCTCGATAGAAAATAGTGTATGTAGGGTTTATAATTCTTCTACAGGAGCACTCAAAAGAATATCGATACATTACTGCCTTTCAATACGGATACATTCATCCTTTCATCCTTTTATAGCACAATTCAGTAAGTATATAAACGTTTATAACTGTTTACACTCCAGTTAAAAGTTGGGGGGAAAAAATTAAACTTTTTTACAGGTTCTCCGAAAAATAAATTAATGGCGTGCACAGCATCTTTATAAGATTAACTCTTAAATCTCCCCGAAGTGTAAAGGTCCTTGGTTTTGGCCTATCCCATGGCTGCGGATCTAACTCTGTAGTTTTGGACGATTTTCTGCAGATGTAGCATGAATACCCTGTAGCATGAAAACCCGTAAAGAGATCCTGTGTCCAAGATGTCCTCCTTAGGTAGATAGACTTCATATTGCTTTGTCTTAACCACTAAACTAAAATCTCTCAATATTTAAATACACAGCTGTGACGTTGTCCGACTAATTACGAATAATTAGAACTTATGAGATATATCTGTGACGCTCTCTTTTCTTACCCCTCACTACTTGAATCTCTCCGATAACCTTTGATCTGTGCGGTATCATAAAGAATTCCACAAGGAGCTATAGATTTTCGATAATGTGCAGTTCTGACGTTATAGAACGCATAAATCCCAGAGTGTTTCAAGGGCTCTTCAGAATTGGACAGTATAGCGGCTTGAAAATCTCATAACTTACGAACACTTACTTCAAGCGTGCCACGTGATCGAAATCCACTTGAGATCCCAGCGCAGAGCAAGATCGGCAGTTCAAGACAGAGTAGAGTTCGGTTTCAGACAGTGACCAGTACAGAGGTACTTTCCTCTGGTTTCGGACCGGCACGGCCAAAAATGTTTTTCGAACCCGCCATCTGACTGTTTAAGTTCCAACTCAAATCTTCTATGTGTGTTTATGTGCGTCTAATAAAGTGTTTTGTGTGAGCAAAAGGGCTCTCTCTTTATTTTGGGACGCCACACTACATAACCAAATTTTGCGCAAACGTTGTTTCCCTTTGTGCGTAAAGTCCGTGAGGAAGACTTCCTTTCTTCGAACAATACCCTTAAGATTTTACTATATATATTATTTATATTTGCTTAATTATTTGCGTATCATTTTCATAATGTTTATAAAATGCTGAAATTCCATAAAATAATCTATATCAGCCGAGTATTCGGTCAAAATTTAACTGAATAGGCTGAATACGAAGTATATACTGAGTACTCATCTCACTACAACTGTGAAATTAATTAATCACGGAAAAAAACGCACAATATTGAATGGGTTTGTATTTTTAGAAGATAAGAGGGGTTGGGGGGGGGGTCATGAATTTAAAAAAAATGTGAGAAACAAGTGGGCATCCAAAAGGGCGTAAACAGAGGTACATTAGTGTATTTTGTATTTATCTCTATCGAAAATTGCCATTCAGACAACTTTTCCAAGAACAGTGGCCTGTGGCCGTCCGCAAATCCTCATTACCCTTTACCGTTTTATGATTTTTTTTTAATTATTGTGAATTTTTTGTATCAGTATTATACTAAATTTTTCATAATTTGAATGACGCTTCTCCCCCTCCCAATAGTTCAATTTTTTTGTATTCTTTGGACAAAGTCCAAAACTAGTCATTCAGTAACAAATTATAGCAGTTTCGAAAATTTTAAATACCATCTCTCACCTAACAGGCAACCCTAAAAAAAGGATCTAAGACTCCACAGATTTAACATGCACGTTCTCTGTAATATGTTATCACATTCAGTCTGATTTGTAATCAGCTGTGGCTTGTTATCACTGGTTTTCTTTTTATAAGTGCAAGAATTTATTCTGATTCGTGGTAATTTATCTTGTTAACTCTTTGGTTTTAAATAATTCTTAGAATGAATGATTTATAAGTACATATATTTACATATAAATATTTTTATTTTTGAAAGTATTTAATTTAAATATTACTCTTATTTTTGACATGCTTTATTTTCAGAATTAAATTATGGTATTAATAAGTCAATTTAAAAAAAACTTTCTTAAAAAACTTTTTATATCAAATGTTAGTATAAGTGTAATGTTTTTAATCAAATTTTCATTTCTAAATGCTAAGAAAAAACCCTTTTTAAAGAAACTGGCTAAAAATTATTTAAAAATACTTTCTTAAAATGTAAAATATCGGCTATATATAACTGTAATTAAAATTAATTTTTAATTAGTTTTGTTGGAATAGTTTTAATAAATATATTTTTACCATTATTAGTATTGCAACGCTTATTCCCTTTCACCAACATTGATTAAATATGCGCACCGGAAAAAAAGCGCATGATTTGAATGAGTTTATTTTTTCAGTTGAGGGGGGGGGGGCGTGAAATGAAAAATGTGAGAAACAAGTGGGCGTCCAAAAGTGCGTAAACTGAGGTACATTAGTGTATTTTGTATTTATGTCTATTGAAAATTGCTATTCAGATAACTTTTCCAGTAGCCCCATGGCCGTCCGAAACGCCTTATTGCACTTTAGCTTTTGATAAAGTTTTTTTTTTTTTTTTTTTTAATACAAATAAAAGAAATTACTCTTTCGGATGCCCACTCCTTTCTTATATTTTTTATTTCAAGCGCCAACCCCCAACCAACCAACCAACCAACCCACAATTATCCAAAAAAATAAACCCCTTCAATATTGTGCGTTTTTCAGGGGCGTTTTTTCCCGGGTGCGTTTTTTCCCGCCCACCGAAATGAATAGAACCCACCATGGCCGAGTGATTGACACTGAACATAATAGATTGCTTTAGTGTGTCAGTCCAGGGTTCTGGTCTACCGCGCGACTGTCAGTCTAACAATCTATAGTTTCGGGCTATTTTCTTATGTAACGCGAGTACCCGTTAGATTCCCGTGGCTGCGAATCTAATTGTCTGGAGTTTTGGACGACTTTCTCCAGATGCAATTTCTCCATGTATTACGTTGATAAGTAACACATTGGGAAATTAAGCATCTTTACAAGATAATTCATTCAATTTTCATCATATGAAATTAACTTTAATCTTACAGCTTAAAACGTCATGCAACTATTGAACAGTTTACAAAAAAAAAAAATTAATTGCACTAGCGACTCGGAAAAATTTAGAATGTCTCTTTACAACTTGTACTGTGAGCTGTTACAATGAACCTACACTACTGGCCAAAAGTATTGAAGTTTGAGAAATCTAATCATCTTTTCAAGAATAAACCCAGAAAGAATGGACATGAAATTTGCCAGATTTAAATATTTTTGATTATTAGTATAATTGGAAACAATACATCTGAAAATCGCCGAAAAACAAAATTAGAGCTTCAGGAACCAATAATTTAAGATGGCACCGTGAAACACCGAAAGAAGTGTTGTAAAACATCCCATCCTGGATTCCATATCTAAAAGAGTGGCTGTTGTGATCAAAGTCAAGGCTGCTCAGCAACATAATAAATGATGTTTAGTTCAATTGCATTTATTTATTATCCTCTTTTTGCAGAATAACTTGAAATTAATTCTTTATTCCGACGATCCAAAATGGATTATGATTTCTGTAATAATGTATGGATTTTTTATGCTACTTTTTAATAAATTAAATAATTATTTTTGTTCTTTAACTTAATGCTATCTTGTCTTTGAAGTAATTAATGTGATATGTTGACATTAAAAAATATCAATTATATTGATTTTTCTTTTTGACGAGGAAGAGGGGGGCTTAATCTTAAAAAGAGTTAGATTTCTGTAACTTGGAATACTTTTGGCCATTATTGATAAAGAATTACAGAACAGAATACTCAGGAAAAATGCTAAACGTAGAGATTTTCGCAATATTTCGAAAAACGGTTAAATTATCAGCCCATTTTTGAAGACGATTTGTTTGCTTATGAATTTTTTTTTCTGCCAGTTGCATTGCATGTGACATAGCGCTTTACTGTTTGTGCCAGTCCATAGTGCATCGGGTGAAGAAGCATTATTATTATTACTACTATTATTATTTTCGGGCATTTAACATCACTGGTTAATTTTTAAAGCTGTTCAAAAGTTCTGTAACGGCGATTACTATTCAGGTAGAACAGCTTTAAAAAATAAAGAAATTC
>JAWZYV010010428.1:0-243310 GCA_038373885.1 Cheiracanthium punctorium | reverse complement strand
ACTCTTAATTATGAAAGTTTTTTATTCAACGGATATGTTTGTATAAAAACCAACTATAGAGTTGCTCTGCCGGAAAGAGAAAAGACTAGGAAACGAAACAAAAACGGAACCACTTTCAAATAAACTGATGCAGTTCTTTTAAAACAGCCACTGCATCCTATGCACGACCGATTCATTTTAAAATGAGCTGCATCAGTGTCCGATTCGTTTTAAGCGGACAGCTCTCGTTACGATCAGTCCCGGATCACAATCGCAGACCAGTTTTCCATTCCTACCGAACGGAGAGGCTTGCCAAGTAATGGGAGAAATCACTCCTGCCGCGGCGCCAGTAGTAGGAAGTCGCCAAGCGGTAGCTAATCGGAAAGCCAGCCTTTGTTTCTGTTTTCATCCTTGATTGAATTCTCAGCCTAATTTCAGAGATTTTGGCTTTTAATTCATTTTTTATTCTCAATAAATGCTTTAATTATTAAAACCACCTATTTCGGAAAATAAATTTGATTTTTTTTTTTTTTTAATTTAACCTTGGAGGTAATAAAAATGTCAGCTGTTAGACAGGCCGCGTTCAGACTGCCACTTTTGAGTAACTCGAGTTACTCGGGAAAAACCCAAGCCGTTCACGATGCCCGATTTGAGCTTTTCGGGGAGATAAACAAAGCGTTCAGACTGCCAAGTTGAGTAGCTCGAGTTTTTCCCAACTCCCCAAGGATTTTCCTTGGGAAGTTGGGGAGATAGATCACGTGAGCTTTGTTTATTGTTATTGTTCGCTCCCATTGGCTCCACAGGTTAGTAAATACGTGCCGCCCATTTTTTTCCTATTATATACCCAAAACCGTTCACGATGTCAATCTCCCCGAGTAAAACTCGAGCTGTTCGTGTTTTACTGGAGTTTTACCCAAAAGTGGCAGTCTGAACACGCCCTTAATGTGGTTGAAGCGGGGCCGGTTGAAGTTGAAGTGTGAAAAGAATTGTTTATTTTGATTTTGGAGAAGAAATAATTTTGGGTGTCTTGGATTGATTAAAAATAAAGAATGTTAACGGGATAAACTTATTTTTCTTTTCTCATTTCGCAGTGGTTGTATTTTAAAAATAAGTTTCATCTTATAAGTCATTTAAAATAAAAACAAATTCGATAAAACATGGTTCTTCCTTTATCTAGATTTTTGGTATTCCACGTTTATTTTCTTAATTTTTAAATGGTTTATGAATTTAATGATTATAAATTAACGATTTATAAATAGGAAATGTATCATTTTCCTGTAACTTGCCATGATTAATTCCCCCCCCCCCCTCGGCATATTATTAAACAAGGAAAAATATTTTCGAACTGTGTTGTGTATTCTTCCGTATATAAGTAATAATTACTGCGAGCGTTCAACATAAAGTAAGTCATTAATTAGTCCAGGGATTCTACAGACCTGGAAAGTCAGGGAAATGAGTTTTGGTCAGTGAAAGGTCAGGGAAATTAGCAGAAATTGAAGAAAGGTCAGGGAAATGCAAGGAAAATTGAATTTTATGGTAAAATCAAGAAAATTTTTGCTGTTTGAACCTAAGTATAGAAATTGTCTTATTTCTATTTTCTCATTTAACCTTATAAATAATTTTAAAATGTGTTCTTTATGAGCATATCTTGTGCAGAAATATGCTTAATTTTATCCTAAATTATTATCAAACATAGTTTTAATTAGAATCCAGATATGTCAAAATAAGATTCTTTTATATATTAATTTTATTATTATTATTATTATTTGTAAAAGAAGGGGCAAAATATATAAAGTTATTAATTAAAGGATGTAATGTCAAAAATGGAAATGCAAAATTCGGGAAAGCACGCTAGATAAAGTCAGGGAAGCAAAAACTGTGAAATCTGTAGACACCCTGTAGTCGGTGAAATTGAGGGCTGCCTCGGGTGTCACGTTATCGTTAATTTCAGTTTAATGAGATCATCTTTTTATATAATGATCAGTACTGTAGTTAAAAGCTATTGTCTTTATTTATAAAAGTTTTTTTTTACTAGATCGTGAGAATCTTTCATTTTTTTCTTTTTCTCGCATAAAAAATTATTACTGTGAGAAATTTTCGCACTGCAAACCGGTTTCATTTTGTGCAAAATTCTCGCATTTCAAAAGATTCGGGCACTTAAAATATATATATATATATATATATATATCTCCCCACTAGTTGCACTGGCTTCTTCAATTTGTGAGGCCCAGGGATTCATAAAATTAGTTATATGGAGTCTCTTACTGAATGTTTTAGGTCCTTTATAAAATAGTATTAGGAAATAATGAAAACAACTGTAAGTAAGAGTGCAAAAATGTATTCTCAACTCCCAAAGTTTGTGAAAGAAAAAAATGGTTCTCGGGGACACGGTTGTTGCTCACCTGGGTTATTTTTTTTGCATGTAACTGGGCCCAACTTATGCACTTGGAGGCTCAGTTACATGAAAAAAAAAAAAAAAAAAAAAAACTGATCATGGGTGTTTACTTGAGGCTTGATAAATACCTTACCTACCAGATATTTACCCAACCCACATCTATTAGTGAAAAATTCTCACCATTCCCCCCCCCCCCCCAAATAGAGAAAACCCTGTATACTTAGTTAAAATGTCAGTCAATAAATGAGATTGTTTTTGGATGTTTCTTAGCTGCAAAAATAATAAATATTAACTATAAAATAATTGGGTACTTTTCCGTTAGCCGGGCGCAAATTTCTTACCACCAACGGTGTTGGGTATGAATTATAATACAGTTGTAGATTGGAACAACTACTTAAGAGAAGTTTGTGTAGAAGTATTAACGGAATGTGAGCAAAAAAAATCGGTCCTGATAGTTGAGATAGAGCTTATTTACAAAACGATAGAACCATGCCAGGCAGCAAATGCTGAATTTATGTGGAGATGAGGAGTAAACAATCCATTTGAGCAAATTCTCAAGGACATCACCTTATCCTGGAAAAACCAATAATTATAAGCATTCTTTTTGGGTAAAACAGTTTTGTTTACAATTCATTAATATTAGTTTATAGTTGAATGTTTTCAACTTTTATTCCATAGACTGTTTTGTCATTCGCTTCGCTTGGTGACTTGGCTCACATTTAGTTCACAATTGGCGACATTTGCACCCAGCTAATGGAAAAGTACCGTAAATTTAAATATTCCAGAAATTGTACTTTTCTTATTAGAAAAGTGGTGTCTTGAATATCTTCAAAATTTTTATAGTACATTACATTAGCATTAATATTTAGTTTGCTTGATATATTTGTATGTATACATATATTCTGTATGGCTGTATGCAATCACATAACTAAGATTTTATAAAAGTATGATTACATCCCTATATCTTCAACTCTACATAAAAAATAATAAGTTTTTTTTTTGTTTGTTTGTTGATTTTAATCATTTAAAGGTAAATGGATAGTTGGAATGTAATGAATATTCGGCCAGTATTCGGTATTTGGCTGTTTTGCCAAATATTTGCTTGATCGAATATTCAGTTAGCCTAATACTGAATAGGTATTTGGCTGAATATTGCTGAATAGTTTCTGAATAAAAAGAAAAAAATATTTTAACAGGTATTTTTAAATGCATTTACAAATAATATACCTTAGTTATATTTCAATATGTTAATTTCATATTATAAAATATCCTAAGTCACTGAATTTTAAGCTGAATGAAAGATAATCTATTGTATTTAATAATATTACAGAATTTTCTACTTGATAACACTATTTGACCTGGTTCTCTACTTTTCTTTATGGGGTGGGTGTTGAGGGGAATCTTTTTCAGATTCTCAACTACAAACATAATTTTTAAAAGCTGCTAAATATGTTTTGCCCAGAGGCTGTAAAACCCAAAGCATGATGTAATTATGCATAATTACCAGAGTAATCACATTTACTGTAGCATATTTATTAAATTATGACTGTCTCAAAATTTAATTATGCTCCATGTATTGTTTGACTTTGTAAAAGATATTTTTTCATGACCAAGATTGCTTAGTTTTACAGATAATATACTGTTGTGCGTTTTTAAATACCTACAAATAATATAAAATTAGTTTTAATTAATCTTTATTTAGTATTTAATTACAAATTTTAAAAGCAACATTTTATTTACAATTAAAATGAAATTTTAAAAAATTTAATATTCGGCCTAAACTGTATGCTGAATATTCGGTATTCGGCCTGAGCTATTGGCTGAATATTAAATATTCGGCTATTCAGCCAAATCACCATTCGTTACATCTCTACTTTATAGTAACCTATATTATTCTCTTTTTTTTGGGGGGGGGGGAGGTTACAGATTAAGTGGAAAAGGGAATTTTTGGAGCTTCATTTTCCCGGTGCCCCTTTCTATCAAGCTTTGCTACTAATGGTGTACTGTAAATAAAAATTAAATCGTCATATTTGTGGAAGGATTATAGTTATGTCATATATACAGCAAAATCTTCAAATAATTGCCAACCCTTTGTTCCATTGAAAAATGGCTGCTGTATGTGGTGACAGCTCTTTGGATGTCTTGTTCATAATAATTCTAATTCAGTGACTCATTTCTGTCTAATCATGATATGGCCAATCTTTAGAGGTGGCCAGTCTTTGGAAGTGATTACTGATAGAGATTTTCTGTATTTAATAAAAACTGTTTAATACTTCTGGGTTATAGCAGCTACTGAGATTCACTCAGATTCAATCACCCATTCATTGTTGTGATGGGGATAAAATCTCATGAAAACATTTGCATTTCTAGTAGATATTTGGCATTCTAAAGTATAGTTGTATTTTTGGCATAACCCTTATGTCCCCACGCTAATTCAATGACTGCAATAACTTTCAAGAACCAAAATATTTTAAATATTTACAGGTTTACAGAGCTGTGACATATCAGAATAAGTACTTATTTGCATCCTCCAAAGGTCTTTTATTTCATAAAATGTCTGATAAACTTCAAGCGCATCAGAAATCTTTGCCTCATTTGCCAGTTCCTCCTCTTCATCCCTCCTTGGAGAAATATTTATTGTCTGTTCGTCCCTTGTTAACTGAAGAAGAATACCACACCACAGAAAAGGTAAGATGTTGTAGTGCATTTTCACTGTCAAACTAATACAGTGACTACAGACCCTGCGGCACAGTGGTTCCCAGTGGCCAGCTATTAAATTTATTTCTTAAAATTTGTGTCCATACAGAAGGAGGTGTAGCCAAAACAGTATATTTGTGGGGGCAGGAGTTTATTGATACATATCAGTATTTATTTTAAAATAAACATCATGATATTTTCAGGCAAAGTTTGTAAAACTGAAAACAGCATTTCAAATTTAGTAAATGACTAATGGTAAAACTGTTCAGATTTTAGGTATTTTAGGATGCATTGCAAGTGCACTAGATGAAATGAAAAGTAATTGATGAGCAATTGCACAACATAAATTTGATTCAGATTACAGCAAAAGTTAAAAGTTAAGTGGAAGAAAAGGTATGGAAAATTTCTCAAAAAGAGAAGAAATGCTTTTATCACCAACACATTTAGCTACACATATGTTGAGCCATAAATATTGTGGGAAAAAGTTAATTGAAAATAAAATCTACATTTCTATTATTTTATACATTCTATGGATAAAAACTTTTACATGAGGCTTCAAATTTTTTACCAAATAGAGCCCTTTTCTAAGTTTCAAGTTTGTGAATGAATTTTTGAATTCTGAATCCAGAGTTTGATGAAGCACTATTAAGTTTGAGGATCATATGAAAGAAAAAACATCTAGGCAATTAGTTGCAGCTAGTCCTTTGACTGCTGGTTTAGAAAGAATGTCTTGTAGCTTTAAATTAATCCAGTCCAAAATGCAAAATTGGTATGGGACTGAAAAGCAGCAGAACTCATTTTTTTTTTTGTTTATATTTTAATATGAAGAAACAAGAATGGTAAATCATGCCAAATGCATTGATTATAAATTAAAACAAAAGTCTTTTGTGCCAAATTTAACAATGTTATCTGTAAAAAGCTGTATATCCCCAGACAGCACAGCAAATTTGCATCAAACTTGCAGTAAGCTTGATTTATCAAGTCAATAAACTTGCATTAAGCTTGATATTTCAAGTGTGTAACCTTAATGCAAGTCTATATCAAGTGTTCAAGTTTACACTTGCCCAACTTGCATTAAGGTTGACATAGCAAGCTTGACTCAAACTTACTACACTCTAAAAAAATTTCCTAATTTTCCTCTTAACAATTTTCCTAAATACATGGGGTGCTTGATGGCGAACTGGCCCCATAGATTTTATTTTTCCACACATTTTTCCCTCTACGCTGACACCTCAAGTTATTTTGAATCTGCTTCCTTCTAGCGTCCACAGCTGAGATTGATCTCGGGACCTAAGGTGTGGGAAGCAAGTGTCCTAACCACCATGGAAATCTGACTCGAGGTGAAATAACTAAAGGTTGGAGTGACTGTTATGGTTGTCACGCCATTTTTTGACGAGATTGATCAGTACTGCCCGATGCCGATCTACATCTTTTATTTTTCCATGGGATGAATCAAAATTAAAATAATATTATATGTGATTTATAGACTCTACTAATAGGGAAATAAGCATAATATAAACTTAAAAGCAGCACACATTTTAAAACTTTCAATATCGCAACACTCATGTTGGGCAATATTGGCCAAAATCAAGACAAATGACTGATTTTGAAATGAATTTTGTAGTATATTTGTATTTTATTTTGAAGAATTTCAATATTTGGAAATCCCTTTTTTTTTAATTCTATGGTCAAGCACATTTATGATTGATGATAAATTATTTCTTATGTGGCTTTCCAAATCAAGCAGTAATCAAGTTGTATTCTAGCTTGACAGTTCAAATGACTTAAATTCGGCAGGAAAATATTTGCTGACTCATTTCATTCTCCTTGCTTGCTGCAAGCTTAAAATGAATTGAACTATCAAGCTTGTATTAATACGTCAAATTCAAAGAAATGTCAAGCTTGATTTAAGCTTATGTGCTGTCTGGGTCAATATAAGTATAATTTTGCAAGACCCCATAAAAGAACTTTAAATACTATTTCCCATCCTTAAATGAAGACTAGCTGGTATAAATGTTTATATAATTTTTGTTCTTGAAATGGATTAATTTCCCTGAGCTGACATAGACTGTAATGTAATGAAATTCTTTTGAGTGTTTCTGTCGAAGAACTATAAATGCTGCATACACAATTTTTTATGAAAAGCATCATATTGTAATCCTAAATAACATATAATATCAATTTTAATTTCTTTGAAATAGATGAATATCTCTAAAATGCACTTTAAACTATCACCCGCTTGAATTCATTTGGGTTCTCCTCTAAAAGGAGTACAAATGCAACAAACACCATTTTTAATAGGGTGTATGGTAGACTACACAGAAATGACTTTACACATACCAATAAATTTCATAGTAATCAATACATAATTACTCCAGTTACACCACAGATGGACAGACAAACCAAGATCACAGAAACTTCTCAACCTTGTTGGAAAGTGTTTATGATTTTTTAATTATAAATTCAAAGTAATGCTAATAAAGTAAGAATTAGTGTTTTAAAAAAATAAATAAAATTGTCTTGACACTGACAAGGAATCCTACATTTTGCATTTTGTTGAGTACATGAAATTAATTTTTTAGAAAGTTGTTTTTGCTTGCTATTTTATTTGATAAAATTTGTTGTTTAATGGGAAAAAAAGGAATGTTTTATATTATATAATGCTTATATCATGCCCCAAAATATTTATTAACAGTAAGATTAACCTTTTATCTAAAATATCCGATATACATCAAAATATTGGATATTGTTGATATTTTCAAAAATATGGTATTTACAGCCCCTAGGTGGAATCACCTATTTGTAAGCTGCACTATAGAATACAATATTCCCAAAAATTGCATAAGATATTGATTCTTAAAAAAACTGCCATCCATTAACATTTTGTCCTACATTTTAATGTTTCGTAAATAATTTTTACAAAATAATAATAATAATAATAATAATAATAATAATAAGATAAAAGACCCTGGGAAAAACTTCTAGACCAACCCTTGAGTGCATTATTTCTTGGTAAACTTCTAAAGTCCTCTGATGTTTATGAGGTTTTTATTGTGAAGTGGTTCTTTTACCTTTAATAAAACTTTTCAAAGCTTCCCCCCCTCCCTCCCCCTTAGTGTTTGCGGATTATAGTGGCCACTGAAATTCATTTGCCTGGTAACTGAGATATATTGGCATGATGTTGCTAGTGAAATTTCACAAAAACATTTGTATTCATGTAGATGTTTGCCATCCTAAAGCGTAACTGTGATCCTGGAATACTTCTTATGTCACCAAGCAATCTCAGTGGACGCTGCAATCTGCACGTACCTTTTGTCCTCTTGTGGCCAAGTGGATAAAGGCACTGAACATGGTAGATGGCTGAAGTGTGAAGATTTCGGGCTCAGGCTCATCACTCGGCTGTTGATCTAACAGTCTGGAGTTTTGGTCTGTTTTCTCAAATGCAGAGATGCCAAGTCTCAGGATTTTGGCCTGAGTCTCTGGCTTTTTGTTCGTATTTTGGGTCTCAAGATTTTTTCTTAATTTTCTCAGGCTTATAAAAGTTTGGAGAACATTTCATTTGAGAAGTTTTCTTCATTAGGTTGGCAAGATTAGTTTTTGTTCCTTTCATGCTGATCAGGCTCAACCTAATTTAATATAATTTTTTGGTAGAAATAGTTTATCCATAACTGTTTTGAATGAAGTTTTATATTTTCTAATATTTCTTGGCAAATTTTTTTGGAACTTAATTTATTTATATTATACTACTTAAGTAACGGGATACTTCTAAGCTCATATGGACATGCTTGGCATTGATTATGCTAAAAAAAAAATATACTTTTATGCTGATAATATATTCATAAGTAATCTGTGTTTTGAAATTAAAAAGCAGGAGGCATCAGGCTTTTTGATTTTGAAAACTTGGCACGTCTGCAAATGTGACGTGAATACGCGTTAGAACCCCTTAGGAAGTCCTCTGACCAAGGCACTCCCCATACTAGGCAGATATCCCATAACAACACAGAAATCTTTTTTCTCTTCATTTTTAGATACAAGTTTATAAATACTTTTTCATTAAGAGGTCCACTCATCACCAAGCTAAAATATTTTCACCAGATGGTGGAATAAAAAGGGATATATTAAACATATTAGCTCTTAAGTAGTCATGAAGAACAGACATGACATAGCTTATCTTGGAGCATTAAAACTGATTACATTTAACAAAAAAGTGCTGATCTATAATTTTCTCATAGATTACTGGCCCCTTGATAATTTGTTAAGTATTTTTATGCTTTATGGAGAATCTCTGTATCAAACTATATATATTGTTTATATATTTATGCTTTTGTGATCTTAAAAGAATTTTCTATTGATTATTATTTAGATTGTTCAAGATTTTGGTGCACCTGGTGGCTTAGGAATTAAGTTACATTCATTGTTAAAAGAAAGAGCCAAAGTAACAGAAAATTGGGTAATTCTTCTTTTATTTTTCCTTTTGTAAATTCAAGCATGTATTTACATAATTACACTTTAGTATTAAAAATTCAAGATCAGTAAAACTTTTTTTATTGTAATTTCAAATGGCTGAAATATTTTTTTTTCTGAAGGTAGTTTTTTTGTTAAATAAAGACATAATTAATTATAAATAATATATATATCTGGGACCTGGTAAAACTCTTACAACAACATTTAAGAATAAAATACTGTACTATTTACTCATGTATAACATGCACTTTTTTTAAAGAATCTAATGCAAAAAAATCTGTGTGCACGTTATACACGGAATAATTTTATCTGTTGCATCTAATCCATGATGTATGTATGAGTCAAGAAATTTACTCAGAGTAGATAATAAAACTAGAACAATCTTTCTCAATAAAAGAACTGCAGCATCTTTATTTCACTGGTTACACTTCATTTTATATGAAATCACTGAGAACATTATCTTTTAACACTAATTAGCATTTCTCATTGTCGCTACTAGTGTTATAATCACAGTCCTTGTCATCACTGGCACAATCAATTATCTCTTAAATGATATTGTCTTCAGTTCCATCCACCTAATTGAAAATTTCAGTCACTTTCAAAATCACTGACATGACAAATTTGTTTCGATTCACGCGATGAACGTTTCAATCGTCCGCCATCTTGCTGATAGTTAAGTCGAGCGATGGCAATGGCTGCCCTTTTTTCAGCATTGGGCAATCTATCCAGCTGTTCTCGCATTCTTCCATTTTTCAGCAGATGCCAGTGCTTATTAAAAATAATCGTAACCATTTTTTTACGGGAAATGGCGTGCTAAAAAGTAAAGGATTCTCGTGGAGCTATGTCACCCGCAACTATTTTTATAGAAATCAAATCTATTCTTCGCGACTGGCAACAGTCAAAACGTGAGAGTTTGGTGTTCCCAGAGCGGGATCACCGCGTATTAAAGGGTTAAAGGAGTTAAAATATGCTTAACATGCCATAAGGCCAACACATGTCCAGTGGTCACACTCTCCTTCATCCTATGCAGACTCCTCTCTATACCCTGATGTTTGATCTGCCCATCCGTCGCTTATTTACATAACTAGCTCAGATGCAACTCTGTCATTACCAGCATATGCTCCAAGACGAATCAAGAGGCTTGAATTTAGACTGGGCTTGAAGCACTTCAGCTCAACGGTTCGGAGAAACATTCCCAGGCTAAATTCGAAGAAGCTAATCTGAGGGTTGGAGTACGAGTTATCGCTCGAGAGAATGATTGTGCTAATTCCTATGTTCTCTGAAGGAGACTTCTTCCATCTCCCATATATATATGTATATTTTGCATATTAGTTAATATGCAAAACATGAGTAAAATGACTGCAAAAAAATATATCCCTTCAGGAAAAGTATAAAACAAACCATGACAGCATGTACGGAGGGCCAAACAGTTGAAATTTGAAGTACAGTGAATCACGAAAAAAACAGAAATGAATGGAAAGAAATTACAGGCACTGGGACGCTCATTAGGGGCTGCACGCAGAAGATTATAATTAGAAACAACTATATATACATACACATATATAGATACATTTCAATCAAAATTCAAAAGCCTTTGAAAAAAAAATAATAATAACTTTTAGATTATCTTCATTTTTTTAAATATCTTTCAAAAGAAAATGGAAAAAAGAGTTCAGTATAATCTTTGCTGACTTGGCACTCAGGACGGTTTCATTCCTGAAATAATAAATTTCACAAAACCATAAAAGTTACTAGCTGTTTTGATCAAAACAGCTGAATGGCTGTTCAAGTAACTTTTATGAAGTTATTTTGCAGTTTTTTTTTTATTATTTTAGGTTTTAAACACCAATTATTTTGAGTGTTTTCTGTTATTTCATTCCTGGTTCGCGACCGCAGGTCAAAAGTTACCATACGCTTGTGGTTGATTGGTGACACCCTTTACACCGAAATGGGTAATAGCGTTTCCATGCTCATTGGAATGCCTTATATGCCTTAAATGTGCATTGTGTGCCTTAATATAATGCTTCCCATCCTCTTATTCCGTTTTGCCTAATATCATGCCTGATTGTATAACTCTGCCTTATGCTAATCCCCATAAAGGACAATTTCTCTTCCTTTCACCCAATTTCAACAGTTGACCCATTCAAAATCAAGTGACAAGACAAATTTAAATTGTTAAGTGACAAGACTGCCAAATTAAAGTGACAAGGGAGCCAAACTTGTTTATCACTTAACTAGAACAATTTGTGTCTTATTTTTTTTGTCCTTATGTTTATAAATCGACTGAGTACTTTTTACTTTCCGAACATGTACCATGTAATGAAAGTATTGTTATCATGAAAAAATTCGAATTCGGGATTTTGGTGTATTGACACGTTTTGGGGTCTTCTGAATTCATTTATGCTATTTTTACGAGATGTATGTATGTGTGTGTGTATGTGTGTGTGTGTGTGTGTGTGTGTTTTTGTGTATGTGAGTGAGCATAATAGCTCCTGAACAGGGCATTTGATTGAGCTCAAATTGGGTTTATATGTTATAAACCACCGTTGCACGGCCGGTATTCATTTGGGTGTGTATAGGACTTAGAGTTTTTCTACAGGGCTACGACAAAGATTTCTTTTACATTATGGCCTATGGGAGGAAATTCTTGAAAGTGCGCTAGTGTTTAAACGGTACATTCGATTGACCTCAAATTGGGTATACAGGTTATAAACCACCATTATAAGACCGGTATTGATTTTGATGTGCATAGGATTTATAGTTTTTCTACAGGGCTACGACAAAGATTTCTTTTACATTATGGCCTATGGGGTGGAATTCTTGAAAGTGCACTAGCGTTTAAACAGTACATTCGATTGAGCTTCAATTTAGTATATATGTTTGAATTATTCATTGATTAAAATTTATTTAAATGCTTGGTAATGATCTTAATCGTAAGTGTTCGGAAAGTCGAGTGGAGTCACTCCAGATTTTTTGTTATAAGCCATACACATGGCACATGTTTTGTCTTAACGATGCATAGATATAACATTTTATATTGTCAAATGAAAAAAACTCCAAATGTTACATAAACATCAAGAAAGACCCTATTTGCCAACATGACACATTGTAACAACGTAACCAGTTTAATTTTAAAATATGATGCAGCGAATTTAAACCATTTCAAGCTCATCATATGATTATTTATACATTTTCTGTTTTTCTAAAGGTATCTTGTTCTTAAAATAATGTAATAACTGTCTGCTCATCTTTAGTCAAATTCCACATTTTAAAATCCATTATGAAAAAGTACAGTCCAATTTTCTCACCGATTCTAAATTCATCACAAACTAAAGTAAGCGAATTTTACTATGCCATTCATAAAGTGTCATTATTTCCAAGGCAATGAAAGTAATCATCCTCATTGCCCACATTGTTGTCCATCATTAGTGTGATTATACGGCATTACTTTTCTAATTATATTGATTTTTGAAAATGTGCCAAATTGGTATAAAAATGCTTGTATTGCTGATAATAGGAAAGTACCATCAACTGACTCCTTGTCCTTTGGACTTATAAAATTACTCTTCCTACATTAGAGAAGAAAAATAGTTATGGAATAATCATTGAATAGTTATGAGAAACCTTGATGAAATATTTTAAACTTTGCGTGCTTTATATATAATGTAAACTAAAATCAAGAATAATTGTGGATAGGTTTTTTTATGTAAACTCTCCCATATAACATTCTGTGTGTACTAAATTGTAGGTAAATGCGACAAATCTAAAAAATTAAAAAAAAATGAGTAAAATTACTATTACACATTCTTAAAATAATGATTGAAGTAGAAAATGCTTTTTTTTTTTTCTAAAGTATTAAAAATTAGAATCTAATGGACTGTTTTGGGGGTTTCTTAACCCCTTGGATACATTTGAGAATTAAGTTGCATCACGCATTTGCTTTGCTTAAGTAATGGATGACAACTTCGCTGTGAAGAAATTCCCAATTAATACTAATGAGGTAATGTACAAAACTTGAAAAGTATATCCTAAGAAGTATCAGAAGCATGAAGAGAAAAAATCTCAATGGATGATCCCATTTCAGGGGTCATACAGAAATTATGAAAGAAAAACTATTTTTTCTACTCTAGCAATAAACATTTACATTAATTCATGTATAGCCACCAATTATCTTTGTATATAAATATCTCTGAATTGTTTTATGATGAAATGCTGAAATTTTGTACATCACCTCATTAGTGTATGAGATACATTTTATTACTTGGAGATATTTTTCTATAGGAGGTCATATACAAATTTAAAAAGTGTAACTTTTTAAAAATGAGCAAGAGGCACTTTTTCTTAACATAATGTTTTTTTTCCTTAGTTTGAGCATTTTTTTTAAGCCTTAGTTTGAATATTTTTGCAAACTTATTTCTAATGGATAAAGAATTAAAGCGTGATAACGCCTTTTTGGGACACCCTGTATAATGATATTTATTTAGTAAACTTTCAGTTTTCGTGATGGAGAAAATATATCAATTTGTAGCAGCAAAATTTTTTAATGTGTCCAAAATTCTTAGTGTTTTTCAAAGATTTTTAATAATTATAATTTTACATTTTCAGTGTTTACTACAAAATCCTCATTTTTGTAATTTCAGCTTGATGAATGGTGGTTAAACTCTGCATACTTGGAATTTCGTATGCCACTTGTACTGTATTCTAGTCCTGGTTTAGTTTTTCCTATTAAAACATTTGATACGTATGAAAGACAGTTAAGGTATGTATGCATTTTGAGCATTTTATTGTTAGAAATTGAAAAACCATACACTATACTCCCTATAATTTACACGGATTAGGACCGAAAATTTTGCCAAATGAGGAATTTTTGTGAATTAAGGTTTTTATTATTATTATATTTTTATTTATTTATTTTGTTAATCTATAGGTATTCATTATTTTACTAGTGTTACTGTAAAAATATTATTAGCAGTAGATAAATAAATATTCCCAAATCAAACATATAATTTAAAATATTTTAATTAGTTTATCAACCATTAACTTACATTAATTAGAAATTTTCCTTTTGTTTTAATTAAAAGATATGCAACTTAATAAACTGGAAGGGAAAATTTTATCAATAAAAAAGCAAAAAACAAACTAGTCTTTTTTTGCTTCACTTGATTGTGCATGATATTTTGTAATTAACTTTGAATGTTTATATAATAATGATATACAGTAGAAGATCGATATATTGCAATTCTATAAACCGCACCAGCACTGGGGAAGTAAATAAATAAAATCACAACTAAGAAATTTCCACAATCTGCATTTTTTTTTTTTTATTGCTTTCCTTGTGAATTAATTTTGAGACATTAGATAAATGCCAAACTTAAAAAAAAAAATTATTCTCTGATGCACATTTTATACATTATCAGCATAACTGCTGGTCAGCCCGGCCGAAGAATTTTAGTGTACTTTTAACTTTTTAATATGATTTTATCTCCTTTTATTGCTTTTATAAATGTATACACCATTTTTAATTTTATTAGTTTAATTCATTTTTTTAAATTTTTTGCTACTTAATGATTATTAATTTTTTGTTGTAACTTCATTTTTTAAACACACTATTGAATACTGTTATTGTGTCTATAAAAAGTTTTAATCAAATATATGAAAATCCATAATTTGATATAAATAAGGTTAAAACAGATGGCTGTATTTTCTTTGTTCTTATCACCTACAAAAATAATTTTTACCCCCATATTTTTTGATAAACTTCAAATTAATAATTTTTTTTTATTCGTGATGGTTAATGAAAATTTTCATATTTCAAATGATTATAATGTTGCAGTTTATTTAGAGTTGACTATAACTCACAAATTTGAAAACTACTGAGAAATATTTAATTCTTACTTTTTTTCCAGATATGCTGCACGTCTGGTTGCTGGAGCTTTGGATTACAAGCAGCTGATTGACACGTGAGTTATTAGTCCACTGGAAAGTATATCTAATTTAAAAACAGATTCAAAAATTATTTAATTATGTTGTTCCATCATTTATGAATTCTTATTATGTTTGTTGCTGAATTGTGACATAACTCTTAACAAGACATTAAAAATATAATCATTAGCATGAAAAGTTTTGTGTTTTAAATTGCTATATTCTATTATATGAGAACAAATGCTTCACTTCTCCCCCTCCCCATGATTATTGTCTCTGCTGTAATTTTTCTTTCTTATATAATTGCTAAGTAGAGTTGAGCTGTTTAAAATATTTTAATATTGATTTGTACAGATTAATTTTATTTAGAAAAATCAATAATAATAATAATAATAATTTTTTAGTTTAGAAGTCCTTTACTTGGCTTTTATGTAATGTATGGTATTTCTGGTTAGCATTAAAATTATTATCACTGATAATTAAACAAGTTTTAAAATAATGTACTTATCTTTTAGTACCATCTGTACAATAAGCAGAGCCATTTTATTAGCTACTTATACATAGGTTTATTTTTTTAATTTTTTTCCTTATCAGATAACAACACATAATACAAAACAATCAAATTATGTGCTTTGATTATCTTCTTTTTCAAAATGTTGATGTGAGGTTTTTTATTCATTATAGAGATTCCTTACCCCTTGATATGGCAGGAAATGATCCCTTGGATATGTCTCAATACTACAAAATATTTTCCACATGCCGCATCCCAAATATTCCTAAAGACAGTTTAAAGTTCTTTGGAATGGAAGCAGACAAGCCTAAGCATATTACAGTGTGTCATAATAATCATGTATGCATAATTTGTTGTAATAAGTTTATAAATGTTTTTATATTTCTGCATAATTTTATAACCCTAAATATTTTGTCTGGAGCCTTATTGCCCAGTCTACAAAAAAAGAATATCCTCCTGAAAATTTGCTTTCTTTGACGCTGGAGACTAGAATTTCAATATCCAAAACCTGATTGGCTCAGAGTTCGCACCGATGGGTCTCGCTCAGATGAATCACTGAACATTGGTGCGGGAGTACTTTGTGAGTTTTTCTCATTTTATATTCCTATTAGACATTCTGGAACTGCTTTTGATGGTGAGATAGCTGCTATTAAGGTAGCTCTGCAGCAGCTTCTTATTAGAGATTTGGCCTTTTTTGGAATTGTGATATTATCTGACTCGAAGGCAGCTATGCAAGCTATTGCCTCTGATGCTCCTACTACATCTTTGAAAATGTTACAATGCTGAACTTTCCTGCAACAGCTCATGAGAAAAGAAATTCTTGTTACCCTCTAGCAGATCCCTGTTCATTGTGGTGTGGATGGAAACAAACAAGCTGACCCCTTAGCTAAAAAGGGGTCTATGGTTTTACAGATGATTAAAAGTGAGATTTCTTTTTATGTTAAATACATTTCAACCCTTAACGTCCACCAACATTTAACCCTCTGGCTGATCATCCCGTTATTTCCACCGGCAACTGAACTGTAGCAAAATTTGCTCATCCTACAGTTTTCGCGGGCAGGTGTTTTTCTTCCTGTATTGAGGAGAGCATCCCGCGTTTTCACCGTTTAACCAGTGAAATAAATTAGATGCAGTTTTAGATGTTTAATTTAGGTTATGACCAACACACGTTGTTAGTCGTGCACTAAATTGAGGCATTTGAAGGTAACACTCAGTATGTAATGCTCTAACTTCGCTTGTTTGCCGCCTTGTCTAATCAGAAATGGCTGGTAGAAATCGTTCAGCAATTGACAGAGTGTATATTACAGATGATTTTATGAGATTCTGAAAGAGATTTTAGTTTTGATATTGGTAGTGATTTAGATTTTTTGGACTGCTCCTCAGACAGCGATGAATCTGACTATGATTCAATAAACCTGCAAAGCGTTAGGCGGTGATGCATTTTCTTATATTATATAATAAAGGGAAATTAATTGTAATTCAATTGAAATTTATTTAAAAAACATTTTTTATGTAATAACGTCTGAAATTGTTTTTTCTGAAGCTTAGTTTCTCATGATAAAAATCTATATTAAAAATCTTTTCTAGAAAGAAAAATTGCACATTTCAATTCTCCAATGTATATAGATTTGAAATATGAAGGAAAAAAAAAACATAATTTTTTAAGCAATTTTGGTCCAAAAATTGAGCAGTCAGAGGGTTAACGCATAGAAATTCCACAAAGAGCTGGTTGAGGACTATCCACAGGACATTCCTGATTGGCCCTGCCCCACAGCTGTTGCAAGTGTTTGGCTGTATGTTGCTCAAGACTGCTTGGCGGCTCACTTATTTCTTATAGGTGTCCTGCTGAGCCCAACCTGTCCACTTTGCAATGATGGAATCATGGAAAGAGACCACCTGGGGACAGTGTAAATCAATTTGAGGCATCTCAGAAACGGAACACTATTGGGCCGCCCGTCTGCATATGGGGCAATGTCATTTCTTTTTTGTTGTTTTTATATTGTCATGTACCTTGCCATTAGAAATTTAAAAAAAAAAAAAATTCTGCATAAGAAATAGCGTAAACCACTGTTGCTTAAGTTGAAATGATGTATAACTGCAACAAATACTCTGTAAACATAATGTAGTTATAAATATTTTTAAAAGAAATATAAATAAATGGCTACTTTATCTTGTTTTTTCTGTAGGTATGTTGGACAATTTAACTATAGCGGACGCGTGCCATTAGGTCCAACTCACATACATTAAAAATATGTGCAGATCATTTTTTGGTTTTAGTGAACTATGACTTTAGTTATATTGAGTTTACAACTGATCTCTGAAAATTCAGAAAATAGCAGCGGTAATACAGGTGAATTGGTAATACAGGCTAACATACCAAGGAGAAGGGGAATATTAGTGTGCAAGAGAAGACTATGGATCACAGCTAAATAGCAATGGGTGTGGGATTGGGTGATAGTGATGTTTACAATTCCTAAAAGTGTTGATTAACAAAAGCAGGGACTTTTCAAAGTGAACAAAAAGGGAAATTTCTTTCTTGACCATGGATGATTCCATTTTTCTTTTCCATTGAAATATCGCAGCTTAAAGGTTACCAATTTGCGCTAGCTATTGCTTGACTAGCAACACCACCTTCTGCTAACAATTCGTGCTTAATTGAGATGATGCTAATATTCTTTTATTTAAGGAATGTGCATTATTTCCATAAATGGGTTTATTTATGTTTGATTTACTTATTAAATATTCAGTACAGGCATCAAATACTATTTTTTACTTATATATTAAGTTTCATGTTTCACCATGGGGATATTTCGGTTTTAGTAATCTTCAGATATAACGAAAAAAATTTGCTGTTTTCCAGAGGTTCACGTTACCCAGAATTGGCTGTAATTTGATTAATCACTGCTAGTAATTTTAAGCCATGTATAAATTGCAAAAGTTCTAGTTAGTATTTGTGAATTAAAATAAAAATTTAGTTTTGTAACTGAAAAAGTTATGCAATATTTTTTAAAGAAATAAGTTTTTAAATAAATTTTAAATGATTTTACCTTGTTAAAAATGTTTGATTTTTCATATTTGCATTGTAAAAATTCTTCAAAATCATTACCAATTATCTTTGATATTCCACATTTTTATTTTATTTAATAAAACCAGTTTTATTTATCGGACTAAAATTATTGCTATTCTGTGTACAGTTAAAATTTAATTGTTTGCTTTATTACCCTCCGCTAAAGAGGGTAATAGTTTTTGGCAGACGAAAAAAGTCGTGGATGATAATTGATAGTAAATAAAATCTTACAGATCTCACGGAAATTTGAAACACACCAAGATCCGACACATGATTGGAATAATGGATACTTGAAAAATTTCAAAGTAACTTTCAAAGAGTCTATTGTGGTCAGTTTTTCCATGCCGTCTGTACGTACGTACGTATGTTCGTACGTACGTACGTACGTATGTATGTAACTCGCATATCTCAAAAACTATTGGTCGTAGAATGTTGAGATTTGATATTTAGGATTGTTCTATGATCTAGTTGTGCACCTCCCCTTTTGGTCGCAATCGAGTGTATAGTTTATGTACAGGACCGCCCAAAAGATTCGAAATACATTACGCTGTATGGGCCGAAATTCATTAAACTCGCCTAACGCAAAAACTATTAGGCGTAGAATGTCGAAACTTCATATTTTGGATAGTTGTAACATCTAGTTGTGCACCTCCCCTATTGGTTCCATTCGACTGGATAGTTTATCTACAGGACCGCCCAAAACATTCGAAATACATTACGCTCAATGGGCCGAAATTCATTAAACTCGCATATCTCAAAAACTATTAGGCGTAGAATGTTGAAACTTTATATTTAGGATTGTTGTAACATCTATTTGTGCACCTCCCGTTTCGGTTCCATTCGACTGGATAGTTTATCAACAGAATGGCCTAACAGATTCGAAATACATTAAGCTCTATGGGCCGACATTCATCAAAGCGTTTTTTAGAGGTTTTGGGCTATTTCAAACGACGCAGGAGTGATATATGCTGTAAAGAGTTAGAAAATGAATTTCTCCATTAAAAAAGTGTCTTTATCATTTACAGTTCTGCTACAGGAACACTCAAAAGATTTCCAATACATTACGGTCAATGGCAATTTTAAGGGCATTCATCCATTTCAAGCACAATACCGTCCTACCACATAAGTTAGGTAATGGTCCGACCACGGTCACGTGCCTCCCTCAAGAACTATGCCAAAAGTCGCCAAGCTTGGCGACTTTTGGTGTACGTGTGTGCATATTTAACTCTCAAATCTGAAAAACTGGAAGAACGGTTGGTTTCTCCCCGTTTGATTTACATGCAAATACATCCTGTACATGGCTGCCAATACAAATTAAAAGGTTCTGTCAAAAAACCTCTTTAGCGGAGGGGAAACTAATTTCAGCTGAAGGCTGAATATTTTCATTAGTCTAAAGAAAGGGCTGCTTTATGTTCTTTTAAGTAATTTTAGTAAGGTTTTGAATTTTTTTATACTTTTAATTTTCTGACTGATAATGACACCTTTGGCTTAGTGATTGAATTAACAATTATGATTTTATATCTTCATCAGTATTTCAGTGTAGATGTTTATGGCCATGATGGAAAACCTCTGAATGAAAGCCAGTTATATTCTCAGCTGAAAAGTGTTTTGGAACAGTCTCAATATCCAAAATGTCCTATTGGTGTATTAACCACTCAGCATAGGGATAACTGGGCTAAAGCATATAAGCATTTAATTAAGTGTGAGTAACTATTTTTATTGATTTTTTTTATCTATTTTTTTTCTTTGTGATTGGTCTTTAGAAATAATATTTAAAACCAACCTTTATCCCTGTATTTTTATTTAAATTTTCGCCATTCCAGGATATTGTACATAAACTTTGCTACAGTAAACTATGGCAATTAATACAGTATATATTTTCAATGTGTTATATGTGTTTTCTTGTTACTTGAAAGAAAGACACACAATTAAAATATTATAAAAAGCATTGTATCCAGATAAATTTTAAAATAATATTTTTATATTGCAGATGACTCTATGAATAAGGAATCTGTGGAAGCAATCCAAAGATCTATATTTCTTTTATGTCTTGACAAAGCAGTTCCAGATAGTGGTCTTTTGAACAGAAAAACACATGTAGCTCTACAGACTATCCATGGAGGTGGTGCCAAGCAGAATGCTGGAAATCGATGGTACGACAAGACAATACAGGTAAATATTTTCATTCTAAAGTACATTATTTGTGGTTATAACCCAAGAGTTAATCAAAATAATACTAACCTATTAAAGTGCAGCCATGTTTACATTGATAATGACAAACAACTGGATATACTGTTTAGTGCTGAAGCAGTGCAGCCATTGCCATAGCTGAAATTAACTACCAGCAAAATGGTGGTTGATCGAATAGTCCATCACATGATGCAGAGTTAAACATTTTTTGGCAAAGCTGGTTCTGCATCTACACAGCCTGCCACAGTTCTTTAGCTTTGTAGTACGCAATGAGTGATTGAATCGACCACCACATTACTGGTAGTTAAATCGAGCAATGGCTGCACTTTTTCAGGACTGGAGCCATTTGGACAGTCTGTCCAGGTGTTTTTATATTGATGCATCATCATCTCATTCTCCAGTTTTCAGAAGTTTTGAAATTAAGAATTTCAAAATGTAATTTTGCTTAATGAAATGCATTGAAATTTAAATCAACTTTTTTTACATATTAAAAGTATTTGCCTGTTGCTTGACACAACTTTTCTCACTAATTTCTGCTTTGAAAGTACTACCCTACCTTGCCTTGAAAGACTGGGGAAGAAAGTAGGGTACAGAAAGAAATTTGCAACAATGATAATGAACAGATTAAAACAAATGAGACACTAAATTTTGTTTACTCACTATGGGGGTTATTTTGTGATCCACTATAAAAGAGCTATATATTCAATGTCTACCCTTTTCAGTGAAGAGCATAACTCTGTAAATTATAGTTCATTAAACTAAATAGCAAAACTTATAAAGCATAGAATCCAAGCAGGTAACAAGACACAAAATTTCAGACCAATACTTTATATCCAATACATAAAAAAAAAGAATACTCAGACAAACACTACAAATGAAGTCCTTGTGGCATTTCACAGGCACAAAAATTTAGACAAGTATATACAGTAAAGACCTGCTAATCTGAAATAGTGCTAAACTTTCTGCTCAAAAATAAAGAATTTTAGGTTCATTTTCTACGTATTAAATAAATAAAGTAAGTGTGGTGCTATTTAAAATATTTTTTTATATTTACAAATACAAATCTGTTTTTTCGCTGTTTGATCTCTCTACAAGTACTGAACATAAGACTAAATTTTCTGTTCAATTTTATAATACACTCCACATAATCCAAGTTTTCAGTAATCCGAGTTGGTGTCAGTTTCCAATCAATTTGAATTATGGGGACTCAACTGTATTATGAAGTTCTTAAGTATTTGAACTTGACTTTTTTAATTAATTAGATGGGGCAGATTAAATTTAATAAATATAAAAATTTAAAATAGCAACAGAATAGAATCGTATACATAAATGCTTTTTTTATTAATGATGTTGATCCAGTCAATGAATGCTGGAAATACATATTCAGATGGGATGCTCCAATAAAATACATCACTCTAAGCAGCCACTTGTATTAAAATGTCAGTAGCTAAGCAACAAATTTGATATTCACATAGAAGTATATTAGGTGCTTGAAGGTTTGGAAGAGTATCATTTTCAATGTTTGTGTGTGTGTCAGAAACCACACACAGGACATTGTAAATAAAAAAAATTGTAAAAATATTTATAGCAGGATTTGGTCTTAGTTGTGGCCTAGCAAAAAATCAATATCTCCACAGTGGGACTCCATCGTGCTAGAAAATAAGGGTGAATAAATGAAAATGTAGCTATAAAAACAGTGTTTGCTGAAACAAGAGCAGAAAATAAGAAATTCTGAAATTTACCAGAACAACAATTACAAAAAAAAAAAAAAAAACGCGGAACTAATTTGTTATTTAAAATGATAAAATAACAGAAATTATACAATACTTTTGCCATTGGTAATGCTAACTAATGATATATAATAGCGTAATTGCTTTATAGAGTTGACATTAACCAATATTATTTTTAAATTATATACTACTGATAATCAAAGAGCCCTGACTTTATGAAAACATGTATATATACCAATTCTATTATATTTAAATCAGATTAACATCGCTAAAACACACTTTTAAAAACTGCTGACCATAGGACACAGCACCGGGGGTGACCTGCCAAGGCTTTTGATCCGGCCCTCAGAACATACCACACCTTGTATAAAACCCATATAAACCATTCAAATCCCATATAAATCCAAATTATATGAACACAACTTCACTAACATCCTGAAGTTTGGCCCTCGACTTCTCTAAAATCCTAAAGTTTGGCCCGCAACTTTTCAAAAGTTGTCCATATCTGCTGTAGGCCATAATATATTTTCATACTTGTGTATGTTTCTGTAAAATAACTATGAATGCTACATTTACCATTTTCATTAGAGAATATGGATAAACAGCAGGCATAAACTGTTGCAACCACTCTATATTTACAGCAGTTAAAGTATTCACGAACAGACAGGCGCACAAACAAAAATTATAAACATTTTTTTAACTATACTGGAAAATGTTGAAAAGTGCTTTCTCTCTAATTCAAAAATTAATAGTTAAAAAGCATTTATGTTATTTTTGCTTGTTTCAGTTTATTGTTGGAGAAGATGGTGTGGCTGGCTTGACTTATGAACATAGTCCAGCTGAAGGACCCCCTATTACAAGCATGATGGATCATATAGTATCTTACATGTAAGTATTACTAAGGTTATGCAAGATGTCTCTGGCAAACTTTTTGTGGGGGATTAAGGTACAACTAAACCGTCCGGAATCATATAAGAATGTAGTTCCACAAATATCATCTCCATGCACTTTAAAAGAAGCAATGAAACATCAGTCAAATAGCTTACATTTCACAAACAGTGGACTTATACTCTAGTTATTGCATCTGTAATAATAATAATAATTTTATAAACTGTACATTTTAGTAAAAAGCTTTTTGTAAGAGATCGATTAGTCTTTTCCAAATTATAGTCTGAATATTGATTATTACTTCAACACAATTTTCATGGTGTACATGAAGATGATGTTTGTGACTCCACATTCCTATGTGATTCCTTGTCATCTAGGTATATCCTACCACTCAAATGTTTGTAATCCTGATGATGAGACTTTCTGTGTCATAGAAAATTTACATTTTATTACTCTGTTACAGCGATACTCAAACTTTTTGCCTCTGTGGCCCTACTTGAGACCTATTGAGATAACATGCCCAGCCAAAAGATATTTGCTCGAGGTGTAAATTAATAACTGAAATGTTATAGAAAATGTAAACAATTATAAATATATCTACTTTGTTTTAATAGTGTCTGGTGACAAATTTAGTTATTCATATTCTTAAACCCAATATTTTTTTCTGAAGAAAGTTTGTGAATGATGTGTTTTGTATACAATTAAATTTATTTGTATTTTTTTTTAATCTATCTTTCAACATAAAGGTTAATTTTTGCAGCCTATAGATTTTATTACTACTGCTCTATACTCATAATACTTATTTCTGTATATCTTATGTTTTCATACTATTGTTATGTAAAGCATATTTAGGAGGAAACCTAATTTAAATAAAATTTTACTGAACAGTAAATAAAATTACAATAATAAGAGAAAAAAAAAATTTGACTATCTTTCAAATTTTATCTATGTACTGGAGTGCTTTTTAATGGTGCATACAAGAGATTTTCAATCCAAAAAATTCTAATAACTTAAAATAACATTACTATTTCCCAAAACTCTAAAATCATTTCTTAATTGGTAAGTGTGTAATTCTGATTTTTAATCTGTAATTTAAGTGAAAATACAAATGAACATTACAGCAAAAATCCTTATGCAACAAATTAATTTTACTCTCACAGAAATAAATAAAATAAAAGTTAAATCCACTCAAATTAAATGTCTGTAGTTTGAAATTTTTGTTTTCATTTATTTTTTCTTGTCTTCAGAATGTTGCAGCATAAAATTCTGCTACAACATTCTGAAGAACTTTTTTTAACTTATTACTCTTTCAAAAGCTAGAAAGTTGTTGTAAAACTTTCAGGCTTTACACAAAGTCACTCTCATGGAGATAAAAAAAAACTAGAGAAAACCGGTTTCTATTAGAAACATTCTTAATTTTTTTAAAATTTGTGTCCATTGGTGTAATGACTAGCACATAGTACTGCTGTGCTTCAGGTCCAATGTTTGATCCTTTTGATGGGCAAAGTTGACTCAGCCTTTATTCCATGGATGGTAAAATGGATGGTTCAATAAAATCAGGGCCAAGCTTGCTAATCTATGGAGAACTACTCTGTGAGGTCTCTGTGTTATGCTAACTATCTGGATGTGGTATATACCCACATCACATCATTGATTAATATTTATGTGTTATTTAAACAAAAAAATTTATAACTCTAAGGTTTTTTTTATGGACATAACCAGTTAAAACTAGTTTTCAACCTGCATCATATCAAAAAACTAGTTTTTGTTTTATATATATATATGTGTGTGTGTGTGTAAAGAATGGCCTTACGCCATCCCTTGTTAAAATGATCAACCCCACACCAGGTTTCTAGGTTGACTAGTTCATTTCAAAGTTTGGACAAAGGGCAGGAGTCAGGCCGGTGACCTTTTTAATTCCGTGGCTATCTTTTCTCTTTACATTGGGATCTCGTAAAGCTCCTAAAAAGATTAAAACTCCAAGCTCCCGAAATTTGTTTTCTTGCTTAAATACTCCCCTAGTTACTGCACCTGCTGGCAGGGCGCAGCACGACCGCGAAGGTGTTACTCTCAAATCTAATTAGTTGACTACATTGTCAATCAAGCCATGAGAAATATTTGCTTACTTAGGAGTTCCTAAAGGGCGCAGCAAAGAAACCACTGGAAACAGCAGATACTGTTAATTCAACAATTTTACTCCTTATCGAACTCCAAAAATTGTCTATGAATGTAATATTTGTAAGGCCGAGAAACAAACTTTACAGTAAAAGTAACAGAGATTAAAGAAGGCTTTTTCAAATAGCATTAAATTGAATTACATTAAATTAGAAAAGTTTATTTTATTATTACATATATATATAAATAAACAGCCTGATTTTGATCTTAATAGCACTCAGCTGCTAATAATGATATCAGGAAGTATTTTGCTTTGTGCGTAAATCTTTGTGAAATTTAAATGTTTGTAAAGTTGAAAAAATTTACTTTTCTTTTCGTCCTCATCATTTTAATGATATATTTATTAATGTATTGCTGTTATTCAGGGAAAAAACTAAAGGCAACAAATGGCTGCCCTCCACATCTTTTACCAAGCCTACGAAATTGCGATTCAGACTTTCAGATGAAACTATGGAGCACATAGCTGAAGCTGAACAAGATTTAGAGTGGTAAATATATTCTAATTACATTTTCCAACAAAGCTAAGATTTGTTTAAGACTTTTTCTGTTGTATTTCACTTTATTTCTGTATCTTAGGATAAAAGTTGGATTGGTAAATTTTTGACATCAGTAGTACAGAAACAGCAACAGTAATGTAATAATAAATTCCCCAAAAATTCTTGATTCTCCAAAATATCAGATTATCTACTTTAACCCATCCAAAGCATGCAAAATTTTCAGTTTAGAAAATTACACTTATTTTTGCATTTAAAAAAAGTTTGGATAAATTTAATCATGTCTGATAATGATAACTAATATCAACTTTGCCTGTAAATTTTAAAAAATATTCTTGCAGTAAGCAAATTTTTTTAAGCAGTACTTGTGGTTTATAACGGCCACTGAGTTTGCTTGACAATATTAAAACTATACCAAGATCACTGCTATGATTTAAGGCTGCAAACATCTATAAAAAAGCAAATGTTTTCTCGAGATTTCATTGCTACCATCTTGGCAATGTATCTCAATTGCTTGGTGATGGAATTTCAGTGGCCACTATAACCTACAAGTGACTCTTTCATGTAATCTCACATTTTATCCCCAAATAGTCATAAAACTGGATATTTGACAATTTAATAAATAGCATTTGCATCTTCATAGAATTTTTCTCAGCTGATTATTTTTCAAGGGGAAACATAAATTTCATTGATTTGAAATATTTTATGTGTTAACCCGTAGAATTCTTGAAATCAGCATTTAAAATTTTCATGTATTGTAATTTTTTATGTGTGGGTGTGTTTAGGCACACATTAATTAGTTTCATAAATTGATTGGTAATGTGCAAGAAGCTTTGTGCAGGGGTCCTTCAAGCATTTCTGCCCTGGGGCCCAGACTGTCTGTTTTAAACTCACAATAGTGAGTGGTGGTGTTTTTTTTTTTTTTTTTTTTTTTTTTTTTTTTTTTTTTTAATATGACTTAAGAAGTTTCAAAAATAGCTAATATTTAAGGTTAGTGTAAAACTGAAATAATAGTTGCATCATTTTTTTGTACACTTACTATAAAGACATATCTGTTTTATAAGAAAAAAGTGTTTGATATAATACATTTACTACAGAAACAGAAGTCAGTGGTTTTTTTTAATAAATAAAAAAAAAAAAACATGAAAAATTTGCATTGCATTGTTATTAATGAATATTCAAAATCTTTAACAGTTACAGCTAGTTTAATTCACTATAATTGTACAGATTATGGACTAAGAAAGTGTAAGTAACTGTATCAAAATTGAATTAAATTCTAAAGATGTTAAAGTTTTTATTACATTAAAATGTGAAGGAAATATAGTCCAGTTTAGTAATGCTTCCATAATTATATTTTTCATGTTTCATTACAGTGTGACAGCTAAGTAATTTAGAGAGAAAATTGTATTTGTTGGCTATCTGTTTTGAATTTCAGTGTATTGACTTTTATAGTTAGCCAATTAAAAAAAATTATTAGTTAAAAGAATATATATTACTAATAAATAGTATTGCACATTATAAAATATTTTGCTTGAATTAGATTTTTAATTTTCTTAGTGTAATTATTTATCAGTATCTGTTTATAAAATAAGGTAAAACTTGTTTGAGTATTTAAAATTTGCTGAACTCTCTTTCAATCATGTTAACTTAAGAATACGAAAGAAAAAAAAAATGTTCGAGTATTTATATCATTTTACCAAATTTTTAACAAACAAAAGAAACATTACTTAGTTAAAATTTAAACATGGAAATACCATAGTAATTAGTTAAAAACATTAAAAAGCCTAAAATCTCCGTAAAATAATTAAAACACGCACCATGAACGCTTTCGATTATGGCTTAAGACGGGAAGCGTTGGAAATAATGACACAAGAGGGAGCTGTCAATGACATGACGCATGCGCAGATCGAGCAGTCATGGCAAGATTTGGTGAAGAAGAAGCAGTGAACAAGCCAAGCAGCTCAGTTCTGATGATGACAGCGGGCTAGGCTGTCGAAAGCGCTCATGGTGCGTGTTTTAATTATTTTACAGAGATTTTAGGCCTTTTAATGTTTTTAACTAATTAAAAGAAACATTTTTGCATCCAGTCAATTAACTTTTACTTGTTTGAAAAACTTTTCTGCAAATATCTGCTTTTATAGTAATATTTAAAATAAATAAATATGGTGTATATTTTAGTACATTTTATGTCAATATAAACTGATATAAGCTTTTGTTGGTGTATATTCACCAAATATTAAACATATAAATATTTATTTCTATTTATAATAAACTTTTTTTATTGGGTATTTTACAAAATTTAGTTAATTATAATTTTGATTGGCATTTTATTTATGCACATTTGTTGAGTAGTTCTGTTAAATGTTTTTCTACTTTTTTAAGATATATATATATATATACATACATACATACATACGTAACTTTGAACTTCTCGATTAAAATTTTAAAATCCAATATAAAGTTAGCAATGCAAACATAAACTTAGAAACTTATTTGCATTAGAATGTGAGTACTGGTAATTCAGTCCAAACTCAATATGAAGGTTATTGAAGATTAGTGTATGTATATTATTTACTCATTTTCCCTTTTCAGCCTAGTGAATGATTTGGAGATGTCTTGCTTTTCATTTGAACCTTTTGGAAAAGATTTCATTAAGTCTCAGAAAATGAGTCCTGATAGTTTTATTCAAATTGCTATTCAACTGGCTTATTTTAAGTAAGTACATGAAGCAATATTAGTACAGCTTAAAATCTACCATAGATTTTTATTTTGTGTTACTCTGCTTAGAGTTTAATGAGAAAATTTAAAAGTTCTCAAATAGCTGATGTTTTTTATTTATGTATTTATTTATTTTTAAATGTCATACTGATCATGAATAAATAGTTGTAGAAGATAAAAAAAAGTTGTAACTATTTAAAAACTGTTAAAATGTTTTGTGAACAGCTATTAACTGCCTAATGTTTTTTGCTTAATAAAAGAACTTTTTACTTATGATTTTATCTGCATAAATCTTACATTTACCAAAAACTGCATTTATCAAACTGCAATCTATCAAAAAATATATACAAAAGTGGGACGAGGACTCCTAACTTTTTGCGTTTGTATTATTTTTGGTTAAAACTATTTCCACCTGACGAAATGGAATTCCCAAACTTTAAAGATATTATTGCACAAATTATTTTTTCTTGTATTAGTACATTAAGGCAGGTGAAGAGGTTTGAAAGTTTTATGTTGTTATTATTAAACAGGTTCAAATTAAATCAATGACTTTTACTTCACTGAAGGAAGTAAATAATTGGTTTTGCAGTTATACTTTTTTTTTTTTCCAAAACATTTAAGTATGGTATGTAGTTTAGTATATTTTATGTAAGTAACTTAGGCTTTTGCTCATTAATGCATATTGAATATTAACCACATAAACATTTTTTTATTCTAAGATGCTATATTTTTAATCATAAAATGACAAAATTTCTTCTAGAGTTTTTTCCCACATTGCAGTTAATGTAGTCCACAAAACAATGCACATGTCATTAAATTTATTCCTCAATACTTTTTGTTAATCTTGATTTTGTTGGCAGAATCCATGGTCAAATTGCTGCAACTTACGAATCGGGCACTTCTCGGAAATTCTTGCATGGTCGCACAGAAACCATACGATCTGCATCCATTGAAGCTCTAGATTTCTGTAAGATTATGGCAGATAAATCAGCCTCTGCAAGTGCCAAGTCAGCAGCTATGAGGAATGCCATTGATGCCCATAAGAAATATGTCATGCAGGTTTTTATCATTTAATATCTTTAAAGAATCAAAATATGCTTATCACATTTTAAATGATTTTTAATTCTTTGCATTTATTTGATGTATCAGAATGCCATATATTAATCGGTAGAACCAGCTTTGGAATTTTAAATGCACGTGACTATCTCCAAGATCACCTCCATTGAATTAACCTAAAAGTAGCTACTTTACGGCAATAATTATTTTTAATATTTTACTTCTGAACAGTTGTGTTTCTAAGGCTAGTTTGTATTCGGCTGCACATGGGGAATTGGTCAATATGACTCAGTCCTCAACATTTTTATAAAAAAGAACATCATGCATGTGCTTGGCAAAAGTCACCTATATTCTGATAAGTCTGAAATTGAGAACCATCTACGTTGAATGCAGCTCTGCCTCTGCAATAAAACATTAATGGAAACACTTTATAAACTAAGGCTTTACTTTAAATGTATTGTTTAAATATGTCATTTTTCAATATCCTGTCTCATGGCTGCCAAGTGCTTCGATTTTATCAGAGTTTCTCCGATATTTTTATTTTCTCTGGAAATCTTCAAAATTTATTTTTAGGGGCAACAAAATTATTATCTTTTCTCATCCTTCCTGTAGATGACTATCTTTCCTTTAATATTTCTTCATTGCATACCTAAGGATTAAAAATTAACTCTTATTTTACATTTAAAAAAATATAAATTAATGTTATTTAAATGCAATTATGATTTTTTGCAAGTTACAGTTTAAGTCTACGTGAAAGATCTGCATTAGAAATGTGTTTGTGAAATATCTATTAATGAAAACTTAAACACTATTGTTCAGATTTAAAATAGTTGTGGTAATTACTGCAATAATATGTGTATGTATCATTCCATATAAATTTTTATACAGTGAATGGATGCTCCTATACTTTACATTTAGAGGTTAGGAGCTATGCTATCTTTTTGTAGATAAACATACCTTTTTTTATTTTTATTGTGGGCATGTTTTAAGTTGATACTGCAAAAATAAAACTTTTTCCAAAGCTGTTTTAAATGCTATTTTAACCCTATATAACAATTTCACATCACAGGATCTTGAATGAGTCTGCTGATATGCAACTCTAATGACTAATCTACTGCCATCGTATTATAAGTAACATTTTATGTGTGGTTTTTTTTTTTTCACAAAGTTTTTATTTATTTTATCGTTTAACACCAGTATTTTGAGTATTTTTTTCCATAATCTAATGTGTCTCAAAATAATGTATTGAACAACAAACTTAATGGAAAGTGATTATCTGTTACAGTGGTTCTCAATTTTTTATTCATGAACCTCTTCAAAAATAAAAGAGAAAATGGCAAACCCCTCATGTAGTAATATATTATTTTCATAAACCATTTATGTATGTCACGAACCTCTAGGTGTTTGCAAACCATCGGTTGGGAACCATTATCTATTATGTGTATGTTTCCAATCCTGAAAGCCCCGAAATATGCTACTCTGTTACTTTTTACATTAGGAATTATCCAGAAACCTGTTTCAATAGCCGTATTACTAGAAAATGATAATCTATTGCATTTATGTTTCAATTAACAAAAGCACTTAAAGCATTGTAGGCGTCAAAAGAAAGTACAGTAATTTTTAATTTATGAAATGCATCCAATTTAGTCAATTTTTATGGATTAAATTACTATTCTTTAACATGCAAGAATGTTAAGTTTTTGACAAATTGGTGAACCAACAGATTTTAATTAAATTAAATGAAATTTCAAATAAAATTTTATTTTATTTTATTTATTTATTTATTGACATATAACTTGTTTAAACTTAATTTGTGGATATGGAATCTCTTATGCCACAACATCCATGGTTTCCGAGATGGCAAACTTTCTCATTTACTGTCTTGTTAGCCTTCTTCAAAAGAATTTTCTCAGTAAATACTTTCCATTGTAGATTTTAACATGGCAAATGATTCCTAATCAAATTTATAAGTCCAGGAATATTTGGAAGATGATCAACCAAACTCTTTTCTTTCCTCTTCTGCTGATTTTTTAAAAGTATGTTAATTTTAAAAAAAATGTTAATTCTCTGGTTGCTTATCCCACAATTTCTACAAGCAACTCATATTTAAAAAATTTGAAAATTTTACAAAGAAAGATTAATTTTCCTTGTGGATCATTCCCCATTATAAATACTATTTTAAAAAATTATTATTATTTTTATAAACATTGCTTATAACAAGTAAAATATTTAGTAAAATTATCTTAACTTTCTTCGTAATTATTTTTTTTCTTGTTGTAAGCAATTTTTGTAAAAATGGTATTTATATTCACAGAAATATAAGCAAGTCTTTCAAGGATTTAAATATATATATATATATTGCTTAGCGTTTGTAGGGTTTTAACAAAATTGGGAAATTTTGATTTCTAACTGAAGTTTTATTTAGAAAAAAAAAAGTAAATATTTTAAGCAATTTGAGCATCTGGATCAAGTAATTTTTAAATGCAGATGCAGGAAAAATATCTTTTTTTTTTCTTTTGTAACTTTTTGTATAAAAAATTCCAGTTAGATATCGTGAAAATGTAATAAAATGTTGCTCATAAAATATTAAACTGTTTTTGCAGCTATTTTCTAAAAGTAGCTGGATAGTAAGAGATTTTCATTAGCTCATGGGATCATTTTTGCCAAACAGACATCCAATCTTTTTATGATTCACTGCCAAACAGAATATTCGAAATTATAAAATCTAATGGGAAGAGTATTCCTTACTAACATCGTTTGTATTTTATTCATTGGGTTACTGTCCTACTTTTTTTTACAGAGTTTCAAATGGTAGAAATTATTTCTGTTGTCATTAATGTTTTATTTTTGAATATCATGGTTATGATATTGATATTTTCTTATTAAATGATCTGTAAAATATTGCTTACAAAAAAAAGTTCAGTAAAAATAAAAGGTTCCTTATTTTTCTATAAAAAAAAATCTAAATGTCCTTCTACTTTTTTTACGCAGTATATTTTAGTTGTAAATTGTAAATTTCAAAGATTCACTTATTTTACCATATTTTAGGCTGTCAGTGGCATGGGAATTGATAGATTACTTCTGGGATTAAAGAAAGTTGCATTAGAAAATGGCATGAACATCCCAGAGTTATTCCTAGATAGTGGTTATACAGCCAGCACCCACTTTAAGTTGTCTACAAGTCAAGTGAGTTCTTGCATGTTTATATTACAGTACAATCTCAGTATCTCAAAAATGTTTTCTCTTACAAACTGATACTGTTTTATTTCACCTCATAATCTCGAAACTCGATATCTCAATTTTTTTTTTTTTGTGTGTCTCTTTGACTTTGAGATATCGGGGTTATACTGTATTTAAAAATATTTCCTGTTAATTAAATATTTGTCAGCCTTATAATGGGTGTTTGAAGCTAGCTAATACTACTCAAAATACGCATTTAAAAAAAAAAAAATCCTGGCATAGATAACAGTTAACCCTATAAGACTGCACTTGCTTTCAAATTTGAATTAAATTTTTTGAGTACTTTAATTCCGTTAAATGTGTCACTGGTAGGGAAATCAAGTATTTGAGTAAACAAGTATTAGTTTATATATATATGAATAAAGAATAAATTTGTTCTTTTAAAAGTGTTTTTTATATGTCATGGACAAAAAAAAAAAAATAATAATAATAATAAAAATATAATTTCTAATTCTCACAATCATACAAATTCAGTCTTCAAGGATTAAATAAAATAACTTTGTATAGAACCATTTTATTTATGGTTTGCTGTTACATATATTTTATTCATAATTTTTACATTTCACAATCAAATATTACCTTTTTATGTTATATTTCTAAAACAAATAACCATTTTCAGAGATGATTATGTTTCAAAATTTTAGAATATTTCAAAAAATTGAAAGATAACATTTCCAAAAATTGACTTTTCACTACTTCCGTGTTTTTTTTTTTCTGTGTGCATCTTTGAAACTTATCAGAAATTGATAACCAAAAAATGTTTCTCTTGCAACTTTTTTTTAAAAATCATAACTATAAAGACAGCTTAAAATTAGACCAGTATAGCTCTTTCCAATCGACTTTGAGCTTCTTTATATCATTTCACTTTACAGAATCCATGGAGATATACCTTCATACTCTTTACCTTAATGTACATTTTTCCATGCAAAGTTTGCAGTCAACCGAAAAATGTGAAAATGTTTGAATGTCTTTTTATACTTTAAAATTCTGTGTGTGTGGCATTTGTTTTACTTATCTTAGTAGAAAAATGCTTTTTTAATTGAAAACGATGATTCGTGAACAGTAATGATAGTTCAAAAATCAGTGTGTCTCATTTATCATACATTTAAAATTAAAATTATGAAAATGGGGGCAGTGGCTTTTTTAATAGTGCCTTGTGCCATGGATTTAAAAGTTTTCTCATCTTTATGCCTGCACAATTGTGTGCCTAAGTTATATTATTCCACTGCTTAAATTTAAAGTTCATTATTTTTTATGAAGTATAATTTTTTTATAGGTGATATTTCTTCCCTATCACACAACATAATTAATATTTCTTAAACTTAACCCCGAACCTTCATGATTTAGGCTACTATTCTTGCTTGTTCATGATAGAACTGTAATTTCTTATACATAAAACGAAAGCAGTTTTAATTTTTACAGTGGATGCTCATTAATTTGAAATTGGTTTAATTCGAACTAATCCAAAGGCCCCCAAAACTTGTATTGGAATTAATGTTGAAAATTTGACGCCCCAAAAATTTTCTCCTTAACAGAGAAAATACATGCTGTATTTATAATTTTGTATGTCAAAATCATCTGTATTTCTTTTCTGTATAAAGAAGCACATGCCTGCACTCCTACCCAGCAAACACACACGGTTCTCTGAATGTCTATTAACATTCAGAAAATGTCTTCTGAACATTAATAGACGTTCAGAGAACCTGTGTGTGTTTGCTGGGTAGACTACGCATCTCTGCTAAACATTAGTGGCTATTGTCGTACTGTCCACTTCATATCAGTGGTCAACAGAAAATACTCTCTTTCCTTACCTGTTTCCTTGTATTCGTGGGTCAGGGTAGGGGAAGAATCATTTATTTATTAGGTATCGATTTCAGAAAAACATTCCTTACCTGTTTACCTGTATTCATGGGTCAGGGTAGGGGAAGACTGATTTATTTATTTGGTATCGATTTCAGAAAAACCTTCCTTACTGGTTTCCTTATGTGAATGGGTCAGGGTAGGAGGAGAATCATTAATTTATTTGGTATCGATTTCAGAAAAACCTTCCTTACTGGTTTCCTTATATGAATGGGTCAGGGTAGGAGGAGAATCATTTATTTATTTGGTATCGATTTCAGAAAAACCAATATTTATAAGTTATATTTTCTCTTAATGTCAGTTGACTTACGACTTTTAAGTGGAGGTCCTAGGTAGGACCAGAGTCTTACTGTACCAACCCTAGGCACATAGAAAGTCATAAAAAGGCCCTAAGAAAAAAGCCCTGTAGCAGATGCAAACATCAGCATAGACTTAATAGTAATGTTATGAAACACACAGGCCTCAATAATGTGGTGCCCGAGTTGCTCAAATCTGTACACGGAGAAATACTCACATTCACAAAGAATTTGTAAGGCAGTTCCCTTATTGTGAAGACAACCCTGACAAATGGGATCATCCATAACCCTCATTATACTTACACTATGGGACAAAATAAATGTAATTTTTTAAAAATTGTAAAATAAATTCAAGAAAGTTGTTTAATTTCATAAGAACGACTGATTATACCTATTTTCACAAACACTTACAATATATCCATTGAGACTAATTTGTTTGCTATAATGATACATTTATGAACGTTTTTATCTCTCAAAAATAAATAATGGGATAAAATATATGTAATTTTAAATTAAACAGTCAATTTAATACGAAGTAGCTCCTCCTTTAGCTCTAATCACTTCAGATAGTCGTTCATAAATAAAATCAGATAATTTTTTAATAAACTCAACTGGTATTTCTTCGTAAATTTTTACTATCTTCAGATATGCCTCTTTTAAATTTGAAGCAGGCTTTTTGGCATACTTGTGCTTAATATAGTGCCAAACATGCTCAATAATATTTAAATCAGGACTCTAAGATGGCCACTTAATTAACTTAATGTTGTTTGATGCAAAAAAAGCCTGCGTAAGCTTGCTTTTACGCTTAGGATCATTGTTCTGCTTGAAAAGCCAATCCTCTAGGCCCATTTCTTCGACACTTGGTAACAAATTCTCCTGTAATATCTTAATGTACTTTGCTGAATCCATTTTTCCTTCAATTTTGGCCAATTTTCCTGTGCATTTGGCACCTATACACCCCCAAATCATAATACTTCCGCTGTTATACTTTACCGTTTTTAATGTACAATTATTTTTTAATCTTTCACCGGCTCGACACCACACCCATGTACATCCATCACTAGAAAATAGGTTGATTTTGCTTTCATCAGACCATATAACTTTATTCCAAAAACTTTTGGGCTTGCAAATGTATTCTTTTCAGATATGAAAGGGACTTTTTTTGGTTTTGAGGCTTTAAAGGCTAACAATCTAATATTTCTCTTCAATGTTTTTGGTGAAAGCGATTTTTCTAGTTTAACTGACACTATTTCTGTCATTTTAGGAGCTGACAAATGTCTATTTTTCTCAACTATACTTTGCACACATTTTAAATCACTTTCATTTAATATTGATTTTCGTCCACAGTTGCTTTTTTTTTTTTTGTGGTGTAGTTCTCTTTTGTGTAATTTTTGAGCACATATGAGATGCATCTTGCTGACACCGAAAGTAATTGTGCTATATCCTACTGTTTTTACCTTGATTTTTTAATTTAAAAATCAAAGATCTTTCAACATCTGTCAATTGTTTTTTGCTGCTCATACCCCTAAAAAATAAAAGAACATATATACTTTTCATAAATTTTTGGCGGGAAAAGTTAAACATACATCAAACTTTTTACTTTTTACACACAGCTTTTAAAATTACATGTATTTTGTCCAATTTCTTTTTTGAATTGCTTAAAAATGTTTTTTGTTATATATTTATGAAAGCTAACACAAAAATACGCGTATAGATTGTAGTTATAATTATGGTAAGTGTGTAATTTGCTTAAAGCAGTGTATTTAAAAACAAAAATCATGACTATTTTGCACTTTTTGAAAAATTACATTTATTTTGTCCCATAGTGTAAAAGCCAGATAATGCGAATTTTTGAATTTGAATTAACAAGCATACACTGTAAAACACTTAACAGTCAAACATGTAACGTAATGCTAGATTAAATGATAAGAATGAATAGAATTATAAAAATGATTAATTTTTTTAAAGAAAAATAAAATTAGATTTTTTTTTTCAAAATTATGACTGAAAATTTTATTTTGTGAGCCTTTCTTGATTTCAGTGACATTTTTATCAACTTACTTACTTCTTTAACACTTATTAACCTAATGGACACTTGGTGGTTTTCTTTAACCAAAATTTCTAATATCTGCATGAATCTGGCTAGAATAATTTTAGAAATATTTCTCAATATGTCTACACTTTGTAAGACACATTGTTACAACATTCAGTTAATGATTTGGTTAATCAGCATATATACAAGGTTCCCAACATTGTAAAATGTCAAGAATTTCAATAGACTGTTTTGAAATGTCTTGTTTCAATTAACATATCCTTTGCAAATTTTTGAAATGCTTTAAATTATTTTAGCTGAGATCATTAGATCAAACATGTTTCCTTAAAAGTGTTACATTACTGAGGATGATTGTATCACTCAAAATTTATTTATTGTCTTTCCTAAAATATTACCTTTTCTTTTAGGTCCCGTCAAAAGTAGATGCCTTCATGTGTTATGGTCCTTTAGTGCCTGATGGCTATGGTTGTTGCTATAATCCTCTTCCCTCAGTTATCAATTTTGGTGTGTCAGCTTGCAATAGCAGTCCCGAGACTCAGTCTGCAAATTTTATGTCAGCCTTAGTAGACAGCCTAATTGAAATGCATGATCTAGTGCTTCAAACTCAGAAATCGAAGCTATAGGGATGCTACATTTTGATACCTGTATTTTTGTTATATATAGAATATGCATTCACGAAACATGAACTGATTGTTGAAGCCTGTTAAATTTTTTTAATGCAAATATTGTCTATGTAAACTGTTATGTTTATTAAATAATTCTTTTTAAATTATGATTGCACGTATTTTAATTTTTATTTAGTCACATCTCTTGGATTTCTAAGGTGGCTGACACATAATTTCTTATATGTACCAGAAGAAGCTGTTTTGAACTATTTTTTGCTATTCCATGGGGAATATGTGAGATAGAAACATTCTGGGAAGTATTTTCATCTGATCTACTTTACAACTGACTATAATTGGTAATTAATTCCTATCCCAAGAAGGTAAATTCTTATGTTTTGAAGAGTACCTACCTTCCACTTCCATTAAGCTTACCTTTAAGTACTTGGTACTTAGTCAAATATTGACCATGCATTTGACTGATATCGGACAGTTATAAGAATTGCATTACTTTTAAGCATTATTGAAAGCAAATGAATTAACACTAACTGATCTGCAAAAATTTATAAAAAATTAACTTAACTATTGAAGTCACTGCATTGCATTTTTCACCCATTTTTTCCAAAAAGGACCCATTTTCCTTTCAAATCTCTGGATCTTCTAGACCAATTTTTTAAAAATCACTTTAGGCACGAGAAGAGAAGCCACTTTTATATCCTCCTGTTAAATTTATCAGTTTTTTTATTATTTCCAAATGTTATTGAAAGAAGATCCAGAAAATTCAGCAAGACACACAAAATAGTTAAATTTGTTGGTCCCAGGTACTATAGGGGTCATTCCATGTCAAATCAACGCAGCGCACAACCGGACTCCCTCCGATTTTTTTTTAAACTTGGCACAGCTGTTGTACACTATGACCTGTAGCCAAATATCAAATTTAAGATTTCTACCACGTTTTTTTCAAAAGTTACAAATTTTTAAACTTTTTTAAAAAGTGAAAAAAAAATGAAATACTTTACTTCTTAAAACAACCTATAACTTTTGTTCTAATTGTTCTACTACAGTAAATAAGGATTCATTTTAAAGCTCTTGGCGTGAGCTTTCCAGGGATATGTAACATGATGCCAAAACTGGAATATAAATATCTAGGTCACTTGATTTTGACCTTTGACCTTGAATATCTCAAAACATGTCCCTTTCGTTTTTCTTGATTATTTTATATTTTAATCACCTATTGTTGTTTTATAAGATTGCTGTTTTTCAAGCTGTCAATGGCAAAACTTTTAAATTATGAATTTTTAAAGAAACAACGATAGATGTCTGCAGAGCATTACCATGTACAATTGTTTTTCTTTTCCCTTTCACTTATCAAAACAATCAAACAGCAATTCTAATTTTATTATTATTATTGTTGTCTCTTTAAATGAAATAATGTATTAAAAACTTGTATATAAAAATGCTTACTAAGTTTGTTTTAATGCTAATTTTCCTGCTAAATGCTAAGTTGAAATTTTTTATACTCAATCAAAATAAAAAATGCTAAATTGCCAGCCAATGATATTGCCCCCGGAGATCTCTTTGGATGACATTGAAGCCATCAAAAGTATGCAGTTCTGAGAAATGAGTTAGCTTACAGCACACATTTGAATGCAAGTGATCGGTTCTTTTATGTTCTAATTATTATTATGATTAGTTATTAATACACATGCAATTATTGCTGTATGTAAATAAAATTGACTTAAGTGAGAATGCATAATTTTTCAAGTGCAATATGTTGCTGCAATCCTTTTAATTTAAAAGGACACAGCAAAAAAAAAAAAAAAACTTACACATTGTTCAAATTGGATGTTAGAAAAAATTCCTACTATTTCTACAAACTACAAAATATGTACATAATGTCATACAAAGCTTGGTAAAATGCCTAACATTACCGAAGAAAAAAAACTGAAAAAGAAGCTAGAACTTCTGCAATACAGTCTGAAGAATTTCAAGAAGATGGCCCTTGTGCTCCTGATGCTGCATCGAGTTTGCTAAATAATAGTCTTCAATGTTTAGGGGAAAAGTCCCTTAAGGAAGAACAGGATAAAAGAAAAAAGTTATCCGAAAAAAAAAAAAAAAATTAAAAGAATTGCCTCTGCATTAGAAAAGAAAATTATTGGTTCTGAGAGCACACATGAAATACCAGAAGATGCAGAGAGTGAAATGATATTACAGTTAAAAGAGAAATTTAAATCAACGAATGATATAAGTCTAAAAATTCAAATATTGACAGTTTTTCCAAAAAGTTGCAGTATTAGAAAGATTCAGAAAGAATTGGGTGCTTCAAACTACACAGTACGTAGCGCAAAATAATTAGTGAAAGAGAGGGGAATTTTAGCAATCCCAAATCTGAAACCAGGAAAAATCTTGCATGAAGGCATTTTAAATACAGTAAAAGAGTTTTATATGTCTGGTGAAATCAGCCGTTGCATGCCAGGCAAAAAAGATTTTGTTTCTGTGGTTATTCAAGGACAATGTATACACCTGCAGAAAAGATTAATATTAAGTAACTTGAAAGGATCCAAAAACTGTGTTCTTGCTGGTGCAAGTGGTACTCATACAGTCTGTGTGTGTACAACTCATCAAAATGTAAAGCTAATGCTGGATGGATGTAAGAGCATAGGTAGTGATATGGAGATTAAATCATATCACTACCGGTTAGCGTTGTTTAAGATTAAAAACTATGTTTTATAGTTTTTCTCAGAATCCTACTGGATTACATATGGGGGACTCGGTGTTCTGGCTGCTACAATCTGGCACCTATGGATTGCTTTCAATGAAAACAATTGAAAGAATTGATCTATCGAGTCCTAATTACAACAAATAGTAATTCAGTCCCTCTCCTTCGTGCTGGTGTATTTATGTGGCTACCAGATGGAACATAAGCAGTTGACCATTACAATGCGCACGCATACAAGCCTCGATATGCACAGTGAACATTTTAAGAATCATTTTATGAAAGCATATGCAAAAAACACTATGTTCATGATTCCAATAAAGGCTCTTTTCGTGCACCGGAAATTTCTGCTTTTTTCTCGCACTTCTGTTGAAAACTACGGGCCGTACAGTTATGGTTCTTTGGGCACTTTTTATGTACTCCGAACGAGAAATCTGACTGTGCAGAGTTTGGGCGATATTTATGAGACACCCTGTATTTTGTCAAGAAAACTAATATATATGCATATATTAGTTTTCTTGACAAAAATAATATGAAAAAAAATATATTTTACTTTTTTTAAAATAAATATTTTGTACGCTGCTAAAATATATAGTCAAACACACTGAAGAATTATTCACATATTTACATTATAAATAAAGCAACATTGTAAGTGGAGCGAAATAATCTTCTAAACATATCTGTTGACAAATATACTGCTTAACACTATTGTCTTACTATTAGAAACAAATTAATTTACGTATGCAATATGTTGAATAGCTGCAAAATATCTAGCTACAGAGAGACATGTTATGCAGAAATGTACAATAGTAAATAATATTTTATTCTAATTATTTATTAACATTAAATTATATTAACGCATTAAATCTCTATTCACGCATTAAATTTATATGTCATAAACCACCGTCGCAAGACTGGTATTGATTTTGGTGTGTATAGGACTTATAGTTTTTCTACAGGGCTACGACAAGATTTCTTTTACATTATGGCCTATGGGAGGAAATTCTTTATTTATTAGTGCGCTAGCGTTTAAACGGTACATTCGATTGAGCTCAAATTGGGTATATATGTTATAAATCACCATTGTAAGACTGGTATTAATTTTGATGTGTATAGGACTTATGGTTTTTCTACGGTGCTACGACAAAGATTTCTTTTACATTATGGCATATGGGGAGAAATTATTGAAAGTGTGCTAGCGTTTAAACGGCGCATTCGATTGAGCTTCAGTTTGGTATATATGTTTGAATTATTCATCATGCGATTAAAAATTTATTTAAATGCTTGGCAATGATCTTAATCGTAAGTGTTCAGAAAATCGAGTGGAGCCACTCCAGATTTTCGTGAATTTAAGTGCTTGGTTCCAGTCATTAAATCAAGCTGCTCAATTTTACATTGATGAAATTGTTAAAAATTTTGCAATAAAAAAATAAATAAACAACATTTTTTTAACAGAATATAGTAGCCTATCCCGTTTGACTCTTTCATTGTTTGGCAAGATCCGAGAAAAGTACATCGCAGAAAATTTACGTCCATTTTTGTCTTTTGGGTAATGGGAATTGGAACCCACATGCTCTGATAATAACCAGGACCATTTTCTATTAAGACTTGTACTTGAGATGGTAGTAATGGACTTAGCCATAAACCAGGATCATCAGGAACTAGTAAGTGTGTGCGCACCTACTGCAGCAACTGTTAACTGGTTGATACGTTAATTGGAGCTCTTTAGTTTAGGCTGAATTTAATAGTCTATGTAATAAATAGAAAAAAATTGCATCTTCTTGCACGTTAATGTTCATTGAATTCTCATCAGTTGACATTAGATGGAAAATTCACGACATCACATAGCTAAAATCAACTTTAAAAACTTTTTTTTTTTTTTTTCACCGAAATGGCAATGTATTATTGAAAGTCGCAAAGATTTTGGGTATAACCTTAAAAAGCTATATTATAATTAATGTAATTTTGCGAAAGCCTATAAATTAGTATAAATGTTATGTCCAGCCTTTTCGGTGGTGAGTAAGATGTCACAAACTTATGTGTAGTGCTAATGTGCTTGAAATGACAAATGTCTCTAAGCTACCATACACCATAACAAACACATAGACAGAAAAAAAATTTCGGCGGAATCCTAAAAGGTAAGACCCATTCCCCACTCCCTTGTATACACAGGCCCTACAAGAGGGGGGGCAGATCGATGATGATCTGCTTATCATCATTTTTTTAAAAACCCAGGTGGGTGCATTTGCATACCTAGAATGACACTCTTGGTAGTCGCTACCTTTTCATAAATATTAGAAGGTTGGTCGTGCATTTTATATTAAACTTAGATTATCCTGTTGTTTTGAAAATTTGAATTTTCAATCCAGTGAAAGAAAAAAAAGAAGAAGAAAGAACATTTTCAAACTTTATTTTAAAAAATCAATATATGTGTATATACTATAAAGATTACAAGATAATTGCACTTGAAGTCAAACAATCCACAAGCATATTTTGATTTTCAGTATACGGCTTTTCCTTAGACTTTGTTTTTTAAAAAAGTATACATGCAAAAATAAAATACATTTCAACTTCAGATAAAATATTCATATAAACTAGACAATGATGTAACAAATGCATGTACTATATATAACTTTCTTTGACACAATTAATTCTTGCTATATAGGACCAAATTGTATCTTCAAATGATTTTTAAAGTATTATATTCAGAATTTTACTTTACATATATATATTTTTTCATAAATTTAAAATAGGTATATTTATATTATTCTTTATATTTTAAACATGCAAAATAGCTTATATGAACCATGTCTTACTCTTGGCTATCTTCTAACATTTTCACTTATGTCTTATATTCTATTACCCCTTCCACACACATGCATATATTTCTGTTATTAAGAATATATATTCCTGTGTACCTTATTACATTGCACTTGTTATAATTCTAAACATTACCATAAATAAAATTAAAAGCATCTAAGATGTATCTCCAATATTTTTTAAAGAATGATATCACTCTTTTGTTGCAACAACGTCATAACTCAAAAATCATGATTTTTCAGGAAATGCATTTTGAAGTTTTGTGAAAGTGAAGAAATGTATATTCACCAAAAAGATATTATCATTATTCTGTAGGTGAATTTTAAAAGCTCAGAAATGGCACTCTGTCTGTTAAAAATTCATATCATTGCAATTGTCCTTATGGCATAACTTGAAAAACCACGATTTTTGAGTTATGACATTGTTACAGCAAATGAGTGATATGAAAATTCATCATACCATTACAGTATGGAACCTGCTATCCGGAATGGTTGGGACCGAGTGTATTCTGGATAACTGGTTGAGGATTAACATGACATCTACTGATTTGATTGGTAGCATAAATGTTACTCTCTATTTTTGATTAGAATTAAACATTAATTGTTAATATACTAGAAAAATAATATAAAAAACTCTAATATGATCAATTTAAATAATAATCATTTAGAGAAGAAGCAGTAAATGCATGATAACTTCTTGAAAACTTAGTCACACACTAAAAAAATAAATAAAATACCTCACGAGATTGCTTACTTTATAAATTCTAGCTTTAGTACTTCAAATAAAAAACAAAAGCATTAGAAAGATTTAAAAAAAAAAAACTCATTTTTTGCTTTTCTTTTGGAAAAAATAGGAATTTAATCGATTGAAAAATGATTCTGGATAACTGGTTTTCCGGATAAGAGGTTCCATACTGTACTTGGCAACACTCTTCTTCAAAAAAGACTGTGTTAGAAAGTAGCAAATTAGTGTTATACAGAAATCCCATTTAATTTTTACTTTTATCCTGGATATAACACATATTACAACAGGTGAGTATGCTAGTTGTTTGTCTAGATGCAATTTCTTTTTTACATATGTTTATGATACATATTATTAAAAATTAACACAAAGTAGTTTGGTGGAGTACATTCTTTCTGAAAAGTAATTTGTTTCTCCATGAATACGTTTCAGATACTGTCTCAGAAATTTTGAAAAAATGTCTTTCTCCCTCTCATTCATGCTCATTTTTTGTCACATAAAAAAAAGTATAAACATCTTAAATATATCTCGCTATTATACATACGAGGTGTATCTAAAAAGTCCGGTGAATGGTCCGATATCTCAACGGCAACATGTGCTACGCGCTTGCACATGACTATCGACCCTAGTAGCACAAGTAGTTCAAAACACGTTTTTTTTTTTTTTTTTTACGCTCAAAAGACGTGTTTTGAACGTCTATTCAACTATACTATTCATCAAACTTTTTAGACACACCTCGTATATATAGAGGAGAGGAGGTGATTATGGAATAGTCGGGAAATATGGAATACCGAGTTTTTGGCTCTGTTAGTTGCTATTGCCACAAGGGAATACCATGAACAACTCAAGAAAGATTCCCTTCTTATAATGCAGTAAGAGTTGACCGCTCTCTGTTGCCGTACCACTCGCTACAGAACAAAGTATGTTTTGTGATTTTCAAGAGTTTTTGTACATAAGTTTTCAAACATTTTAACTTACTAGTAAACACGTGACATGAACATGGATGTTACACATAATGTACACTAAGAGAATGGTAGTTTGTTGAACTGTGGTTATTTTTTAGATGACAGTGTTTTGCCAATTAGTTTTAAAGGTTCGTTTTCCGAGATGGCGTGTCGGGTATTATGGAATACTGGGTAATATTGTAATGGGTTTCATGTCATCCACTAAAGACCCGGAAAACAAAGACGCTGAATGCATCTTTTGTCACGAAAAATTCTCTAATGATCAACGACGATAAGTTTGGGATTCAAAGCTGTTCTCTGTGGGCTCACCATGACTGTATCGGAGCAAAGAAAGAAAATTCTATCTACAACTTTTCTAAATCGACTCGAAGCAGAAATGACTCCAGTATAATGATTTAAACTACAAAACATAAAAATTTGTTTTATAGTAACAAATAACTATATATGAAGCAATATAAATTGCTTTTCATCGGTTTAAACCATCTATTCCATATTACCCGACTATTCCATATTATACTCCATTCGTAACTTTTTAAAAAAATATTTTTTTTCTATAACAACAAAATAAATTGTGTATTTCTTTGCAATTGACATTTCATTACGATTCATTATAGCATGTACTCATGCTGTTTTTGGAGATTTTATTTAAAAATCTATGAAGTTACAGTTAGAAATGTAAATGGTATTCCATAATCACCTCCTCTATATATATGTGTGTGTGTGTGTGTGTGTATAATGGTATGGTAGCAATGAGTTTGAGTTGTTGATGTGTAGAGTGCAAAAAACAGTTGATCTAGTTAGAAAGGTACTTGCTGTGTTGCATTAAAGTGAAGAGTTTCGTTTCCATCGCTCTAAAGCATGTTTTCAAAAGTTGATCAGCAGTCGTGGCTTAAAATGGAGGTTGCCCGTGGCAAAAATGCGACGCAGTGTTGTTGAGAACTGCAGGAATCCTGAGGGAAAATGCATTACCGTTGCACGATGGTTTGAAGCGTTGAGAGGGGGGGGGGATGATTCTTATACAGCCTGTGCCTGCAGGACAAACTGTCAACATAGACTACTATTGCCTATTTCTACAGCATTATCTGAGCCCGGGCAAACCACATTCACAGCAAAACAGTCTCTCTATCATTTTGCATGACAGCATCATGCTCATTGTCATGTCGCAAACAATGTCACTCTCCTATTGCAATGGTGGCAGTGGGAAATCTTGGAATATCCTTCCTGCTCACCTGACACGAGACCTTGCGACTTTGATCTGTCTCCGAAGTTGAAGGAACCCCTCCAAGGCTGCCAATTTCATGACATTGCATCTGTAGGATGCTCCATCGCTGACTTTAACCATCGATACCTTGCCGGCGGTCTCCAACATTTGGCGAAAGCTTATAAACTTTTGTGGTGATTGCATAGAAAGAATCTAATGCAACTGTACTTGTAAAGTCATTAAAAACTGATGTATACCTATGTTGCCATTACTTAACCCTTTGAGGCGCAACCCTTTCCCAATGCTGAAAAAAGGGCAGCCGTTGCCATCGCTTGACTTAACTACATGCAAGATGGCGGACGATCGAAACGTTCATCGTGTGCCACAAATCTAGACACCTTTTTTTGACGACAGCTGGCTAAGCCGCACAGCTGTAAAAAAAAAAAAGGGTCTCTAGATTTGTGGCACGCGATGAACGTTTCGATCGTCCGCCATCTTGCTGGTAGTTAAGTCGAGCGATGGCAACGGCTGCCCTTTTTTCAGCGTTCTCCCATTCTTCCATTTTTCAGCAGATGTCAGTGCTGTTAAAAAGAATCGTGACCATTTTTTTTTTACGGGAAATGACGTGCTAAAAAGTAAAGGATTCTCGTGGAGCTATGTCACCCGCAACTATTTTTATAGAAATCAAATCTATTCTTCGTGACTGGCAACAGTCAGAACGTCAGAGTTTGGTGTTCCCAGAGCAGGAACACTGTGCGTTAAAGGGTTAATTTGTAGCCCTTTTATATATACAGTGAAACTTCTATGAACGAACACCGTTATTAAGTACCCCCTCCTCCAACGACCAACTTTTTAAGGCACCAATTTCGTACCCTATCTACTTAATGTTAAAAGATCCTCTAGAAGAGACCATGCAAATCCTCTATAAGCGATCGAATCCGGTTCCCTGTCTGAAATATTTCTAGCCATTTTAATATGAACAAAACCACATTCCACATCAGTCACTCTACTGTAAATCGACAGCACATGCAAGTGCATGTGCAAATCTTGTAGGTTAGAGAAGTGCATGGAAATCTGATGAGAAGAGACATGTCTTAAGAAACGGATAATTTTACTGTTGGAGCAGTGCATCGATGTGATCGAGTCACATGAAAAAAGAAATTTGGAGAGGAAGTTGGTGGTTATTTTGGGATGTGGGAATGCCCAAAAAAGCAAATCTTAGAGCAAATAAATTTTATTATGGTACATTCAGAATGCATAAAGAATGTCAGGATAAATGCTCTTTTGTCAGATGTAAAAAATGAAGTAGACGGAGAAATACTCTCGGATAGAGAAAAAGAATGGAACAATCCAAAATTTCAGAATATTTTTTTTAAATTTAAATTTTATAAATATGTTTGTGTGTATAATTATTTATTTTTAGTGTGCAATTTCATAAATAACAAACAAACAATATTTTTTAGCATTTTTTCTTCTTCTTAGCAATCAAATGTTTATACTTCTTTGAGTGACCACCTCTCTGAACGACTTTTTTTCTCTCCCCCCCCCCCCACCCCACCACCCAGAACAGAGGGTAGTCGCTCCTGGTAAGTTTCAGTGTATATGTATTACATAATTTTCTTTTGAGTTTTATTATTTCTGTGCTTTCTGCATAATTTTGTCCCATTTGGCAAGAATTAACCACCTAGAGATAACACCAATATAAATATGGTTAACATCCACAAATAATTTGATACTATTGATGCATTCATACCAGGGGTCGATGCAGATGAAAATTGGGTTCGTTTTGCGACCCCTTCATAAAAATACAATCGATTAAAATGAGCCTTTCATAAAAATACAATAGATTAGAAAAGCCCTTCATTGGCATTTTACTCTACATTTTAATCTGTTTTATCAATTAAAAAGAAAACAGTGACTTTAATTAAAATTTGGTATGAAAATTCACAAAATTAAGTATTGAAATTCACAAAAATAAGCAATTTTTACAAAAATAGGACCCTGGAAAAGAATTCCTGGATCAACTCCTGCACACTGTATTAGCAAAACTTTTAGTTTCAAAGGCACACATTACAAACAAAGCGTTAATCACTGGCTTGAGAACATCAGCTTGTAGAAGGCTGAAAATGTCTTTTCTCTTGTGAAGAACAGGTAATAATAAATTGAGAGTTTATGCACTTTTAGAAAGTGAAACAATCCAATACTCTTCTTTAGATTCAAAATACCATCATAGTCTCGTTTACTCCTCTCCTCTCCACAGCGTAATTCAAGGCTGTTCTTTAAAAAAAAAAAACTACACTTGTCATAAACAAACAAACTATGTCAGACGTAATTTTTTTTCACAAACTGTTCTATAAATTATATTTAAACAATAAACATTATGCCTTATGTTACTTTAAGAAAAAATTGTAAACATTTACTGCAACATTGGCAGACACCATCCATTTAGAAAGTTTTGCATAACAAAGTTTAAAATTTTTATATGAGTATTTCATAAATTCTATAAAATTATCAGTTGTAAAAATGCAAAAAGACATTCTGAAAATATTCAAATTACTGACACAAATTGATTCCTACAATTGATTAATACAGTTCAAAATTGGCATGAATCCTCAAAAGAAAAGCCTTAACCAGTTCTACACTCATGACCATAAATTAAGGATAATTCAGAATCACACAGAAATTGATCTCTAAAATAAAAATTTCACCTGTGGAATGATCACACACATCTTGAAGAAGAATATGCAAATTACAGGAAACCACCAGATGGCGTGGATGGTACGTCACAATGACGAGAGTGTAAGAGAGGGGTATATAAGGAATGGTGGCAAAGAAGTAAAATTATTCACAAGTGCTGTGAAAGCCTTTCAGTGCAAAACCCGCATAGTTATGGCACAAAGGAGGCATTTGGATGATGTTTTACGTGGCAGAATTATCGGACGACTGGAATGTGGACGTACCCAGCTGGAAGTATCCGAGGAACTTGGAATCGCCCAGAGTGTCATCTCCAGGCTTTGGCAACGATTCCAAGATGATGGTAATGTGAATAGACGTTACAGCACAGGTCGTCCCCGAGTTACAACGCCGAATGAGGACCGCTATTTGGCAGTTACTGCCAAAAGAAACAGACGGAGTACAGCATCAGACCTGTCTCGTCAGCTCTCTTCAGCTACCGGTACGACAGTTTCAAGGCAGACCGTGTACAGACGCTTAGGGCACATTGGTCTATATGCTCGTAGGCCTGTCAGATGTGTTCCACTTACCGCAACTCACTGTCGCCTGTGATTAACCTGGAGTAGAGAGCATGCATTGTGGACACCACAACAGTGGTCTTGTGTGATGTTTTTCGACGAGTCCAGGTTTAGTTTGGAGTCTGATTCTCGCCGGACATTCATCTGGAGAGCGCCAGGTACCCGTTACCACCAAGAGAACACCATTGAAAGACACCGTTACGGTGGTGCAGGATGGCTCGTTTGGGGAGGAATTATTTTTGGTTCCAGAACTGACCTGCATGTTCAGAGTGTAACGATGGCAGGCCACATCTATCGGGATGTCATTCTGGAACAACATGTACGTTTGTTTCGGAGAGCCATGGGTGCTGAATTTGTGTTTATGGATGACAACGCCCGTCCTCACCGTGCAAACATTGTAGACGAATGCCTTCAATCGGAGGATATCACCCGTATGCATTGGCCAGCATACTCACCGGACTTGAATCCAATAGAGCATGTGTGGGATATGCTTGGCCGACGAATTGCAGCCCGTCAACCCCCTCCCACCTGTCTGCCGGAACTTCGGAGTGCATTGCTTGATGAGTGGTGTAATATTCCCCAAGATCAGATTGATTATTTGATACTCAGCATGCCTAGGCGTTGTCAGGCCTGTATTGCATCGTCCGGGAGACATACTCCGTATTAACCATCCTACTAACCATGTTATACTGTTTTTTGTAAATAGGTTCTTTTTTTAAATTTGGTCAAGGGAGTAAAACTTGCAATTTTTATTAATTATGTCAAACATATAGCATCTTTTTTGCTCTTTACTTTTTGTTTAATAAATAGACTTTACAAATAAGTCAAATTTGTTTTGCTTCTTTCTCTTTCTTTGCCTGAACTTCATTATCCTTAATTTATGGACATGAGTGTATTTTATAAGTTATTGAGAACTTTTTACATGACATCACTTAGATTTTGATGTTTAGATATATTATACCACTCCCCTGAACTTTTTCTACTAGTTAGCAGCAGTTTTCAGACATTTACATTGTACAGAAATTTATATATGTTCAGGTACCAAAAATCCCCCCGTGTACTTTTAATTCATGCATAAATACAGTATTACTTTCTGTGATGAAAAGTTTTAGAATTTTCGTTTGTTAAAATTTTTTATTTCATTAGAAGTGTGAACATTCTGTATATTTAATAAAACAAATACTTAAAAAAAGTTAATATATAACTAAAAGTATCAAATACTTTCAAAATCACATACTTAAAACATATTTTAAAACTGTATTAACACATGAAATAAAATTAACTTTCAGTAAAAAAATGATTTTAATTTGTAACTAGCACAATGATAAGCCTGTAATAAATTTTTTCTGGATTACTTCTTTACAATACATTTCCAGGAAACCTGCTTATAATGATACTTTAGGGACCCCAAAAAAATATTGTTATAGACAGCTTATTGTTGTAGACAGGTTGAGCTTTTGCATTATTTGAGAGCATTAAAGGTATTTTCTAATTATCAAAAAGATAAAATATATTTACTGTACAGAATAAAATTACAGTCATCAATGGCCACAACTGGTACATTGATTTTGAAGAAATTCAGCCGATGATTTATGTGTAGAAGTGAAGCTCAATACATACATAACTTATTAAACCTTCTTCTAATTTGAGTTACTATGTATATTCCACTTTCCTTTCGTGATTCAAGGAAGTGGAAATTTTAGATACAATTTTTTCTAATATGCATAATAGTACATATAAAAGATACTTGTACACTATTATTGTTACAATTATTTGTACACATGTACAAATTGTATTTCATTATAACATTATAAAAATAACAACTGTTGTTCAAAATTCAACATTTTATGCCACACCATCACAGATTAAAAGCCTTAACACATCAAAAATTGTGAAGAATGAGTCATTATATGATTGAAAGGGGTTACTAATTATTTTCACTCCCATGCTGCAATCTTCTATTATCGCACATCTGGACCATAAGGTAATGTTTCCATAATAAAAATTTTTAAAAAAAAAAGGTTATGGATATTATGAAACGTTTTGTAAGAGTTAAAATTATCGTTATAGCATTTAAAAAGTTAATATCACTGCAGACAATTCAAAATACATTGAATAAAGAGAAATTTTGTCAGGACCAAAGACTATATCGTCATAGGCAGGTTTATTACAATAGACAGTATTGTTACACACAGGTTTCACTTTTTTGATATCCAGAATTACTCGAGCTGTTATAGCGAAACCTTTCCCACAAATTTCAAAAACATATGGCCTTATTAATATGAGTGAAGAAGTAGGCCCTCAAAAGACATTTATAGATGAATGTTTTATTGCGTAAACCACAATCAATTTGTTTGTCGTTTATATGTATCAATGTATGTTAATTTAAATGTTTTATAAAACTCCTTCTGACAAATATATCAGGGTGTCTACTAAATTTCTTAAAGTCGATTTCCTGACATTTTCCAGATTTTTGGGCGCTTCCGGAATAAATTTCTTGACTATATAGACTATATATGCAGGTTACATTGGGAAATCCATCGACAGTATAACCCCCTTTTATATTGTAATATTTTTCTACAGCTTACTTAAAATAAATTTTCAACTGTAATACAGTTATTGATGTACTTAAGTTACATAGAAAAAAAATTACGATGAGTTTCAAGTAAGATTAGTTAGTTCAGATTTCACTAATAGTGACCAATAGTACTTGTGTTACAGGAAGTACTTATATGATATATCTAAATGACAACATTAAATGAAGATGCCGAATTTCAAATATAAAGTTTTATCTTTTAGTCTACTGCGCTTTAAATCTGCAAGAATAAAGAGAAGTGTTTGTGGAAATTTATATTTTATCACTGGTCATAGATAGATAGATAGATAGCTTTTTGGCCCTGCTGTCAGGAGAAACACCTCACCACAGAATGTGAAACAGGTGTAGGCATTAGAGATGAGTTCGGGCTCATTTTTTGAAGCCCGAGCCGGAGGACTTTTAATCCGAGCCCGAGCAATATTATTTATGTCGGAGCCCGAGCCCGAAAGTTTAACTAAAGATGAAAAAAAAAAAACTCAATTACTTCATTGATAGAATACAATAAATTTTGCCGTTTGTGCAAATTAAAGACAAATACAGTTGCAAACTCCCAATGCACTTTCTAATTCTTTGTATCCATTCTTTATCAAAAAATGTCGGATCTCAAGACTAACTAAGGAATATAAACCGCCGTTCTAAAATACCCAAAGAACTTCACGCATCTTCTAGGCGCCCGTGCCTCTATTTTTATTTATTTTTTTTTTATAAGTAGTTTTATTTTCCTCATGAATCGCCTTTTAAAAACTGTTTCAAGCAGTATGTACAATAAAGGAGAAATTTTTCACGAGCCCGAGCCCGAACACAATTGTGAATTACAGAGCCCGGGCTCGGGCTGAGCCCGTCTCATCTCTAGTGGGCATCACATACCCCACAAACATTCTGACTCATTCATTCTATTTAAACATAAATCATATCAGCATTTTTCACTCTCTGGACTCTGAAGGGATTTAAAAAAAACGGAAAAAAACTGAACTTCTAAACTTTTCTGACCTATTTCCCATTTTCCTGACTTTCCTGACTGGTAGACACCCAGATATTGCAAATGCATTGCTTTTTACTAATATGAACACAAAAATGAAATTGCAAAGGGCAGTGGCATTATAGAGAGTTTTGTTGCAATAACTGCACGTGTAAGGCTCAAGCCTGTAGCCAGGGTTGATTTAATGGGTGGGCACAATGTTTGGTTAAAATCTCTGGCTTTTGAGGAACTTTAAACTAAAACAAAGGGCGAATATTTCACTCTTTGACTAAAACAATAATTCAGGTGGGGGAAAAAATGTTGCTCATTAATTGTAGTTTCAAGGCAGCCAAAATAAGTTCCAAGGAAAGGAAGCTGCAACACAAGTCTGCAACTATTTTAATATCAGGTTGTAACGAAAGTTTTCCGCCAGATTTGCTTGAGTCAGCTCATGCGGTACCGAGCGATTGACCTTATATGTCAAGTTTATGCGATGCCTAGCGCGACTAATGGACATGGCACTAAAGAACTCTTTTAGCTAGCTCTCAAGTGGATGAATATTTTATCTTCCACAAATTCTCGCAGGCAAGCCTCATCAGCATCAGTAGGCCGGCCTGAGCGCTCTGCTTCTTAAATGTCCCAGTCCTCGTTTTTGAACTTTGGTACCAAATCTTCACAGTGTCGTATGATACAACAGTAGTACCTTAAGCTGTACACATGATTCGGTGTCATTCTGTAGCTGACTTTTTGAAACAGAACTGAGAGTAAATGATGGTTCAATCTGGTAGCATGATAGCTCCATTTCAAACACCTTCTACTTAATCATAACGATATTGTTTTACAGATTTCACAACACAGTGCTCTAAAACAAGCCTTTTTCTTTCAAGTAACAAAAATCGTTTCGCAAAATATTGGCAAAGACACCAACGCGAACTGTTTTGTGCAGACAATACTTGCAGTGGCGGAAAACTTTCGTTACATCCTAATATTTTGATCGCATCTTGCATGCACCAGAGGAAGGGTGGGCACAGGCCCACCCATGGCTACGGGCTTGGTAAGGCTTCTTCCTGGTGTGTCTCTGCAAGTATACATTCATCACATACGCGGCAGAAAAATTGTGTCATGGGAAAAAGCATTCTTCTGCAATTTGCCTTCTTCGCAGAATGCTTCATGGCATACATCATTAATGAAAAGCTTGCCATCAATGTGACTGAGGAACAACTTTTTTTCTGTATTGCACGTGCAATTTTTTCTTAAACATCAATCTTTTGGGTTTTCACCAGTTTGGCTCTCTTACTGCCTGGCAATTGCTACAGAATAACATAATTTCCTGTAGGTGAATGTGAAGATAATACACTCTTGCTCAACATGCTGGATGTGTAGGATACTTTATGAGCTTTGTGATATTAACTGTGCATTGAAAATTGTTTTCTGACAAATAAGGCACACAAATTGTTTTTTGGTAGTATTTTTTATATATGTGTTCTTAAGGCACTTTTGTATTCAAATTCTTTTACGCACATGTGACAGATAAAATATTTCTCTGTAGTGTCACCACAAATATGTAAGTTTGAGTTTTCTATTTATATAAATCTTTTTCAAAATTAGATTCCTCTGAAAATATTTGCTTTAACAGAACATTCTTCAAATATGTCACATAGACTAACTTTCATTCATGGCGAAAAAAATTTCAGCATAAGAAACTTTTATAAACTAATGAAACAGTAAAAAGCTTATTTTCACAATACTTGAAACTGTATAGTGATTAATACTTTTAAATCTTATTCAAAAGATAGTTATATGTTGGCTAACAGCTATGAACCTATGACAAGTTTGATTCTTAAGGCACTTCATTCATAGATAATATTGATCAATAATTGTAATCACTGATAAGTATCACAAACATTCTAATATTATTTTAAAATTTTATGTTTTTCAATTTTTGAAGACTGAGTCAACAATTGAAATAGGCTTAATATAGTTAATTGATATAATTAGTAAACATATGACCAATTTATTTTTCTCAAGATACATTATTGCCCAAAGTAGCTGGCTTTATTCTAGAATTGTAGTTATAAGTGATAATAATCACCATTACTCACACACTTCAGCATTAGAAATTCCTATCATAAGCAGCATTCTCTCAAGGTCACTCTGACTGGACATCAGCAAGTTTAACCCTTTGAGGCACAACCCTTTCCCAATGTTGAAAAAAGGGCAGCCATTGCCATCGCTCAACTTAACTACCAGCAAGATGGCAGACAATCGAAACGTTCATCGCGTGCCACAGATCTAGAGACCCTTTTTGATGCAGCTGGCTGTGCGGCACGCGATGAACGTTTTGATCGTCTGCCATCTTGCTGGTAGTTAAGTCGAGCTATGGCAACGGCTGCCCTTCTTTCAGCATTGGGAAAGGGTTGCGCCTCGAAGGGTTAAGCATTTTCCAAAATTATATGAGCCCTGTTTATCTAGACCTAGTCTTCAGCAGGCAGTTGTTTGGGAATACAGGATTCTTGTTTGCGATGAGCAGAAAAATGAGCTTCCAATAGACTTTTGAAATGAAATCCTTTTTGGCATACATCACATGTATATCTGTTTTCAGATGTGTGCTTAGTGTTGACATGTACATTTAGTGAAGCCCTGACAGCAAAACTTTTATCGCAAATTTCACAAACATAGGGCCTTTCACCGGTGTGAGTGCGTAGATGAGTATTGAGGTGACCTCTGTGGATGAATCCTTTGTTGCACAAAGCACACGCAAACCGCTTCTCCTTTGAGTGTATCAATGAATGCTCATTTAAATGCCTTATTTCGTAAAACCCCTTCTGGCAAATGTCGCAGACGTACGGCTTTTCGCCAGTATGAATCCGAAAGTGCGACTGCAAGTGGCAGCGGTAGTAGAAGGCCTTGTCGCACATGCTGCACGCATAGGGCTTCTTCCCAGTGTGCCTCTGCAAGTGTATGTTCAAGTGACCCCTCTGGAAAAATCCTCTCTGGCATATGTGGCAGACAAATTGCCTTTCCCTGTCGTGCGAGAGGGCATGCTTTCTCAACTCGTCTTTCTCGCAAAATCCTTTGTGGCAGACGTCGCAAACAAAAGGTTTGCCGTCTGATAGAGAGCACGTGCTTGGTGAAGATTGGGGGCTACTTTTTTTACGTGCCCGCTGTGCGACTTTCTTTTTGGCATGGGTCATCCGGTGTTTCTCAAGTTCACCCTTCTCGCTGAAAGATTCCTGGCAAACGCTGCAGAAAACCTTTTTCCCTTCTGGGTGGATGTGAAGATGCAGATCGAAATCGTTCTTACACAGGAAAACTTCGCGACACACGTCACATCTGTAAGATTCTTTATGACACGTACGAATATGATTATTGACATTCGCAGTACAGGAAAACTTTTCCTGGCAAAAGAGGCAAGTATATTTTTGTTTTTCGTTAGTATGTCTCATAATGTGTACTCGCAAGGCAGATTTGTATTCAAATTCTTTTCCGCATATGTCACATACAAAATATTTGTCTTTACTGTGGGCACATACAGGTAAATTTGAGGTTTTCTTTGCCGATAAATTTTCTTCAGAATTAGATTCTCCGGAGATATCTGTATTGTAAGAACTGTCTTGAGATAAGGCACACGAATCTGATTGATCTTTATTCATAATGGAAAACTTTGCTTAAAAAAGTAAATGTTAAAAAAATTTCAATATATTTTTATAAATTACTGAAACAGCAAAATGCTTATTTTCACATTACTTACATTGTGATTAATACTATTGAAGCTTGTCCAAAAGATAAATGATATGTTAGCTTAATCACCAGTATTCATTTCTTAGTGATATGAGGCACCTATTTGTGGGTTTTGGCTGTTGAAAAGCCAACAATTTTTGAAAGAGCCGCAATATGACTACTGCACTGATGAACATATTTCTTAAGGCACTTCATTACCAGTAATAAATTCTGGAATTACATGAATCACTCATAATCACCATGGATCATACTTCAACATTATCAAAAATGTCTCTCATTATGTAAATCTTAAAATTTTTTCAACAGCTGAAAATAGCCTGTTCTGATGTATAGCTACTGTGAAAGAAGGAAAAACAAACAAAAACTTAAATGAAAGGAAGTTATACTATTTAGAATAGCACAATGATTTTCAGCTTTTAAAAAGTTGATTCTGAATCAGCTTTTAGGTTACTCAGTAATGAGCGTTTGAAAGATTATCTTCTTACATTACTTGATCTCTCCTAGTAAGTCAATTTTAGAATTCCAGTCAACAGAGATAATCAAAGTCAATACTCATCTTTTTAACAAGATCGAATCTCCCAAATTTTAGAGGATTTTTCAGGATGAAGTAAAAGAACCTATGAGAAGCAAAAATTAAGAATTAAATTTTTTGTTTGTGCACTTTTTAGATAAAGAAAAAGTCAAATTTGTAGATGTAAGCAATACATCTGAGATGAAAGATATGAAACATACAGTGTTGGCCAAATTATTAGACTCATAGAAAAAAAAAAAAAAAAAATGAAACAGGGTAATGAAGTTAGGGTTTCTACTTTTTATGAAATTAAAAACAAGAAAGACAAATCATGCCAAATGTATTGATTATAAAACACTTTTCAATGCACCAATCTTTTATTAGCCAAATTTTTCAATGTATCATAGGTAAGATTTTAGGAAAACCTCAATAAGGCTGTCTATCACTACTAATGTAATTGTGTGATACCCTGTAAAAAGCAACTTTAACTGGTATCTTTTAATGGAACTGTAAACCGTTATAAGTATTAAAGTATTTATATGCAGTACATATTGTATTATACCTGTAATCAATTAACGTCACTGAACTGCCATAGACTGTAATGTATTTGGAATCTTGAGTGCTCTTGTAGAACTATTAATGCTACAGATACTATGTTTTTGATGAAGAGCATTATTTTGTGAACCTTTTTAATACCATCTATCCATTCTTTTAGTTTGAAGTTGATAAATATATTTAAGTTGCACTTTGAAATAGGGACTGTCTATATGCCATAATGTAGTGGAATTCTTTTAGATGCTACTGTAAAAGAATTATAAATGCTTCATATTATGGGTCCCCCAAGGATGGGGCTGGGTGTACCTCTGAATACAGGACAATGGGCCCGGCACAGCCCTATACAATTTGTTTAACTATTATAATTTAATACAAACTATGAAAAATATTTTGATTTTTCTTTTCATTTAATAAAATTTTACAAGATTCTACAACTAATTATAGCTTAAAATTTAAAATATATATTTATGATAAATAGTTTATCATTACCATTTATCATAAACGCATAATAAAATTGGTGATGGTAGTTATTGTCATTCTGTGCATTGTTTTGTTTGTGTATTAGTGCAGTAGTAAGGCTGATTTTTATCTGGTCAGCTACAAATTTTCCAAGGAAATCAAAACTAAACTTTACATTGAGTGTGAAGGAAATGCTATAATAACGAAAGTATCTACTTCAGCACACAAATTCACAGGCGACTAGAAACAGCAATGGGACAAATCCCCCTCCTGCGACATTACTCTACTCAAAATTTTTGAGACAGACATTGTACCTCTCTACTCAAATTTAAATTCTTTCTTAACTTCTAAATTAAAACGTGTGCATTCTTTACAGCAGATGCACACATTTTTCTTTGTGATGTTCACGCAGCTTCATTAGATAATATAGAGAAGCATGCAACTGTAAAATGGAAGGAGGTGTGGCCCATCTCTGACCCAGGGTCCAGGGCCAGTAATCATTGAATGTGGGAACCATGTTTCATGTGCCATTTTCAATAGAGTACATGTTACGATACATAGAATAACATCTATTATTTTTGCAGCAATCTATACATATTTATAGCAATTAGTGACAAACTAAAAGTCATAAGCATTTTTCAACTTTGTTGAAAAATGTTTTAAAAAAGCAAACTTTTAAAATCATATTGAAGAAGTCATTTAGTTTCATCCGATTTAAATATAATATATATATAGCAACTGTAACCCCAAAAAATTTAATTAAAATACTTTTAACAGAAAGAATCATGATTTTAGTAAAATGAGTCCTATAATTTAGCCAACACTATAATATTATATCCTTACATAACACGTTTTTATGCTTACATAAAAAAAAAACACAATGTTGTATACTAAAACTTTTTTTTCCAAGAAAAAGTCACTTTTACAAAAAAAAAAAAAAAAAAAAAAAAATTAGAATGTTTAGAAAATTTAAAACCAAATTACATGCAAAGTGAGAGAGAAAAAAAAGCCAGAAAGAATAAGCAAGAATGTCAATAGTGACTAGCAATGGTTTCTTTCCGACATAATCACCAGAAAGATTCGAGCATTTGTCAAATCGGTAAACAAGCTTTCAGATGCATCTGAGAGAAAAATTGCCATCAATCATGCAACCAAAAGCCTGAACATTGTTACTTTGCCCTCTTAGTCATTTTTTTTTCATTTCAAGTATCGGAAATCACTTGCTGGTAAGTCAATGGCCAATAGTTAACTTTGTGGTTTTCATATCATCAAAATTTTGGAAACCCATATCGGTTTCTTTTGGTTATTGACTAAGCATTGAGGGATTTCCATCTTTTACCTGAAATGAAGAGCTGGCTAAGAGGTTAGAACCAATAGAAATCTGGCCCAAGGTCGCATCACTGGCAATAAGTTTTTCGAAGAGTGCATTAGAAAACTCATCTACTTTTGATTAAATTTCCCATTAAAAAAAAAATTACTTTTTATTTTCTCAGAGAATTTTCTTGTTTATCCCAAACCCAGATATGAAATTTTATTCCTCTGAGGAGAAAATTGAGCAAGTTGGCAATTAGAGTTAACCAATACTTATCAGCCTACTTTGAAGCTGTATGTATCAATCTGGAAAATGGTAAAATTTAACACAAGGCCCATAGTTTTGATTTTAAGTATACAATAACCACTAAGCACAAAATCATAGCTTGATGCATAAAATAATAAATTAGCATCAAGAAAAAATAGCACCAATATAAAAAATAAAATAGCAGCTTTGGCATGTACAACATGTCGTCAGCACTAGAATGAGAACTACAAAAATTTGCTTTACTTGTATAGAAAAGAGGGGGGGGGGGATTCAGGTTAGTATTCACAAGGACCAATAGGAAAGCAGGGATTCAGAAGGGGGCTTTCCTATTGATTGTTTCTTGATGCTTATTTATAACAATAGATGCTCCTTAACTAACATTTATTTTCAAGTCTTTTTAATGATCAAGGGAATTCAAAATCACAATGGGGCAAAAAGGCGAGTAACATACAATTTATTTAGAAATTACTAATATAGTGGACAAATACAAGTATAAAGGTTTTATCTGGCAACAGAAAAAAAGCTTTTAGCTATGAAATTGCCACAAGATGCTGTTACTCAAAATGGCAATATCCCTCCCAACAAGAGAGAGCTTATTGTTTGTTGGAAAACACAAAAACTTCATTGATTATCAGAACATTCAATTTTACTCTTGTACTGGCGCAATATGAAGATCTTGCTGTACTTAATAAAAATATTTTCCATTTCATTTTTTACCAGTGTTTGTTTCGTACTTTTCCCTTCAAATAAGTAGCCTGTTTCCTCAAGGCTTTGTCCACCTTATGATGATGTATTCTTCACTCAATTTATTTTATGCCTCATAATAACACCATTATATAAATTGTATCAGGTTGTAACGAAAGTTTTCTGCCATATCTGCCTGAAATACTAACTTCTAACTCCTTAGATAACTGTTTTTGAACTTTCGGTACCAAACCTGCACAGTGTCACATGATACAACAATAGTACTTAAAGCTGTACTCATAATTCGTTGATATTATGTAGCTGACTTTTTGCAACACAACTGGAAGAATGATGGTTCTAATCCTCTAGAGTGATAGTTCTATTTGAGACACCTTATACCTAATGATAACTATATTTTTTACAGATTTCACAACACAGTGTTATAAAGTAAACCTCTTTCTTTCAAATACCAAAAATCGTTTGACAAAATATGAGCAAATACGCCAACGAGAACTGTGTGTTGACGAAGTTTGCGGTGGCGGGAAACTTTCTTTACAACCTAATACATTGATTTGTTTATCCCATTCATCTTGAATTATACTGCATATGGATTCTAACAAAATTAATCCGTGCATGTTCCTATTCATTTTTTTTAAATGACTCTATAATACAAAATAAATATGAAAAAAATATGCAATTAAAAATATTTATATATTGGTATCTGTGGGCTTTTAGAAATTCCTTTTCAAAACAGGCTCGGATATGCCCACCAGGAAATTTCCTGGTAGGCCAGTCACTTTCACGTGTATGTCGGAAAATATAAAGTGTATGTTCGTTCAGAATAAAATGTAATTGGTCTATGTCCCAGGCCGGTGTGATCAGTTGTATCTGGCCCTGTTTGAAAATAAAATAGTATGAAATTCATTAACTATTCCGTGAGTTATGGCTTAAAAATTGGAAAATTTTCATTGAGTGTTTTTTTATCTCTATAGTACTTAAGTATTTGTAAAAATAAATAAATAAATAAATAAAATAAAATAAAAATTTGTACGTAACAAGCTGAATTCAAATATAAAATGAGACACCCACGGAGGGCACCCCACCCCTCGGCCTAGAGCCCAAATGTAGCTAATCGGCCATAACCCCAGAAACATAAAGTGTTAATCCACTTTAATTAAATTTAGAGGTATGCAAGTATTTCGCATAAATAAAAAGAAAAGAACAGTGAACAGCCATAGAACAGTGAAATTTTGCATTTAGGATAGTTGTAACTTCCAGTTGTGCACTTGACTTTTCAATTGCGATTAATTAGGTAATTTATGGATATGGTCACCCAGAGCACTTTCAGTATATTAAATTTTACAGATGTTCCATGAGCCAAGCACAAAATCTTGTCGATTATTACAAAGCTTGACAATGTCTTCTATATTTCATGAAAAATGGCCACTTAAATTTTTTGAGTTCATAATAATAAAGTTAATAAAATCTATATAAATAAAACAAACTGTAATGTCAGTTAGTTTGTCTCGCGTAGCTCCCAGACGGGTGATCGTAGACCAACCAAATTTTGTATTGAAATTCTCCAGGACGGGTCCCAACATACCTCGAAGCGATTTTTTCGAAATTCGAATTATTTTAGGGGATATCGATACAAAATGTGTCGCGAAAAGCTAATTTTTGCTCTCCGCCATTACGCAATTGTAACACCCCGCAGTGGAAAAGCAAGGATTAAGCATACCTAGGTTGCCATATTTGGCAAGTTTATTAAATGATTCAGATTCTTAAAGTAAAAATAAAAGAATAACGATTTTCTTTTATTTAGATTATTTGTAAAGTTTTTTTTAATTAAAATATCGTGTGCATATGATATCAGAGTAGAAATTAAATGTTTTATACTCAAAAGAAAAATACGATTTGGAAATTTTCCCAGACTAAAATGTTTAATTTTTTAATTTGGCAAAAAATGGTTGATATGCGATTTTGAGAAGATGATTCTAGTGCTTGGCGCAATTTAATGAGAGCGTATTTTTAATTTAATATAAATTTGCAAGAAACCCACTGTATCACGTGACTGATACTCTATCATCGTTAAATGATGCTAAAATTATTTTTATCATCATTTTATCTTCTGCTACTTGGATTATAAATACACCTGAATAAGTTTTTGAAACTTTCATTCAGTTGGAATTGTGCATTTTTCAGCCAGCTTTTTCCCATCTATTTCTAATGTATTACATCCAGAAAAAGGATGTTAGAAATATCAGTTTTAATTTTGTTTAATCGCACTCATGAATAATGATATACTTTCCAACTCAATGGAATAAGGAAAGAAAATAGGGAAGACCCATTGATTATAATACACTTTTAATATACAGCACTTTAGTGCATATTGAAAATCTGAAAGTGTTTCAGATTTCCTTACTTTTTTTTTTTTTTTTTTCTCCTTTCCATTTTTTGATAAAGTTCAATATATCCAGAAGCTCTTCAGAATTAATATAGGACGAAAATAATAAGGACATTTTTATCATTTAACCATCTTATTTTTGTAACCAGGTGCAGCTCGCCAAGGTAAGCATCGCATCTGGGCGCCAGATTCGAAGGGGCGTCATTTTGAACTCAAAAACTAAGTAGAGCATAAAAGGGGGCGTCTTCTTAACATTAGCAGGGGGGTGCCACTTATCCTAAGGCTGTTTGTAACCATCTTAATTTTAAATTCCATTCAGAATCTGAGAGATTTCAGTGCCAAGGACACCAGTGAGAAACAGAATTCTCTCCAAACAAGATTTATAAAGATGGCGAACCAACTGGTCACCAGAGGCTGCTAGTGTGTAATAAGATTTAAGAAAAATTGAAAAGCAACAGAACTTAAATTTAAGATCTGAGCGTTTTTATATTAAAATTACTTTGAATGTGATAACATTAGTAAGTAACAATTTGAATTAATTGTGTACTATGGCACTATACCATTAAATTTTATTGTATAAAAAATATGTGTTTGTTTACCAATTGTCGAATACTTAAATTTGTTTACTATTTGGCCAAATAGAATACTCGGTTTGTCTGCCAAACACAAACTGAATATTCTGAGCACCCATATTAAGATCTGAAGATACTGTGAGTTCATATTATTTTCTTCTTTTTTCAAATACTGTAAGCTTCTGTTCTATAGTAACCAACTTTAATAAATGATACTGCTGTTTTAAAAGAACATTATATATATATATATATATATATATATATATATATATATATATATATATATATATATATATATATATATATTTTATATCATTTTAATCATTACTGTTTTAAATTTTTTTAAAACTGGAATGTAGTGAAGCAATCATTTTTATATTTTCTTTACTATAATTTTAATGCCTATGTATTTGACACGGATTCTTTTAATCCCCTGTAAAGGGTAGTATTTCATATGCTTGCATATCAATTTGAAACACACTGATCTACACGTGTTCATGTAAAAGTATTGTAATGAGTAAAACAGACATGATGAAAACAAAATTTATTCATAGATTTTGTTAAACAGAAATAGTAACTGACCAAAGCTATTTTGAGAGTACCTAATACAATAATCATGCATTATTTACAGAATTTTCTTAGAAGTTATGTAGCTTATTACCTATTTCTTGAAGTACAATACACATTTTGATAAAAGTATATTTTTAAAAAATACCATAAATGTTTTTACCCAACAAGTTTTAAGTAGAAAACAGGTTTCACAAACTAAAGATATTTTAAATAAGCCTTTCTTTCCCTCATAATGGTATTCCACCCAAAGAGTATTACTAAAAGCACTCAGTTCTTATGCCATATTTATAAACAAAGTGGTTTCAAAATAGCTAAGAAAAGCATGTACTATCGCACAGTTTTAATAATTGTCATAACGTGAATTACATTTATCGCATAAAAACCACCAAAACTGACATACAGTGATACTCCTAATTAAAACTAACATCCCTTCACATAATAAATTTTCAGGGATGATACAAAGTATTGACACATCTAACACATGAAGGGTCCAGAAGAACCATCAAAGAAGAATTAACAATCTAAGAAAAATCACTAGACATAACTGAGACATTTGCTTTTCCCAATACACCGATTTTACCCAGTTATATACGTTTGTCAATGTGACCATAACCAATTTTTTCTTGAATGAATATACCATGCGAAGCCACTTTTATAGATGGAACTATCAGCTCAATGCCAAAAATTTTCCTGAACCTTTCACATTAAAAAGTTCAATATTTTACAATCTATTTAAGAAACTGATTTATACACTCAAAAACATGGAATTTGGGATTGTGCTGCTATTTTGTAACACATAGGTGTAACTTTCTAGGGGCAAGGATGGGCCATTCTCCCTTCAAAAAAAAAAAATTGCTCCTCCTCAATGTTACATGCCAGTTTATGCCAATGTTGTAGCATGTATCTTACCCTTATTTTTTCCAAAAAGGGCTTGTTTTCTTCCCAACTATAGTGCTCTTGGAGCCCACTTTTATGTCAATATGTTAAACTTATGTGTGTTTCCATCGTTCTCTAAAGTTCATAGGTCGATATATAGACACACAGCGTGCATAGAGAATTCCAAGGTCTTGTAGATTTCTTGCAAGAGGTCATGAAAATTATTTTAAAATTATGGATAGTTGTCTAGAAGAAATATTTTTTAAGTCACTATAATGCAAGCATATAACATATACGTGTGTACATATACATATGTTCATATAGGCATTGCGTATTCTGTTATTGTGGGTTATGATTTTTGGATTACGTGAGCTGATAGTTTATTTTTTATCTTACTATGCTATTGAAATTGAATGCTATTGAACTTACTTATATTATTGAAAAGGATTCAAAAAATTCAACAAGGTATCTCATATCGTTAATTTTATGAATCTCTTAGACCTATAAATTTAACAAGCCAGCACAACCTCAAAAAATATAGCACTTACAAAAACTGATGCATTAAAATCTTTATCTAAAGCTCAAATGATAAACCTTGCACAAGGAATGTAACGTCTCAAAACACTCGTCCAGATTCCACAACATTAAAATTTTCACTATACTTACACAAATATTACAAATTTACTAATAAACAACCTCACATTTCATATTAATTTCATTCATAACAGGAAGAATATACACAGGAACTTTGTTTATAAGCACTGTTAAGAAACATTTTCACACTAGATAGCATGCAAGTTAATTCTTAAAGCTTTAGACATTTACTGTGTCAAATTTATGTATCCTCCAAATAAAAAAGAAAAAGAATTTTTCAGAATCAATTAGCAACTGCAGGCAAAGTTTGCTGACCTCTTCCTCTAACACAAGTTTTCTCAAATGTTAAACCCATCTTTGATTCATTGCACTGTTTGGTAGTACATATTACCGCTAGCAGCTGTTTTCAAAAATGAGACATAAAAGTAAAATCAAAGTTTTTTTTTTCTTTTTTTTTTTTCTGGCAGACAAACATTTTACTGAAATTCTCTCATAATGTTACATCAATTGTGGTGGCAGGCATCAACTACACATGCATTGGTTTTGAAGAAAAGAAGAAATTAGCATAGGAATTTTTAATGTCTAATTTTATGGCCCAGTTCTAATGTATTTACATGTATTAATTTTTTCAGTGGAATTTGAAGCTAAAGATTTAATTGCACCCTGTAAAAACTCATCAAAATTATGAACAATATTATTTCTATGTAAGAAATACATAAGTATATGATATGAAATGTAGCATATGTACAAAAATCTATTTAAGAGGTTCAAAAAGGACTTAAAATAAATAGTAATGAAAGTGACATTTTTACTTAAATTTAGATGGGGGTCTTGTATGTGGGGGAAGAACTGTGATTTGACAATTCGACATCCCTACTGTAAATCAATGATTTACAGTAGAGATGCAATGGACATCCGGCAAATATGCCGAATAATTGGCAATAGCCGGATATTACAAATATCCAGCAGTACATAGGCCTAAAAGTATATATTGAGAAATAACACAAATGAATAAATTCTAAAAACTGCAGTAATAAAAAATGAGAAAAAACAAATTTTTGTGAAAATATTTTGTTTCCAATACTTTTTAGAATATATTTTTATCGCGTATAGAAAATGGGGGGGGGGGGGAGTTATTAAGTACTTCTATCTTTTTTTAAGATTGGATTAGATTATTACTGGAAGACAGGGCTTATTGCCCAACATGTAAAAATTCAAATCGGGCATGTAAATATAACCTAAAGAGTAATAGGCAAAATTAACAAATATTCCACTACTTATAGAAATAATTCTCTGTTTCTCTCCCTACACATCTTCCTGTAAAGGAATATTGAGTGTAATGAATCGCATAAAACATCAATTGCGATGCAGTGTGCCATCTGAAATGATAAATCATTTAATGCGAATAAGCGTTGATGATGTTAAATCAAAAACTTTAAACCATTAGCAGTGATTGAACATTGACTATTTAGTACAAAAGGAACAAGACAAGTGAAGGGCGTGCACTTGGCTGTAACTGAACTAAAAGTAAGTTTTTTTTTAATGATATGTGTATGTATTTTATTATAATTTTAGTATATATTACTGTAATTGTTAATATTCAATTAAAGATATTTGGGCATGTAAAAATGTTAAGATTTTTCGAGCCCTGCTGGAGGAAATTATTGTGCAAAAGCACTGCTTTTCAATCTCTGTAAGAATTCGTTTACCTTTTTCGTCCGCATAAATTGACACTGCTTATGAGAATAGTGAACTTGCTGTAGTACTGCTGGTATAGGTAAAAATTAGCGGTCGCCACATGGTGATTGAACGTCCACATGTGGCGATAAAAAGGATTGCCATTGGTCGCCATTCTCCCACTACCATATCTTTTTCAGCAATATAAAATAAAGTAAAAATGTAATCTAAATCTATTCATAGCATTTTATTAAACAAACAAAGTTAATTTAGATATGTATTATTCTGCACAATTTCAAAGAGACATTAATTTCTTTTAATGATTCTTTCAGACTGAAGACTCAAATTAATTATAAAAGTTGTTTATTTTTATAAACTAATACATTTTAATACAATTTAATTCTTATTTATAATAAATGTAATATGATAAATTGATTTTAATGATAATAAAATAAATGATTTAAATTTTAAACAAATAAAAAAATTCGGCTGGTGTGTGGCAATTAACTCAAAAAAGTGGCCATTAAAAAAATGGACGTTACTCGCCACTGGCTATTAATCAAATGCCCTAATTTTTACCTATAACTGCTGGCTATAGGTGAATGAGTGTTCTTTTTTTCCAAATTTTGATAAAGTAGGGAAATTTACATTGATTTTCCAACAGTTGAATGGAGATGTCTTTTTTTCCCAAGAACTGATTTTGTAAAATATTTATCTAATTTTGAAGGCGCACACCCATGACACTGTTATTTGTATCAGCTTTAATTACAGTAAAAATTCGTACAAATTTCATGGAAACAATCCCAAAAAAAGATTTCCAATTTTTGAATTAAATGATTTGAAACTAATGAGAAAATTTAAAGAACAAAGTAATAGCTGAATGATTTAAGAAGACTAGTGAAAATAGAACAGTAAAAACATACTGCTGCCAGATAACCAGTTGAAAGTTAGGCCGGATATTCGGCATCTGGTATCCAGCCAAATTGATATCCGTTGTATCACAAATTTACAATAGTCTCAATAATTTAAGTCTCAATTGTTCGAATTTTGATCCAGGAATATTTTCCAGGGTCCCATTTTTGTGAATTTCAGTACTTAATTTTGTGAAATTCAGCACTTATTTTTGTGAATTTTCATGCTAATTTGTAATAAAACTCACTTTTTTGTTAAAATAACTGATAAAACGGATTAAAATGCCAAGGAAGGGCCGTTTTAATCAATAGTATTTTTGTGAAAGGACCATTGTTATCAATAGCATTTTTGTGAAGGGGCCATTTTAATCGATTGTAATTTTGTGAAGGGACTGCAAAACGGACCCAATTTTCGTCTGCATCGACCCCTGTACGTATAAATCCGAGTTAGTGAAAAAATCAGTACAGCTCCCAAATAATGACTAACACTTAAAAACTACATGAAAGAATTATTTCCCACCACAAAATTGAAATACCTGGAGACATCAGAAATCCCCTCCCAAAGAAAATGGGTGTATTTTTTCTAGATGCCTTCACAGGCATTTCTGTGCAGTGTTATATATCGTCAAAGCAGTATTAACATGCCACTTTGGTGATACCTTTGCTCAATATTGTTTTTAACAATAAGCTACTGAGCCTTTGTAGTAACTATTAAAAGATTTTTGTATTTTTAAACCTTTGTACACATCCAAATTTTAAGAGAAAAAATACCTGCATTTTTCAAATAAAAGTAGCTTGTGTGTTTATATATTTATATCAGAACACACGCAAAGGAGTGTTCTGTTTACATGTACTTATATACAAAGGAATTGTTTTTTAGTTCATAACACAGCCTGAAAGAGTAGAATATCCTCATCAAATTTAAAATGTTAAAAATATTCTGGGGGGGGGGGGGCAATTTTTGAAAAAAGCTTTACTGACCTCAACAAAATGTACAGCAAAATGTTACCCAGTCATGAACATATGACCTGCAGGTCAGACACTGATCCACATAGGCTTTTAACAAGACATACAAATTGATTTTTATAAACTTTTTTAGGGGTTCTTAATGAAGCCCAGTGGTGTGACGGTTTGAGCACTGCGTTGCCGTCCCACAGGTCCGGGGTTCGAATCCCAGGCTAGGCAAGGTCGACTCAGACTTTCATCCCTTAAGTGGGTCAATAAAATGAGGACCAAGCTTGGTTTGGGTCAAACACTGGGGGCTTCTCGTCAGGCTGACCACCTGGCCGAGGCATATGCATCCGCACCCCAGAGCCTACGGTCGCGAAGGCGCGGTTGGCCAGCACAGGCCTTGGCCCCGCAGAGGGGCTGTTGCACCAATGTTTGACTTTGAGAGGATCTTAATGAAGTTAGATTAAAAAAAATAGTAGTTTTTAACTATTCTCCTCTCGTTCTTTCTACTTGATGGTGCTTACTCAGTGATCCATGAGCTAATATAAAGACTATATTCTAAAGGTTAGCCGTCAATGACCTAAAGCAAAGCAAATTTTTGGGGGAGGGGCTAATTTATTTTTTAAAAAAAGCTCATTTCACCTATCAAAGTGGGCAAAAATGTTACTCTTCAGCAATGCCTTTTGGGAAGGGCTGAAGACCCCTATCCCCTCACTGATCACAATAGCATCACAGTTATTAACAGTTGCCATAAACATTTAAATGCTCATTTATAATTTATTTTGGGAGTAATGTTGCTTAAAATTATACATTAATAAATATGTTTAAGAAAAACATTTTTTGGACTCTTAAATATTGAATATGAAATAATTAATAAAAATTGAGAAATATCACAAAATAATAACAAACAGCCACTATAAATTTACAAAATCTTAAAATAAGTAAAGCAAGTTTTAAAGATATTTCTGAAACAACTAAAAATAAATTTATATAATAATCATATGTTCATTCTTAGTCAGTTTCTCGAAATACCTAGATAAAAAGTTTAATCCATTTATCTGCGAAAATTGAAATACATAAAAATTTTGATAAATTATAAACATTTTTTATGCGTAAAATATGAATTAATAAATAATATAACAAACTGCATTTAAAATAACAATAAAAGTTTATAAAATGAATGTACAGAGATCAAAAGCATAGAAATTAAACTAATCCTACGCACTGAATTAAATGCTGGGCCAACAGGATACAAAAAGAAACTATCAAATTCAATTTTTATGACTAGCACCCAGCGCTTTAAACTGAACTAAATTTTGATTTTTTTTTTTTTTTTCTTTTTCTTAATTCTGGACATGAGATTCAACATTCAGAGTAAAATCCACAACCCCCGCCCCAAAAAAATGCACACTTTCCTTTTCTTTACTGACTTTCTCAGACTTCTTATGATTTTACCATATTTTTCAAACCATGTGTGAATGTTTTTTTTATCAGTGTCAAACCACAATGCAAAGCCCCTCCCTCCCCCCTCACACTGAGAAGGAGGGGAAGCAGAAGTCTTAATGGTAAGCCACTGTGTTGACACAGCAAAAAAAAGAGAACACACTAACAGGTATCTTTGAGACAAACAAAAATCTCTATATGCATTATCTATAGTCTTTCTCACAATACAATGAACTGACACCTAAACTTTAGTTCTCCTCAGCATTTTCAGGTTCAGGTTCTACAGGAGTCTTAATGGGACACAGATGTTTCACTAAATAACTTTTCCGGACAAATCCTTTTTTACATTTATCACAGGAAAAAGGTTTTTCCCCAGTGTGGTAACGCACGTGGACTTTCAAGTGGCTCTTATCGGCAAACGCTTTCGGACAAAACTCACACACAAACGGTTTTTCGCCGGTGTGGACACGCAGGTGCCTGTTCATGTGACATGCTTCCATGAATCCCTTTAAACATATGTTGCACTGAAACGGTTTTTCGCCAGTGTGGACCCGCATGTGCTTGATGAGTTCGCCCTTACGAGCGAACAGCTTGTCGCACATGCTGCATTTGATGTTTTTCTTCCCCGAATGGTCGTTCTGCACGTGCCTCTTCAAGAGATGCTCCTGTTTGAATGTCTTCTCGCACTCCTCGCAAGCAAACGTCTTCTCGTTTTGGTGGGTCAATTTGTGCCTCTCCATGGTGTATCTCTCCGTGTAGCCTCTGTTGCAGATGTTACAGACGAAAGGTTTTTCGCCGGTATGCGTGAGCCGGTGAGACACCAGCCGAGACTTGCGGTTGAATGTCTTCTGGCATATATCGCACTGGTGAGGATGGTCACCGGTGTGGCTTCGCACGTGAATGTTTAAATACCTCCTCTCAGCAAACTTTTCCTGACAATAGGGGCACAAATAGGGTTTTTCCTTGGTGTGAGTACGAAGGTGGGAAGCGTAATAACTCCGGTGCGCATATGCCTTCTTGCAAATGTTGCACACAAATGATTTTTCCCCAGTATGAATACGCTCATGCACACTCAGATTGGCTCTCTGGGTGAATTTTTTATCACAAACATTGCACGTAAATGGTTTTTCGCCAGTGTGAGTGCGGATGTGTCTGTTCAAGTGATCTCGCTGGGAAAATCCTCGCTGACAAGTGGTACAGATAAACGGCTTTTCACCAGTGTGAGTACGAAGATGCTGATTTAAAAAACTTTTGAATGGAAATGCTCTACTACACACATTACACAAAAATGGGGTTTTCCCACGCTCCATTTTTAAAAAATTTCTTTTTAAGTCTTCTTTTTAAATCAGTCAGGTTTTTTATTTACTTTTTTCTATAAAACATATATTTTAAAAAGCAAGACATATTTATTCATATTTTTTTCTTGTTTTCAGGAGATTCAAAAGAATAGTAATGCATTTTAAAAACTACAAGCTAAAAAAGTCATGTTTAAACTCTTATTTTAAGTTTTCAATTATTTTGAATCTAGAGATTTTTTCTTAGAAAGTCATAGTAATTCTCATCGTACACTGCGAGTTCTATTTTTATAGTCTCAATTACGTACAGAGCAAGAAATACATATTTCTTATAGAAAGAAAAAATAGCATTCACTAAAGTACTAAGGCAAGCAAAAACGAAGCTTCCTATATTCTTTTAAACCAGCCACAGAATCAACATTACTAAATACTATTATTTAAAAGACTTTCTCCATACAGATTTTACAAGCAATATAATAATTTAATTTTTCTTTGAAGATAAGAAAAATGGGAGTATTGTATCACATTTAAATATTTTTCTTTCTTTCTTGAAATTAGAAGTATCAATTAAAAAACATTGCAATTGTTGAATTTGTTTTTTGAAAGGTTTTGTTCTATGTTCTTGCCATGTAAGTTCCAAAGAAGCACTTTGCCTTAAGAAAAATTACCATCTGAAACAAAAGAAAAAAACAGAAACTAAGATTTATGAATTGGTCAGTTAGTGAAAGAAACCCAGTAAGTCAAAAGTTTATTTGAAAAGGTTGAAAAGTTTTTGAAAACATGCCAAAAAGTATCATGCAGCTTTTATGTTAATTGTTATGAAAGACGTGTACATTCAAAATACCTTTTTATTATGAACGTTTTTGGTGTTGTTGTTCAGTAGAAGAAATATGTAAACACTTCTAATCAAATCAAGGCTCGAAAATGATTTTTTTTTCAAATTGAGGGAAAAAAAGAAGTTAATAATAAAATTAAGATGAAACCACTAAAGTTACTATTAAAACTAAGGGGTGGGGGGCAAGATCTGGGTCTGGCTAAGTGTGGGGTCGGAGGTTTCTGCCCTCTTTTAACAATAGCATATTCTGTTACACTTAGCAAAATTAGGAACTAATTTAGCAAACTTAGTGAAAAAAATTTTGACAAAACTATAATTCAGTGTTTATTTGATAGATTTTGCAAAATTAAAACACAACAGACAGTATAATTTTTAAAATGTAAACATGGGCTTCAGTGCTTTCAATGCATGCAAAGAAAACCTTAGAGTTGCCATCTTTTTATGCTACCTTCAGGAATGAAGCCGGATTTTGCAACTACTTGGGGTTGATCTAAATTTTTTTTCAAGGGTCCCATTTTTGTGAATTTCAGTATCTATTTTTGTGAATTACTAATTACCAAACTAATTTTTCTTTAAAATCACTTTTTTGTTAAAATAATTTATAAAATGAATTTAAATACAGAGTAAAATGCCAATGAAAGAGCCAATTTAATCATATGTATTTTTGTGAAGGGGCTGCAAAACAGACTCAAATTTCATCTGCATTCATTCCTGACTATATAAGCTTTTTATACATAAAAAAAGAATATGCGAGAAAGGCTGAAACAAAGTGATATATTTTTGAATGTTTTTCTAGAACTGGGAAGAATTTTTAATGAGAATGAATTAGAAAACTACAAATATTTTTAGAAAACACTAAAAACCTCGAAATTTTTATGATCTGGAAGAATTTTCAATATAATTTTATGAATCATAAAATGATTTCACTTTCATACAGTGTAATTCGAGCCCTGCATAGCTTGAAATTTCTGTTCCACTGTCCATGTCACTGTTTAACTTACAGGGTTTCAGAAATGAATGGCATAAAACACAAGCAGTAAAATTAGTTTGTAAAATTAGACACGGTAATACAAAACATAGTTAATTATTGGAGAACAGAAAGGAACAGTTGGGAAAGACATGATTGCAAAACTCATTTTTGTATTTAAAAAAAAAAAAAAAAAAAACTGTTTATAATATTTTTATCAGTACTTTTTTGTTTAATATTCTCTTAAATAGCATATAATTATATTCACTCTAATATGCATAGATATGAATTCACTAATATAAATACAAGAAATAGACAGAAGATTGCAACATAGAGAAGAGGTTTCTAACCTCAGCATGTAAGTTAGCAGTACTGATAAAAGTAAGCATCAAAAATAGACAGGAGGTTTATAACCATAGCATGTTAGCACTGATTAATGTAAGCATCAGAAATACACAGAAGGTTGTTAACACAAGCAGGAGATTTATAACCATAGCATGTTAGTACTGATTAAAGCAAAAATAGATAAAAAGCTGCAAACTTTAGTATATTAGTAGTGATTAAAATAAGCATCAAAAATAGATGGGAGGTTGTTAACCTAGGTACCTCAGCACTTGTGTTCTATTAATAGTAAAGTGTGCTTGGTCCATGGGCGCCCATATCATTGTTTGTAGGGCGAGGGGAGGGGGGGGGCAATCAAAGATCCTGCACCAGAAACATACTTATATTTTAGTATTAAACCACTTCAATGTTATACCGATATGTAAATCATAATGGTAATATGAAAACAAGGGGGCATGGCTCCACCCTGCTCATATTTATAGACCCCCCATGGGTCGGGTTGGTCTTTGCAGAAAACAAACAGATTAAGCCTTAACTTAAGAAGTCACAGTTAACCTTTTTACTGCTAACAGGACACGTGTGCCCCATGAATTTCTTTATACCACGCTATGGGATAAGTTCTACTACAAAGATACTACTAGAAATTGCATGTTCCATTGATCTCTCTAACTAAATTTCCTTTTCAACTGATATATGTATTTTAATTGACTATTTAAAGTACTCTTTTGATTTATTTATTTTTTTCAGAAAAACAAATCTAATGAAGAGTTAAATTTTAAAACTCTCCCCTTCTACTTCAAAGTGAGAGCCCAATCAAGGTCCTTTTTCATAACCAGTGTGAAATGGCTAAATAGCAAAAAAAAAATTAAACATTGGTGCAACAGCCTCTCTAGGGGGCCAAGGCCTGCACTACCCAACCACGCCTTGTGACCATGGGCTGAGGGGTGCGAATGCATATGCCTCGGCCAGGTGGTCAGCCTGATGCGAAGCCCCCAGTGTTTGACCCCAAGCAAGCTTGGTCCTCATTTTATCGTCCCACTCAAGGGATGAAAGGCTGAGTCAACCTTACCCAGCAGGGGATTCAAACCCTGGACCTGTGGGACAGCAGCTCAGTGTGCAAACCCTTAGACCACTGGGCTTCTGGTTAACCCTTTATAAGGCCGTGATAAAATACTTACCATCTACGGTCTATTAAACACAGAAATCAATTATCATTAGTGAATTTTCTGACTTTTGCTCAGTTATATTGGATGTATATTTTCCCCATACACTTAGATTCTAAATTATATTCGGCTTATCAGCTTTTCTTTCATTCGCAATTTTAAAGAAAGCTCGAATAATGACTCGAAAATTGAGCATAAGAATCATCGCTTTTAATTATATATTTTCGCGTTTAATTCCGTGTACAAGCAGCAGGTAATTTTCCGACTTTGATTTTGTGAATAATGAATGTATTCTCCTGCAAAATTTCTGTGTTTGTTTAATACTTGTTTCTCCAATTTTCACGTGGTATATTACAGTAGAGGGCAACTATATGAATTAATCCTAAAAAATGAGCCAGAGAAATACCAAGTAATTTCGACTCTCTGCACATAAACTCGCCTTATAAAGGGTTAAAAAGCACTAACTTCATAAACCATTATAAGTTTATAGGGTGTCCCAAAGTTGATGCAAGAGTTTTAGAGTTAGTAAAATTGCACCACTATATGAAAGAACTACACTTTTTTATTGTTGAACAACATTTCAAAAATACTGAAAGTTTGATGCACGATGATTTTGATGAGGAATGATGAGAAAGATTTCAATTTAACAACATTGAATTTCTTTCTGTGGGGTAATTTGAAGTCAAAGGTCTATGTCAACAAGCCCACATCAACCCATGCATTGAAGGAAGATATGTGCAGAGGATTCAACTCTGAATCAACGAAATTCAGCCACATTTATTTGAAATTAAGGATGCGCCGAGTACTTGGTTAAAATTTATTAAACTATTATTTTAACTTAAGTGATAACAATGATTAATTTAGTTTGTTTTTAAACGATATTTAATATTTCATACGGTGTAAAACCAGAAATTAAAATGCTGCAAAATTCATTTATGTACTATTAATCACTATTTTAAATATTTGTGAAATAATGATTTTTTTTTTTGTTGTCGTTGTTAGCCTGCATATTTTATAAAAAGTTAGCAGTTAATTGACTTTACATATTTATGAACACTTAATACTATGAGGGTTTTTTCTGGTTACTGTTTTATATTTAAATAAATTGGTAATAGTAAAGCTAATGTAATGTGTCAAGTGTCATAAGATTCAAGAAAAATTGGAAAGAAGCAAATGTAAATTTAACATCTGAGTATTTTCTCTTACATTAAAATTACTTTGAATGTGATTTTAGTAAGCAACAATGTGAATTAATTTAGTACTAATATGCTCTATAACTTTCATACATGGTATAAAAAAAGTATGTGTTTGTTTACCAAGTGTCGAATATTTAAATTTTTACTATTATTCCGTTGCCGAAAATTAAAGGGACTATATTCAGTATCCAGTGCTGTTTACATATCGATGTTTGTTTACATGTTTCATTTGGTGATACTGCTGGCGATGCACATCAGAAGTGAAGTACCCTGCCGGTGGTAGTTGTGACTGGCAACCATAAAAAATATACGTGTATCGTCAGTTTGGGAATTTGAAATTGTTTCATGTTATTGATGGAAGGGAATGAAATATCATAGCTACCAACCTTCCAAGAAAAAAATAAGGAACGCAGCACTTGGTCATAAAATCAGAAATAAGGAACACAGTGAGTGGTCATGAAATGTACCATTAAAATATACAATTAAAAATCTTACATTAACAAAATTAAATTATCATGTGTATAGTGATGATGTGCATATATAATCATTAATTTATAAAAATAAAATGTACTTAACTTTGCTTGTTTTCTACAATAGACTTAAATGATTAATGAAATAAATTCTTGAAAGAATAAGATAAATATCATTCAAATAAATTTATTGACTTATTTGATATATTTTGACAACTAAGCATAAATGCTTTGCCAAAAGCTGAAAATGTAAACAGTGGCGGATCCAGAAATTTTTTTGGGGAGGGGCTAAAATTTTTAAAAAGCTTATTTCACCCAATTAAAATGTACAATAAATTAAAATTTTAGTCTAAACCAGTGTATTAGGCTTTTGGGAGGGGCTAAGTAATAAAATATGATGATTTTAGCTATTTAAAGTGTATAATAAAGCAGAATGTTACCCTTGAGCAATTTCTTTTGGGGGGGGCTGAAGCCCCCTAGCCCCTCCCCTGGATCCGCTACTGAATGTAAACGATTTTCCTTTTTTTCTCTTAATTTTTAAAAATCCTTACACAAAAGCTGAAAAACGGAACATTTTGGCTTAAATACGTATTTACAGAACAAAGTTCAAAAAACGGAATGGATCCGTATAAAACGGAACACTTGGCAGCTATGAAATATGTTAATGTATGAAAAGAATTTGTGTGTGTTTGTTAGAAATATGGTGTGAATATAAAGCTAAATAAAAGAAAGCATGCTGGTGTTACTTTATAAGCCGGTGGGTGTTACGGACATTTCTGAGCGGTTATTTAAAAAAAAATAAAGTGCTCTTTTTTAACAAATCTTTGCAATGTTTAAGGTTTTTAATGTGAATTTTAAATTGATATTTGATGTGTTTATGTTTTCGTAAGTGCTATTTTAATCATACTGACTTTATATGAGGTGTACAACTAGGTTGTTTAATCCACCGATGTTTTTTTGAGTTGAAAACAGGCCAGTGTTTGCCCAGTTTACAGTAGCTGTACAACTAAGTTGCTTAATACACCAAAATTCTTTTAAATTAAATATGGACTGGTGGTTGAAGATTGTTCAATTATTTTGTAACGAGTTTCATGCTTTTATCCGTTTCTGTTAGTGTAATTTACTGCGATTTTAATCTATTAAAATTTTTGAGTTTGCTTTGTTGATCATGCAAAGTAGTTGGCAACAGTCACTGGGGTTTGGTGACTGCCAAGCTCTGGCGACTGTTGCCTTGTTTACATGGGGCTGGTACCATCTTGGTTGATTTTACCAACCTTTTTGCATCGGCTCACTCTTGAGAATTTTCGTACCAGGATCTGTAAGATTTCATCCCCCTAATTTTTGGCTGAACAGCATGCCTTTTCTTTTGTTTAGTAGGTTGGGGGGGGGGGGATATCACTGACAACACAAGTCCCCAAACAAAATGAAAATCTGGATGCCTAATTCCAGTTAATTGACTACCACTCTCTCCCCAGACAATTATTTACTAACACATCTGACTCTACCACAGTATAAGAAAAGAAATTTCCACCTCTAGAAATTCCTTATCCATCTTCTATGAAGAAATGTGAATGGATTTTCCATCAAAAGAGCGGAAAGAAGTCTTGGGTGATGCATTTGTACCAGCACTATTCTTTAGTCACATTTATCTTTTGGTACAACTGTTGTACCGCCAGAGTCAGAAGGTTAATAAAAATCTTGAGTCACTTTTGGGACACCCTATACAAGACAAAAACCTTTTTGATTTTTTTAGTCCCTGCTCCAATAGAGATGGGAATCAACAGCTTAAAAGAAGTATATTAAAGAAGCATTTTGAACATTAACAGAAGCTTTTGGAATAAAGTTTCACAAATGACCAATTCATTTACATTTTCCTGTAAAAAATGGAATAAATAATTTAAAAGATTTAGTTTCAATATTTTTTTTCTTGTGTTCTCAGATAATTTAAGAAATTTGCTCCGAAATTAAATCTGAAAGAAATATGATTAAGAGCATCTTTAATATTTGCCCCTACATGGCGACTCAAGATCTGAAAGAATTAGTAAGTAACAGCCGCTAAATATCCAAGTCACCCATACGTGAGATATACTAAATATGTGCCCATTGTGGTTTTTCTTCGTGCTGAATGCTATAATAAAAGAAATTCGGGAATACAGGCACAAAATTCCATTTTAACATGCCTATGACGTTATCAATGATCAATTATTTAATTCAGAGCTATATTGATTTTAAACCAATTATAATACACGAAAAGTACAAAATTTATTCGCATATATAGAATATATATGCACTCGAATGGTAAATCCGTAAAGTAATACGAAATACAAAATGACAACATCGGTTAGGCTTAACGAGAAACCTAAATATCACGAATGATTTATAACTTTTTAAATAAGAAAGCTGTAACTGGGGCTTTCTATATGGAGTTTTAAAAAAGATTATACAGAAATGTACTTTATAAACGAAAGAAAAAGTCTTTATTTTGAAGCCCCACCCACTCCACTCCATAAAACCACAATACAATTAAAAAGTAAACCAGAGTCTGTATCAAGCAACATTTTAAAAAATAACTTCCAGATTCTAATTATGAAAATAATTATAAAATAGATTTTAAAAAGTACCTGGATGTTTTATTTTTCAAATAAATCAATAATTATCAAACGAGATCATTTTAGGAAATTGACTTGCCAATGCTTTAAGACGAGTCGTTCAAGTGTGGAATTCTTGAAACGTAAACAAACGAAAGAACGATTCTCAAGGGTATCATGGAGTTATTAAAAAAAGCAGAAAAGGGATTAAAAAAAATAGTTACTTTTTAAAAAAATTTTTGATTTACTGCTAGGATTTTTAAAAGAAGAATTCGCATTGTAAAATAGTAGGGTTTGCCTATCTGGATTCAGTATTGTGAACTTATTCTTAGCGCCAAACTTGCAGATAAATCGTAAAGAGGCCAACATTGGCGATTTTCGGTATATTATTATAATTACGGCTTGCAATGATCTTAAAACATGTTTCGATTTTCTAATCGTATCATTCCCATAGTAAATGCACAAGTTTTGGCAATTTTTTGCTAAATATAGAAAGTATTGCCCAACTGGATTTAATTTATGAACCCCGCGGCGCGGCGTATTTTGAAAGCAGGGGTCATACAGGCGTATTTTGAAAGCAGGGGTCATACAGCGGACCGCAATGCATGCTGGGTAATCTTGACGATTTTACGCCGCGCCAACATCAAATCTTCGCCAAGGATTGGTTACAGGGTTACATTACCGCTCTGGAGAGCCCCTGTTTTCAAGCTGGAGCTGGAGCTGTGGCGAAAGCATTTGATCTTTCCGTGTTTATCATTACATTCCATCTTGATCATTAAACGGTATGCAAGCTCACAGAACGACAATTATTTTCTTTAACGTACCTGGAAAAACTGCTGAATTTATAATGACTGGTTCAAGACCACTCATTATCCGTTGTAATCGTCAATATTTGATTGTTTACAGTAAAGAAGAGGCTGTGTACTTTGGAGATCGTGGACATTTGCAAACATTTTTACATTTGTAAGGTAAAGTATTAGCAAACGTGGTTTTATTTATTCATATGTTGCATCTTTACAATTTGTTTCAGCTTTTAATTTTATGTGTTGCATTTTTAGCGCATGAAATATTGTAAATGATGGTGTTTTTTTAGCACATGGCTAATTGTATGCGGTTTTTTTTTTTTTTTTTTTTACTGCACGTGAACAAAATTTGAATGTTAAGATATTTGTGAAAATGTTACGAAAATTAAATTGAACAAAATTAACGAACGAAATTAAATTGAACACTTTCCATCTTTTTAAATGTTTTATTTACCTATCCCAGCCACTAATTTTACCTACCAAATTTATTGTGTTGGTTAGATTGTTGTGGTACACACTACAAAAAAAGAAAATGATATTTCTACTTTAAGGGCCGAACTTCTTCACTTCGACCTCCACTGATCGATGCTAGATTAATTAAATGTATAATTAATGTTATTTCTGTGCCACGATGTACGCATGCATAGAACAGTCACATTTGAGTTCAATATTTAATTTGTATTGAATATGACTATACATTGCTTATTATAATTGCAACTTTTCCTATAATGTGTTTATTTTTTGCTTATTTAGAAAAAACTTTTATTGTTTTTTCACCTTATGATTTCTTCCAATCATAAGGTGATTTTATGTCATTCTACCTCATAAATAAAATTGTAGACAGTCCAACAGTGTAAGAAATTTTCTCCCACATTTGAAGAAAATTAAAACAATTTTAGTAATTATAATATTAATATAGAGTAATACAGGGGCGTAGCCAGAGAGGGGGCTGCTGCTCCCCCATCCGAAATAGATTCCTGGCTACGCTACTGGGGTAATAAAAACCAACAGGTATTCTTTTAAATTGCTCACCCTGTGTCATAGATGTCAACTATTACGGAATATAATTAACCACCTTTTTTAGACAAGGAATTCCGGTTTAAAATATATAGTAACATTTTTGGACTACTCGCGTGAGTGGGTTACTATTTTGAACTAGTTCAAAAAACTGTTTACAAAGATCGGTTAATTTCATAATAGTTAGCATTTATGCTGTATATTTATTCTATATCTACATGCTCTTTTAAAATTAAAAATAATGGCAATTTTTCCAGAAGATAAACCAACATGCATTAAAAAAATAGTACTTGGGTCATTTTCAAAATTGACCCAACTATTGACCAACAACTGACCACCAATTACTATAATAAGTAACAGAAGTATGACAAACAAAAACTCACAGAAAATGAAGAATATTTTTTAAATGGAAAAGGCTATATTATATGGACAAAAGGACTCTATACTTATGTAATATATCACTTTGCAAGTAAAGCAAAAATATAATTTCAAAAAATAAGTAGTTTTTTTCCATAATATAAAACATACTACCTTGTTTCCGAACATTATTGGAGTATTATTCATGCATTTTTTATTTTATTTAATTTTTTTGCATTTTTCCATTATCAGACTTGATGAAATTTGTCATGTCTGTTAACGGACATTTTCTTTGAAATTTGTACACTTATGTTTAGCACAAAATAATGCAAAGTGATATATTACATAAGTATAGAGTCTTTTTGTCCGTATAATATAGCCTTTTCCATTTAAAAAATAGTCTTCATTTTCTGTGAGTTTTTGTTTGTCATGTCTGTTACTTATTCAGTGATGTCGCTAGACTTTGGAAGAGACGGGTCCTTGGGACCCAGGACTCCAAAATTTATGGGTCCTTTTTTCCAAAAAGTGGGTCCTTATCGATATAAAAGCATTTGGTTAATTTCACGACTGATGTTATCATGTCTCACCCATTTTGGTGTGCTGATGCGTATGAATATCTTATTTATAAATAACCTAAAACTTATATTTCAAAAAATAAATAAATAAAATGAATTATAATTAATCAAGAAAAATTTGTTGTGACATGCATGTCATTTACTTTGCCTTCACGGCAAAGCCTTCCTGATGACTCCCTGAATCCTAATAATAAAATCCCCTTTTGTATGTACAGTAAAAACCAGGAGAAAGGCTGCATCGGTAGAAATGTTTAAGAAAGTAAAATGTACTCGCAGAACAGCCGCAACATCTTAAATTATTAAAACTACAATAAAATACTGTTCAAGCGCCCCTCCATCTTATATTAATTTAAAAAAATAATTACTATGTATTAATAAATTTATCACAAGGAAAATTGGAATATATTTGAGGAAGGAAAGGATATACAACAGTAAAATATGGAACCCCCCCCCCTCTTTTCTCTTCTAGATTGTTTAAAATATTTACCACTTCTATAGCTTATAGATTTCATTTCTAAATAATAATTGTCAGATTTAATATAAAACAAATCATTGTTTACATATACACAAGCAAATATTAAAAATAAATAATGAAAAAACTTTATTCAATTCCGATAGTCCACCATCTAACGGAACAACCTCTAACATGAAAACGGAAGTGTGGGGGAGGGAGAAAGGAGAAGAACGTCAAAATAATCCCCTTTTTTCTTCAGCTTAACCACGTGTGCGCACAGCACGATATATATCCCGGGTAAAAGCAGAGTATAGGGGAAAACTCGCAATGCATCATGGGAAAGCGAACACTCCTATGCCTCCTTTTGACTAGGGATCTTTCTACCCTGCATTTTTTCCCCCATGTAAGGGAAGCGTTACTCCGCATTTGTGTGCATGTAAACGGGCCCACAAAGCCGTTCACAATGTCAATCTCCCCGAGTAAAACACGAGCAGTTTGTGTTTTACTAGAGATTTACCCAAAATTGGCAGTCTGAACGCACCCTCTCTCACCTTTTTTTTTTTTTTTTTAATCAAAATTTTGCATGATGGAAAGTTACAATGCGTCCCCCGGGACGCGTTGTAACTTTTCTTTTGCGTCCCATCATCGATTTTTTGCGTATTTGACGGGTTATAGTGCGTAAGTGGCATCACTGCTTATTATAGTAACAGGCATGACTTGCCCCCTCCTCACCCTAAAGATTTAGTATGTCTTATGATGAAAACAAAAGTTATTTTTTTAATGGACCGAAATTTTAAATTCCATGCAGAACCCGACTAAGTATGGGCCCTGCGGTAGACATCGCTAATGAAGGTCACTTTCATATTGATACAAGCATATGTATTCACATGTATATAGTTTTCGTGCATACTGATCATATATGTAATCCCGAGCTGGGAAAGGTCAACTCAGCCTTCCATCCCTTGTGTGGGTCGGTAAAATGAGGACCAGGCTTGCTTGGGGTCAAACACTGTGGGTTTCGCGTCAGGCTGACCACCTGGCCAAGGTATATGCATCCATACCCCAGAGTGCATGGTTGCGAAGGCACGGTTGAGCAGTGCATGCCTTGTCCCCGCAGAGGGGCTGTTGTGTCAATGTTTGATTTGATCATATATGTTTACATATGTATCCTGCACATTCATTTAGACAATAGTGATTTGGGTCCCAGAGCCCCCCCCCCCCCCCCCCAATAGCTACGCCACTGCTTGGGTGACATGTCATATGTGACATAGTATGAAATGTGTGGCTTCTTTTGAGTTCTGCATGCAGTGTGTTGCTATTATTTTGCACTGTGAATTTAAAAATTGTATCCCCTTCTCTGTCCGAAATTATCAGATTGGTTAGCATAAGCTTTATGTCATGCAGATACATGGTTTATTTATTCAGCATTTATTTCATATTCCCCTGCCCCCCCTCCCTCCAAAATTTTTCCTGGTTGCACTCCTGAAGTGACAATTTGTTTACAGTTTTAGTTTTCTTTAATATTGTAATCTTTTTTAAATATAGGAATGTGATCTATACAGTTTATATATTTTTATGCCTAATGAGTGCTTGTACAATTTTGCTGTACATTTGAAGCAGCAGCATTGTACTTGTACTTTTTCGGCTTGTAAAATAAGATGAAGTTATCTGCCCAGTTTTACAAGCTGCAAGCGTAAAAGAAATCTCTGCAGGTAAGTGCTGAAGACAGATGGCAATGGGATCTCTTTGTGTGAGTATCATAAATAATTAAAACAAATTTATAAATGTATTCTATGTATTTGTAAATAAAAAAATGAAAACATTCCAACAAGTTTTAATTTTTTAAATGTCTCTTAGAGAAACGCTAAAAACAATGATGACTATTGTCCAATTGCAATGACACACATGTAAAGTCGACAATAAAATGTAAACGTGGCATGAAGACCTATTCATTTTGTCAAACAGAGCAAACCACTGATGTAAGGTCTGTGGAGCAAACTATCTCATCCCTGCTTTCTATAGAACCAACCCACTATTCATTAAAACAGATATACAATTCTGTTCATAGCCAGATTGAAATACACTTGTATTTTCGTTGTGGAAGTAATGGAACAGCTTTAGTATTGCCTACCCGCCATTTTTGGCAGTATTTGTTTTTCAAAATCGGAGGTTCAAACCGTTGCCAAGTACCGTGTTTTGTAAAAGATTTATCTTTCAAACTCTTGACGAAACTCCCGAGTTCTAGAATAGTGGCTATCTTTTTTCTAGACACAAAAACATATCGCACTTTTATCTACAGTTACTACGATAGTATTATCCAAGAGCATGTAAAAGTATATGCATGTCATTTACCACAGCTTCTTTTTTTTTTTAACATTTTGCTAATTTTAAAATTATCACTTTTTTCCCCCTACAAAAACCTTTTTATAACAACAATACAAACAAAAAATATCAGCAGAACAGGAAACTTCAGAAAAGTCAGCATAAAACTCCCTAAACCTTATAATTAAAATTCTCCAAATTGATATCCCTTATTACCTCCAAAAAGTCATTGCACAAATAAATTTTCCTATCGTAAAACGCGTATTCAAAAAACTTTACCACTTAAATTCTCAATGCAACTCCAGGCTTGAAAATGGCTGCCATCTTGTTTTTAATCACAAAATCATTGACCGTAACAAACATATTTAAACATAATTCCTCGTTATACTCACACATGAAATATCTTTTTGCAACTCCGCACTTTCCACAAAACTCGAAAACTCAAACTTAAAAAGCTTACCTTTTAACTTCTCGATGCAAGTCCCAATTACAAAATCGTGGGCATCTTGTTTCTAAACACAACACCGTCGACAATAACAACATATTTAAACATAATTCCATGTGAACTCATACATAAAATATCTATTTGTAACTCTTAGCTTTCCCAAGCTCTTTCACTAATTTGAAAAATTAAAACTTCTAATCTTTGTTCCTTTAAAATGCATTTACTTTAGCATTACAACACTAACTTGTTTTCAATAAACCATAGTAAAGCACATGTTTCACATGGCTGACCCGCATTTCAGATGCTACTCTCTCCAATTTTGAAAATATAAATGATTTAATTCCCGAAAAAACAGCACTGTAATCGACGCTCTCTGATTAGCCAATAATAACTCTCTTAGTTGGACCTGGAGGCATAAACGTGAACTCGTAATACAGTTTGGGTTGCTACATTTGACAATTTATCACCAGGCTTAGTGACGTCTTTTGGCGAGAAATTTGAGTGGGTGATACTAAAGGCTAGCCGAAGTAATGAAAAATAAATGAAAATCTAAAAGTTTGAGCAGAGTTCAAAAGCAGTTCCTGGAAGGGGGTAAATCCAATCCCCCCCCATCTGGCTACATCCTAATGGACCCCACTGAAAAAAAATTCTGACTGTGTTACTGAAACTAAAAACTTACACATTTTTCCGAGATGCTAAAATTCAGGGGCAACAGTTTGCTTGTGATTGTTTACATTGTTTTTTTCTTCCTGCAAAAATTTGCAGTTTGTATTATCCAGGAGAAATAAATTTTGATTGCATTTGCAAAATATTGTTTATTATTACTAGCAAAGAATGCATTTAAGATTTTTGTCCAGTATGGCAAAATGCTTAGAATGGGTCCTGATAATATTCACTCTTGCTTACCAAGGGCGGATTAAGAAAAATTAATGTAAAAGATCCTATTTCGCTTCCATAAAATGGATGTATATGTTAATCTTCTAATTAACCGCCCCCCGACAAACGTACAATAATCCGCCACTGTTGCTTACCGACAGTAAAATATTTCAATATATATATATTTGCACGTATACTCACTTTTACAAAATCTGATATTCTTGCTAATATTTCACTTACTGAAGATAGTTGCATTATAATGAATTTTTGTCTAAAATTTAAAATGGCTGTATAAAAACAAATATAATTTATGCTGTACATTTCAAACAAAATAGTTAAAAGATATTAGGTTGTAATTGTTGGCCAGTCACGAAGTCATTTAAGTTTTCCTAAAAGAATAATACTTGCTTTACCTAAACCTTCACGACGTTCGTATTTTCCAACTCTCAAAACACATGTTCAAAAGTAAACAAGCACGAGCAAATCTTTCAGATAAAGGTGACGCGATCACTGTGATCGCTTTAGCAGTTTTCGCCGGTAACGGTGATTAGGATTTACCCCTTCCAGGAACTGCTTTTCAACTCTGCTCTGAGATTTTCATTTATTTTTCATTACTTTGGCTAGCCTTTAGTATCACCCACCCAAATTTCTCGCCAAAAGACGTCACTAAGCCAGGTGATAAATTGTCAAATGTAGCAACCCAAACTGTATTATGAGTTCATGTTTATGCCTCCAGGTCCAACTAAGAGAGTTATTGGCTAATCACAGTGTGTCAATTACAGTGCTGTTTTCTCCCGGTCTGTACGTCAAAATGACGTGTTGGCTCTGGGCCAATCCGGTGTTTTTGTTTCTATCTAAATCTGCATTTGGCAGCTCAGTTACGCAAATTTATTGCATTAGGAAATCGAATATAAGTACGGCGGGAAATGAACATCGCTCATGCTTGCTTCTTCTGTTTGGATTGTCGTTTGACAATATCATTGTTGTACCGGCAAGGCCGGGTGAGGTAAGGTGATAATTTGTAGTCCGTCAGTCAGGTAATTTAGTACTTCAATTTTTCTTCAAATATGTTTCATGAATTGTTTATAAAGCCAATATATGCTGCCTATGCATGATGTTAAAGAGCGAACTATTTTTTTGTGTTGCTGCAGAATGTATAAAATCATCAAAGTGTGTGCTTTGTATGTGGAGCATTCGATCATCTTTAATAAAACATTTGCTCTAGAAATCTTGTCATTATTTTTAAGTCTTCCACTGCGACAGTTAGAACTCTGCATTGGTTAATAAAATATGTTAGAATAGCCAACAGTAATGAAAGTTTCCCGTTGCCGCAAATGTCTGCACGAACAATTCGCATTGACTGTTTGCTCATATTTTGACAAATGATTTTCAGCAGTTGAAAGACTTACTTTAGAACAATGTTGTGAAATTTGTTAGAAAAAAATCTTTACCATTAGTACAAGGTAATTCAAATTGAAACCCATTATGATACTGAATTAGAACCCTCATTTACTTCCGGTTCTAGTGCAAAAAGTTAGCTACAGAATGCCACCGAATTATGTGTACAGCTTTTGGTACTACTGTTGTATAATATGACACTGTGAAGGTTTGGTACTGAAAGTTCAAACACAAGAACTATGATATTCAAGAAGCAGAGGGCTGGCCTACTCATGTACATGAGGCCTGCCTGCGAGAACATGTGGAACATCAGTATTTAACCACTTGAAAGCTAGCTAAGACATTAGACGCTAGTGCCATGTCCATTAGTCACAGTATTCATCGCATAAACTTTACATACAAGGTCAATCGCTGGGAACCGTATGAGCTGACTCGAGATTTGGCAGAAAACTTTTGTTACAACCTGATATTATAATATATATATATATATATATATACCGTATATCCCAGTGTATAACACACATCAGTAAATTGAAGATATGTCTTACGATATTAATTATCTTTTTTAAGTCTTTTACAATATTTTTTCTGCGGATGTAAGAAACACATGTTCCATTTTCATATCCATATCTATAGATATAAAAACAAGTTATCCGTTCACAGATCCATATCCGCATATCTAACGATCCGGCACACTCTACTTGATATCACAATGGACACAGGTTTTTCTTGTTGTTGTTGCCAAGTGACAATAATCAGATATAACAAGAAGACGTAATAATTTTACTTTTAATTAAATATTATCACTGTCCATTTTAATACAATAATATATGTATATTAAGGAAACTTACATAGTAAAACAGACAGTAAATTTGTACTTATATTGAAGTGTGTTCTAATATGTAAATTCTTTTAACGCATTTGTGCATTGCAACAGACATCCCCATAGAAGAATTTTCTGTCTCAATCTGCAGCACCAGGATCAGAAACCAAAATTTATCTGCGACCCTAACGTTCCCTGAATAAACTACAACCAAAACTTGCTCATTGCAATAAAAACATGCAACCTTTTCGTACTGTGCAGCCATTTTACACAACTTGCATACACATCGGCAGTAGTGTACACATGAACGAAACATAAAACAGAATGATATTCGCTACTAGAATACCTCACTTGTATGGTCAAGGTGCAGAGTCTTTGTGGGAATGTGTCTCTGTTTTCTATTCGTGGCGACTCCAGTTCCCCTCAGTTTATCACCCCCTTTCCAGAGACTAAACACCTGTGAAGCACTGTTCGCAGTGATATTGGTGGTTGTTACCTTTTGTCTGAAGAAGAGAGGATGCCATACCGTGATAGCTTGAGGGGGGGGGGGGGGAGTGCATCTGACTGAAACAGAAATATTTTTTTAACCTGCTAGATTGATCTGCTGCACTCGCTGCCCGGTTTCTGCTACCGGGCAGACATCCATAACTTGTATAAAACTAAAAGATACAGCTTACCTTTTGCGATTAACTTGAACATTGCACACTTTGGCAAGTTATTTCTACTTGGTGAGGTAGCACACTTCACTGGCAATTAGAGATTTGTTTTTAGAGTATCCAACAAATTTATTTGAGAAGGCAGAGATATGAATATTTCTGTCATTCTCAAAAAATCAGTTAGCATATTGCTCTTAAAACTATACAGCTGAAATCCATAAAAGCACTAATTCAATCCTGTAATTTAGTAATTATTTTCATTCGAAATACAGTAGAACCCCGATCTATCGTTTTCCAAGGGGTGCGTAGTAAAAAACAATGCATGTGGGTTAAAGGCAAAATACGAAGAAAACAATGTTTATGAATACACATGCTGTATACAGTATACCAAATATACTAAATTTTTTAACAAACTGTAAAAGAAACAAGAAACAAATTGAAGTTGTGTGTAGAAAATTAGGGGATACTTATTTTTAAAAATTCAGTTTTTACACTGGCTTTTTCATTTTTTAATTACACGAAAAATTTCCAAGATTTACAGTATTTTTCTTATATTATTATGTGTTTTCATGTTTGTATATAAAAGTTAATACAATTTCTATTGCGTCGGATAAACTTGGCACTAGTGTTGGCTCAGTCTCATCATCATGAATATTATTCTCAGCTTCTTTGTCATTATTTTCATTTTTTTTCATCACTTTTCTTTTATTCTTAAGATACTGCCCATTGCTTCTATATCAATCGAGACACAAACATCAATTTCACAACATACACATGCCTGCTAAATGTAAGCAGTCATCATCAACCCAGGAAATCGTACCAGGAAGTAATTAAATTTATATGCCATATTGATCCACTTGACCTTCAATTTCATTTCGGTCAGAAGAAACATTTTACAACGATGAACGCAGGAAAACGATATTTTGACGAATGATACATGCGGGTTTTGTTAACATTATTTGAATACAACTTGTGCAGGGACCATAGAAATAAAACCATCAATATGGGAAAACGATGAATGCGGGAACGATAGATTGGGGTTCCACTGTATTTAAAAATTTATTTTTGATAAAGCAACGTAAACAGGAGCAAATAAGTACATAAACTATATATTATAATATATTTTGACTTCCGATTATGTAAAAACGTGAATATCTAGTTAGAGGAGAAAAGGGACAAGTCCATTAGTTTAAGGGGATGGCAATCAGATATACGATTGCAGCTGAATTATGATGCAGTTTTGAAGAAGTAAAGCTGCATTCATACTGGCCGTTCCGTTCTGCTTAGACTCCGCGCTGATATTTTTCTTCAATGATAACAATAAGAAAGGAATTCGACATGCTGTATTTCAATATATTATAGATTATCATAGACTACTGTGCGCTGACGTCACCACAATACCATCTCATACACATGAGCAAAAGGAAATGGATTCATGTTTACTGGCAGCTTGCAATATTTTACGTGATCTGCTGTCAAACAATGTAAATTCACAAAAAATTCCCTTTTATTATTATACATATAAAGTAGATTTGGCATAAAGCTAGCTCTATTTCCATGCCATTTCATGTTTTTTAAATATAGGCGATTCTTCATTGAAATAATAGCATTTCTGTTAGCTAAAAGCATAAATCACATTTTTTACGGGCGAAACTCACCAAGAATGAGAACATAAAAACGGTTTTTAATTAGTAGTTGAAAAAACAGGGTTGGAAGAAAACCCGGTTCATCCGAAAAACCCCCAAAAACCCAGGTTTTTTTGGTTTAAACCAGGTTTTTTTTTTTTTTAAATCTTTTTATAATTACCTGTTACATACTTATAAATAAAAGTATTTGTAAAATGTTCAGATAACAATATTCCTTCTGAAAGTAATTAAAACAAAGTAAATAAACAAATGTTGCTATACACTGTGGGCATTGAAATCATTCAATTTTAATATTTTATTTAGAGATACTATTTTTTATATTTAGTATATAATATAATACAATATTAACTTTTTACTACATTTTATATGGAATCTTGCACTTAAGATTCATCAGTAATAATGGTGATAAGTTGTTCAAAATGATATTTTTAAGGTTTAAAAATAAGTTGTTAAAACACAAAACCTCTATTTCAGAAACAAATTAAAAATGCAGCCTATAATTTAAGTTTAATTAATAATTTTTAATAAAGATAAAACAATAAGATGTCTATTAGATTGATATAAAAAGTTATTGTTGATACTTATAAGGATAATTTTAAAAGATATCAAAACATATTCTATCTGTAGTATTCGGAATTTTAAATTATTCTTTAAAAAAAAAACCAATTGATTTTTTTGAGAAAAAAAACATTTGGTTTAAACTATGATTTAACGGTTTAAACCATGCCAACCCTGTGAAAAAGTAATTAAAAATATAAAATTCTAAGTAGCTTATAACAGTCCCAGGAGCAGAATTATATTCAGTGTTCTGCAACATAAGTTTGAACCATTGCAAACGTACTGCAGGCATTTTGTCCAAGTCTGACAAATGCAAAATAGGTATAAAGGCCCTTTCAAATATACAGAGACATGTCGCGGGACGCTAGCAGTAGGGTGCCAATAGCGGAACCAATTCTTCAAGAGTGTAACCATTTCCTTTAAAAAGGTGGTGATACTCCGGTATTAACCAACAAAAGATAATTGGGGACCGTGAATAATATCGTGGTTTCGCACATCCCCCATCTATTGTTCGGTAGAGGACACCCCAAGTGTCGCAGCGTTCTAACCATGACGAATTTCCCCGTTCAAATACGTTGTAACCGCGACATGTCTCTGTATATTTGAAAGGGCCTTAAAAATTGTGCAAAAAGTGAAGAAAGAAGGCATAGCATAAAGGGCATGTCACATTAATTACTCTTAAGAACATATATCATTTTATATCTTCTTTCTTTTAAAAGATGAAATAAATGTTCTGTGATGTGTGTTGCACTTTTACCCACTTAATGCTTCTGGGATAAGAGTCTCCAGGGTCCCATCTATTTCTATATCAAAATTCATCATAATCAATTCAGCGTTTTGGGCGTGAAAGCGTCACAGACAAACAAACAATCTCACTTTCGCATTTATAATATTAGTTAGAATTTATGCTATTTTTCAGTACATAATTTTTGGCCAGATATATTTAATAATCAGCTACTTACTGCCAATTATCCGGCATGTTTGCCGGATATCCATTGCATTGCTACTCTACATTGCATTTATATAGTAACAGAGGATACAAATTGTTATGTTTTGTTTTCTATATCATGTTGACTTACAGTTAACACACCATTTTCATTTTAATTTTAATTTTACTGAAAAAGAGCTTTATTTTTAATTTAAAAAATAATTTTAACATATAAACAATTTTTACTTTTTAAAATCAAAAACAGAGAATCCATACAATTACCTATTTGACTTGAGAGAAAAATGCTCGAATTCCAACCAAATTACTGAAAATGGCTATCTGTGATTCTAATACTACCCTGTAATGAGGTGACAGGGGTGCTATTTTTGGGAAAGTCTTGTACTTAATTGCATTTTGAATGGAGGACACAAGAAAGACTGTGACAGTAATTCAAAGGATGATTCTGAAATTTTTATTTCTTTTGTAGCAGAATTCATTTATACTGTAAAAAATTGTCTAGTAACTGAGATTACTCTATTAAATTTATATCTCTTTTTGTATTTAACCAATAGGTGAGAAAGTAAACAGAGGAAACTATGTTGTGACGTACGAAAGGTATAGAAGTTATTACGTACGAAACGTACGTAATAACTTCGAACTGACGAAGTTATTACGTACGTCACAGTACCTTTCGTACTGTGACGTACGAAAGGTATAGAATTTATTGAAAAAATCGACTAAAATTATAAAAACATCACCAGAATTTATTAATTATATTTAAAAATCTGTCATAATATTTTAAATATCTGACAAAAATATTTTAAAATAATTATTTCTAAAACTATCAACCACAAACTGCAAGTAATACTTTTTTTTTTTTTTTTTGATAGAACGACCCATGTATGATAGTAGTGTTTATATCATTAAAATTTCAAGAATTTTGAATCACAAAAATGCTACTGGAAAGTAAATTTTAATACTCAATAAACAGTTGAATATGAAGCTAAATCCTGCCATGACATACTAAAATAATGTCACTAAATCAAATGCATTAGTTTTAAAATATTGCTTATGTACATGAACTGGAAAAACCTATGAATTAATATGAATCTTTTCTATTTTTTGTACTGTTTATTTAACCCCATTCTTACCCATTTCACCCCACTTAAACCTACTAACAATCAGTTCAATTTTATTATTGTACTCAGTACACCATTTCAAAGATCACTAGGCAATGAAAGTTTAAGGGGAGGGGGAGAAGGGAATTTCACTACAAAAACCGTAAAAATCATCAAAACAACATGTAGTTGAGAGGTATGAAAAACTTCAGATAAAAACAGGTAGAATGATAATTAAAAAGAAAGAATAAACTCATATGAATTAGTAAACACAGACAAAGACTAGGTTTAATTGCTAAATCTGTTTTTAATGCCCAATATTTATACATGTAAAAATATTTTCATAAATAAATTTAAAGTAAACATTTAAAATTTATATCTAAATCCGTAGAAGAGCCAAAAAGTACGAAATTATAGAAAATATAGCAGAGGTGTGTGTGAAGGAAACATCAACACCAAATTTTAACATTTTAAACACAATAAACAGTATATCTTTTTTATTAACAGTTTAATGTTACTTACCAATTTTGCAATTTCTAGTATTTTTATAATACATTATAAATATAATATAATTTAAAAAATCGGTTTCTTAAGTAGGCTTAACAAGAGATTTACCGGGTTGGTTTTGAATAAGCAGCTAATAAAATAAAACAATAAAATTGCACTACTTGATAGATTAAGAAAAATAAAAACAAAATATGCTGAATTTTAATTAAAAGATCAAGAAACTAAATAAGAATATTAAAATAATAATATAATAACAGCCGTACACCCAATGAAGCAAAATGTAAACAAAAGTAGACACCACGTGACTTGGCGGCTTATGTTCTCAAATGGTGGCGCCATCTACCAGCATAAAAAGAAAGGTTTTGAAGCGGTTTTATTTTGCTGTTCTAACTCCCAACCTCTTAAGAAAAATTATTTTACTAAATATAGACAAAGAATTAAACACGGTCGAGATAGAGCTAACAACTTTGACAAAAACAAAATAGCTTATATTCTTCTGACCATAAATGCAATAAATTATTTTTTGTTTGCTGTTTCGCTAATTAATAAATATAAAAACAAATAATTTCTATAAAAAATATCTTTATAATCTAAAATATTTAATTATTCGTTTCAATTAACTGCATTTTTAATGAAAAATTATTATATGATTATAAAAAAAAATTATTTTATGATTATCTGATTAATGATTTTAATCAGATAATCATCATATAATTTCTGCAAAATTGTTCATAATACTCATACTCATTCCAAATAAGCTTTTACTTAATTATATATATCCTTAAACAATACCTATATTAAATTTTTTAAATTATTAAACTTAAAATCCACTTTACGATTGCGATAAAGACTAAAGTATTTCCAAAAATATTAATAATCTATATACCGGGCGATTCAAATTAGATGATAAGGCGATTATTTTTTAAACCGTAAGTGATCGAAACATACTTTCATAGAAAAGTTTTTCAAATTAAGAGTAGCTTCCAGATTTGTGATTTTTTTACTGGAGGTTGTATACATATTAAAAGACGAAATGTAATTTTTATATGGTCCCTCCTTTCCTACCCTTTATATTTAGAAGAATGTTGCTCTTTGCCTAAGAAAATTAATAAAACAAATCCCGTGTCTCGTAAGTGGAATAGTTTTCGAGATATATCAATTTGAAACTTTTGTCATTTGTTGCCAAGCAATAAGGAGGTGTCTCCAGAGTGAGAAAAATGTAATTACTTTTCAACTGACATTAATTTATGTTAATAATCACCCGATAGACTCAGTTAACTCCTCAAATCCTAATTTAGCTAGAATTTTCCTGTAAAGCATGCAAACATTCATTAAAAAATGATTAATTATTATTTTCAAGTGTGGCTTTTACCGATGATTTTATTTCAACAGGGTTTGTTTTTTGCATTATAAAAAATTATAGTTCTTAAAATTTGCCAATGGGGGTGCTGTAGGCTAAAATATACTAAAAAGGTGCAGATATGGGCATACAACTTTTTTTTTTAAAGTTATTGCAGTCTGAAAATTAATAAATAAATATTATTAGAGCATATCTGCCTTTTTAAAAATATTTTTATATAAAGCACCCCCCCCCACACACACACACCATCAGCGAATTTGGATATTACTGGTTTATCAGATATAACTGGAAAAAGGCATACCGACAGAATACCTGTGATAGCTACTGTTCCGAAGGTTGAATAACTATTGGGAATTTCTGAATTCCCTACAGGACCCAGACTTGGAATTGCTTCTGCTGTATAAGACCTCTTACATGATTAGTCATTTTTGAATGCTGCTGAAGCTGTAGTACAGAGGGTGTTGACACATTTTTGTAACAATTTTTATTTTCTCCATGAAGTTAAATATTAATTTGAAAATAAAAATGTGATTGGCATCAAATTGTAATAAGTCTTATTTATCGTCTGCAGCATTAAAAATATTTTTTGCTTTAAAATGTCGCTGACAAATAAACAATGGATCGAAGGCTATAGTTTTGTACTATCCAAAGAAATACTCTTATCGAGTTATTAAAAAAAGATGTCAAAATCATGGTTTTAATATTTCTACATGTAAAATAAGTGATGTAATTAATATGAAAGGAAAGAAACATCAAAGTTTATATTTCACTGGGGAAAGGGAATAAATGCATACCCAACAAAGGTACGTACACCTATTATTAAATTTAAAGTCACAACTCATGTTTTAAAGGCAAATCCAACTACCCAAAGAACTATCGCAAAATCTTTAAATATCTCTGTAGGAACTGTGAACAAAATTATAAAATCCAATTTAAAGTTAACGAAAGCAGAAAAACACGATTTTCATCGCCTAAAGCCGAAACATATTTCTCAGGTAAGACTATGTGTAGATTGTTGTATGAAAATTATTTGGTGGGTGAAAACTGGAAATATGTAGATATAATTGATGAAATTTGGATACATTTATCCGACTGCAATAGAAAAAGATCGATTTACTACCGCAAAAGAGGAGAAAAATACTTAACAAGTTGATTTAGAGAAAACAAGGAAAGTTTTTCTAAAGGTTTTATGGTTATTACTGGATTTTCTTATAATGGAAAACTTACAATAAGGAAAGCAGAAAAAAATGTCAAAATTAATTCGGATTACTATCAGAAGTATGTTTTAACACCTATTTTTAAAGAAAAAATTCCATCCCTTTATCCAAACAATCTTCACTGTGTTAAGTTCCATACCTCTAAATCTACTGCTCTATTTTTTGATGAAATGAGAAATGAAACTGCAATCAAAGCTATTCCCTTGCATTCCACCCAAGTCCCCTTACGTGTCTATTATGGATTACTGTGCATTTGGATGTTACAAAAATGTGTGAACACCCTCTGTATTTAATACAACGGCCAGTAAGATAGGTCATTTGAATGGCACTTGCCATTTGCTAGGAATTAAAGCTGAGTCGTGATGTTTTATACTAAACACCACCTCAGGCAGTGTGTTTTCATCAACCTCGAGCACATCATCTAGGCAGATATATAGCTGGTTTAAGTCTTGTACCCTTGTACATAACTCTAAAGTCAGTGTTTGGGCTATGTGTACCTCATATGCCCATGTAATAATCAGGGCCTGCTGACAACAGAAAATGGTGTGAATTTTCATAAGCTGACAGCAAATTTGCTGTGCTCAGGGCTAAGTCTTATTACTTTTTCACAATAGTACATTGCACTTAACTTTTAAAACTGAGAAATTTTTAAATTATATTTGGGTTAATCTCAAGGCATTTTCTGAAGTTGCCACAACTTATTTGCAACACTGTACGGTACTCTGAAATTATATGCATACATAACACATTAAATACATTACTTACACAAAAAATATTAACAGTTCTTCTATGGAGATGGGGATAACACATATTTTGTGTCCTGCTAAATATAGAAGCACAACATTTCTGCTTTAAGTTAAAAGAAAAAAAAAACGACAAATAAACTTAAATAGTAAAAAAGAAATGTAAGTTTAGTAGAAGCATAGATTATACTCTGTAAATTAAATCATTCTTATTATTTTTTAGTTGAATGGCGATTTGAGTTCAACAAAACACCATAATTTATTTAGTTAATTACCATACTCAATAAATCAATTTGTGTGCTGTTTTTGCCTCCCCCCCAAAAAAATGTAATTTTTCATGGTATTGATCTGTGTGTTTTTTGTAAATGAATGGCAATTTTAAATTTATTTTATTCAACAATTATTATCCTCATTAATAAGGAATTAATTAGTTTTTAATCAATGATTACAATAAGAATTACCATCGATCGCATGCTATAAAAAAGTTCGTCCTTAAAACGTTAGAATTTTTTAAGTGCTGTAGCACAAAACTTTTGTATAACATTATGCGTATTTTTAAATGCTGGTTTTACTGCCATTCAGTTTAATAATAATAGCAATGTCAAATAACATAATGAATTACCATTTATTAAGTATAATTTAATACTGGAACACATTTCCAAATTTCATTTTAGCAAGCTAGCATTTTTTTACAGTGCTCTGTGTTGTTTGTTTGTAAATGCGGTTGAAACTAGGCTAAGGCGACGTCTGGGTTCCCAGATTTAGTTGAACTCTACATCGCCAAGTCCTTCTGTCGCCAAGTTTACCCAGCATGCACTGCGGTCCGCTGTATGACCCCTGATTTCAAAATTGGCCGCGGCGCGGGAGAGAGGAGAAAACCATTGGAAACGCTTTGCTTTAGCTACTCGGTGTGACGTCACAAGTAAGCGCCGCGGCTTTCCTCTCTAGGGGGCGTTGATATAACGCAGTGTTTTATGGCTGATCATTGCCCGTAAAAAACCTAGCCGAAGAGTGATCATCATCACAGGATTTTTGAACGGCTTTAAAAACAAACCAATGATGTTGAACACTCGCAAAAATGAGTAATGCATCTTCAGCCGATGCACCAGTGTTTTTGTCCTAAGGAAAAAAGTGGGGGGACGCTCATTTTTGACGAAATTTAACCTAAACTTATGGTATTCATTAATTGTAATTATTCCTTAAACAGCCGATAAAACTAATTTAACCATCATTTGTTTATAAACGAATTAAAATAAATTCATTGTTAAATTATTGATTACTTGTTAATAATCTGTCTTTTTCATCAACCTTGTAAGCTACTTAATTTGTTGTTGCGTACATGTAATCGGATTTGTGTGCTTGGTTCGAAGTTCTCTAATCCTCGTCAGAAGAACAGCACAGAGAGGGGGGGGTGTCCACCGTTGGGGGTCTTCCTTAGGGGTCCTAACCCGTATTCACGCTAAGTTTCGGAGAAAACCACGGAAAACTCCAAACTGTTACGGACGCGCGATGGGAGCTACTTAATTTTTTTTCTTTTATATTTGTCAACAAACCAATGTTGTTGTTGCTATTGTGAACACGCATAGCGGATTTGTGTGCTTGGCTCGAAGTCCGCTTATAAATCCTAGCCAGAAAGACAACACAAGAGGGGGGTGCCCTCCGTGAGGGTCTTTCTAAGGGGTCCTAACCCGTATTTACGCAAAGTTTCGGAGAGAACCACGAAAAACTCCGAACGGTTAGGTCGACGGACGTGCAATGGGACCCGAAACCGAGACCTTCACACTTCGCCCGTTTACCATTTCCAGTTACATAGCCACTGTGCCATGGTGAGGCAACAATTCAATGTTAAAGAGACAGATTTTCTTTTGGATTCGTACGTGACTATTCGCTACCCCGATTTTTGTTACTTTTTCGGCCATTCGGAAAGACTTTTTTACCAAGAGTGTGTTCGGAAAGATCATAATCTGTTCTATTCTTAAGGATATGTTTTCACTACTAAAGTGTTTAACCCATTTGTGCCTGGATATTTTTGCGACTTTCTTCGATTTTTACTGATAACAGAAATAATAGATAAATTTCGGATGTCAACTTCTTGAACAAGGGATGATTTCTTTTTAAATCATTATGCATAAAAATCGAAATATCAACATCCTACTTGGTCATGTTAAAATATTTTGTAGAGTTGAGGCTAATTACTCATGAATAAAGGCTCGGAAAAATAAATAACATTTTCAACTAATAGCGAAAATGCCGTCCCAAAAAAGGGACGCTAGGCATAAATGGGTTAAGAAACTCTTACAATCCCAGAGCTGCCAAGTCTCCGGCTTTTTTCGCACCATGAGATTTCCCACCACTAATTTTTACTTACAAACTTATGCTTAAAATAAGCCCAAATATTTAATCCCAAATAAAACTGTCTAAAAATTGTGGTGGGAAATCTCCCGGAAAAAGCCGGAGACTTGGCAGCTCTGCAATCCCATTTATAAAGTCAATTCAAACTGTCAAAAATTTCCTTTTTATTTTTATACCGATGTACTTGCTCCCGAGGGAACAAAACGAAATCTTTAATTTATTCACAGAATTTAAAAAAAAAAAAAAAAAAAAAACTTGTAAATGAGCGTCCTCCCTGAGAATAAAAAGTGGGGGGGACGTATGGGCTGAAGTGAAAAAGTAGGGGGACGGCGTCCCCCTTCGACTACACCAGTGGTGCGCAAACTATTTTCATCTGCGACCCCCTAATTTGGGTAAAATTTTGTCGCGACCCCCTATTTTGAGTATAATTTTGTCGCGACCCCTGGATAGACAGTAGACATTTTCTTTAATTGAAAACGAAGTTACATTGAAATTCTTTCTGTGACTTGCTCTTACATGATGTTTTTAAAAGAGTGTCGTGACGTCATCGATTGAAATAACGCGTTTTTAAAATAGCGCACCAAACTTATAAACCACCATAAAAATGTTATAAAAGTTGTAACATCATAAAAATCAGTTAATGAATCCACACATAATTTTAGTAAACAATGCTTTAGTTATGCATATGAATATAAATATTTTTTAATGAAAAATACTTTTAAAAAAACTTTACATCATAAAAAGTCAATGTGAAATATGTGTTTGCAAAGAGCTCATGATTGTTTCTATGTTCGGATCTGTACTGGAAATTGCAAATCGTAAGTCATCCTCTGGATCCAATCGAGATCGATGCTTTGTTTTAATGGAAAATAATTTTGAAGATCACTATGCATGATCATTGATCAATTTGCAGATCACTGTGCATTATAACGTGGTTTTGAAGCCCCGTGATAGCGATCGCGAATATCGCGCTCGTAAAATAATAATTGTCAGTTTCTTCTCTTGTATTATTTCAGTTCTTTCAAATGAATAATTGCAGATTTTTCATAAATTTGAATCGCTTTGAATTTGGCGACCCCCAAAAATTATCTCGCGACCCCCGTTTGCGCACCACTGGACTACACCACTGCTATGCACTATAGACTGACATTAACAGTAAAAATGTATGTCTCATGCATCTTTCAGAAAAAAATCATAAGCACAAAAATTGTCTTCAGGAATGGGCCAAGGATTTACCTGTTTTTAGAAATAGCGCGAAATTCCGTATGTTTAGCATTTTTTTTTTTTTTCCCCTGACAATTTCGTAACTCTCACAGATCCCTTCTCGATGTCAGTTAAACAGTGCAACTTGTAAAGAGGCATTCTAAAATTTGCCGAGACTCTAGCCCCCCCCCCTTTTTTTTATGTTGTTCAAAAGTTGCAAAACTTTCAAGTGAAACAGCCTTAACCCTTTAACGCGCAGTGTTCCCGCTCTGGAAACATCAAACTCTGACGCTTTGACTGTTGCCAGTCACGAAGAATAGATTTGATTTCTATAAAAACAGTTGCGGGTAACATATCTCCACGAGAATCCTTTACTTTTTAGCACGTCATTTCCCGTAAAAAAAAAAAAAAAAATGGTCACGATTATTTTTAACAGCACTGACATCTGCTGAAAAATGGAAGCTTGCAAGAACAGCCGGAGAGATTGCCCAATCCTGAAAAAAGGGTAGCCGTTGCCATTGGCAGCTGGCTGTGCGGCACAGCCAGCTGTCGTCAAAAAAGGGTCTCTAGATCGGTGGCACGCGATGAACGTTTCGATCGTCCGTCATCTTGCTGGTAGTTAAGTCGAGCGATGGCAACGGCTACCCTTTTTTCAGCATTGGGAAAGGGTTGCGCCTCAAAGGCTTAAAGCTGCAAATCGTTACCTAGGCCAAAACTAGCAGCATCTGCTTTTAACCAGCTGCTCATGAAAATGTGCAAATACAACAAATTTTAAATTCTTTTTGTTTTCATTGTTTAAAAATTTATTATAAAAATTGTCCTGTTTTCTAGCAAATCTTTTTTTTTTTTTTTTTTTTTTTTTTTTTTAACCTTGCTCTTTCTGTTTTGGGGGAAGAGGAGTTCGAAGCTATGCATTTCCCCCCACTCCAATTCAAATGTAGTAAACTTTTTTAGCATCAAAAGTACAGATTTTGCCATCACATTTCCATTTGTCGCAAAAATACAAATGATACTCTCATTTCAAGAGGAATATAGAATCAAGAAATGATACTCTCATTTCATTTAGGAACACACAAAACAAGAGGGAGTTAGGAGGGCATTGCAATCGTTTGCTAATGCCTAAATTATATACAGGTTGTCCCAAAAAGGTGGTAATGGACTTCTTTGTCTATTAGAGATAAGTGGGCAGTGTAATTTGAAAAAAAATGTTCAAAATAACGTCGGAAATAAGACTGGCAACAGTCTTATTATACATATACATACACATAGTACATATACATGTACATGTACAATCCATTTTAGAGTGGAAAAAAGATTTTCTTTGAAAATTTCAGTACGATCCCTGAAATGCGAGCATTCAACGTGAATTTTTCCCTGCGAGAGCCATTCAAAAGTGATTTAAGTCAATATTATAATTATCTTTATATCTCTGGCAATTTTTAAGGTATTATCCCCAAATTTTGTATGACATTTCATTAAGTATTGGGCACATTTTACTAAATGGCGATTGTTCTGTACGGGGTTCGTATACAAATTTAAAAAGTGTAACTTTTTGAAAATTAACGAGAGGAATTTTTTCTCGACGGAATTTTCGACCTCATTTTTAACATTTTTTTTTTTTTTTTTTTTCATTTTAGACTGCCTATTTATCTCTAATAGATAAAGAATGACCTTTTTGGGACACAGTGAAACCTGAGTATAGCGATATTGTAGGGACCCACAAAATTATCATTAGAGACAGTTTATCATTGTTGTCAGGTTGAGCTTTTGCACATTTTTTGAGGGTTAACCCTTTAAGGCACAGTGTTCCCACTCTGGGAACACCAAACTCTGACGTTTTGACTGTTGCCAGTCACGAAGAATAGATTTGATTTCTATAAAAATAGTTGCGGGTGACATAGCTTCACGAGAATCCTTTACTTTTTAAGCACGTAATTTCCCATAAAAAAATGGTCACGATTCTTTTTAACAGCACTGACATCTGCTGAAAAATGGAAGCATGCGAGAACAGCTGGATAGATTGCCCAATGTTGAAAAAACGGCAGCCGTTGCCATCGCTCGACTTAACTACCAGCAAGATGACGGGCGATCGAGACGTTCATCGCGTGCCACAGATCTAGAGACCCTTTTTTGGCGACAGCTGGCTGTGCCGGCTCTAGATCTGTGGCACGCGATGAACGTTTCGATCGTCCGCAATCTTGCTGGTAGTTAAGTCGAGCGATGGCAACGGCTGCTCTTTTTTCAGCATTGGTAATGGGTTGCGCCTCATAGGGTTAAAGGTATTTTTTAATTATGAAAATAAAGATAAAATATACATGTACAATGCAGAATAAACACTTTAGTCAACAATTAGTAAGTTTGTACGTCAGAGCGTCTGCTAAATTTCTGAAAGTCAACTTCCTGACTTTTTCCGGACTTATGAGAGCTTCTAGGAAAAATTTTCTGGTGATACATGCATTTCATTTCGAGAAATCCTGCAATAAAATTACATTATTTTATATTTAAATATTTGGGCTACAACTTGCTGGAAATAACTTTAAAACTGTAATATAATTGTTTATGCACTTAAATTAGATAGAAAAAAGCTAATACGAGTTTCAAGTAAGATACTGGACGGTTCAGATTTTACCAATATTGACTAATACTGCTTATACTACTAGCAGGGGGTCCACCAATGTCAGGAGGCAAAAATAGTATCGTTAGTAGACTCATCCACATAAAAAAGTCGCCAGTTTAGTAGCCATTTTCTTAATTTTAGTTGACAAAAAAGTAGCATTTTTAACATGATTTTGTAGTTATGAAATAAACATACGTCATTTAGCTTCATTTAAGAAGTAATGAATAAAATATCACAGATAAAAAAAAACTCCGTAATTTAACAGTGCACATTTATTTTTATAGTATGATTGAAAAAACAGATTAGACAGTTTCATGGATGACCCATCGAAACTTAGAAGAGAAAAGGGAGATGGCAAAAACCAAAATCTGATTTTCAAATGAGTTCCCTGAAGTAAGGTACAAGTAGCCAAAAACTTGAAATTATTATGAAAATGACGTTTCTTATTCATAAAAGTTGACCAACTTGCCTTATCTTTAACCCTTTGAGGCGCAACCCTTTCCCAATGCTGAAAAAAGGGCAGCTGTTGCCATTGCTCGACTTAACTACCAGCAAGATGGCGGACGATCGAAACGTTCATCGCGTGTCACAGATCGAGAGACCCATTTTTTTGACGCAGCTGGCTGTGCCGCACAGCCAAAAAAAGTCTCTCTAGATCTGTGGCACGCGATGAACGTTTCGATCGTCCGCCATCTTGTTGGTAGTTAAGTCGAGCGATGGCAACGGCTGCTCTTTTTTCAGCATTGGGCAATCTATCCAGCACGTTCTCGCATTCTTCCATTTTTCAGCAGATGTCAGTGCTGTTAAAAATAATCGTGACCATTTTTTTAACGGGAAAGGACATGCCAAAAAGTAAAGGATTCTCGTGGAGCTATGTCACCCGCAACTATTTTTATAGAAATCAAACCTATTCTTCTGTCTGGCAACAGTCAAAACATCAGAGTTTGGTGTTCCCAGAGCGGGAACACTGCGCGTTAAAGGGTTATATAATACCAAACGTTGCTGGTGGACACTCTGCTAAAAATTACCCTAAAAATATCACATCAATGCACACATGTAGTCTTTCATGTTCGGATTTTCCAAACAGAGACATGCTCTGCAAGCCTTTTCTTTGTGTCAATGTGCACCTTGCTCTTTTTTCTAGAGTGTTCATGTGTCCTAATCTTAACAGGAAAAAAATAGTCTGGACTCTATTTTTAAAACATTTACTTATCAAATTGGAGTGTTTTATAAAAATACATCATTATTTTTTTAGTAAAAAACATAGTTCTAGAAAAGTTTTTTTTTTTAATGGAATAACATGGATGCTCTACCCTCAATATTTCCATTCACCCAAACTCATGCGTCATGCAAAGGTTCTTTTATCTGCTCCCAACTGCAGAGGCGCCGACTTTACAAAATTTCTGTGGGTGCCCTAAAAGTCCGTGGGGGGGGGGGGTTAATAAAATGTTGAAAGTCGCACATGGTTTGTAATTTTTGATAAAGGATCGCTAAGTTTGGTGCCAAAATGCGACCATTTATTTTAAAGGGGGAGTATAGTTGGAATGTACTTTGCTAAGATTGTAAAATAGTTTTAGTAGGTGATTTTAAGATAGATTTCGATTCCGAAGAAGGGTTTTTAAGGAACAAGGAAGAAAAATACGGCACACTCCTCCAACATAAGTGACTTTTGGGTTTCTGGATCACGGATGGCTTCAATAAAATGACGCACCGCCATTTTTTCTCGGACATTATCAAGGTGGTCCATGTAGGCTAGATGACACAGCCTATCTATGTCCGAAGCAAGCATTGCATCTCCGCTAAGGAAGCGGCCAGTTGGTCCGCTTTCTCGGACTCGCTCCAACCATTGGCTTTAGCGACGATTAAAAATTGGGTCTTGTAGGCTTTCCCCATTTCCGTCATAAGTGGTTAGTTTCACTGCTGGGCGGCGTGACGACAGTCTGATGTTTTCCGGTAACTTTCCCAGCTTGACGAGAGAGTCCAATTTTTCTTCCATTTTAGCTTCACATTCTTCCCGTATTTTCGAAACTATATTTTCTTTCCAATCCAGTTTGTCCTCGATTTTATTATTAAATTCTTCACGTAATTCTTTCATGTTTTTCTCTTGACTTTCTTCTAGGAGCGACACTCTTTTCTCCACTTCCTCTAATCCGGTTTTCATCTCTTCGTGAGCGGTTTTTAATTCATCTAATCCGGTTTCTATTTTTCTTTGTCCATCTTCCACTTTCTTCTCTAGTCCGACCAATCCGACTTCAATTGTCTTCTCTAAATCAGCTTGTCCGGTTTTCATCTCATCTTGCGCGGCTTACATCTCTTCTAATCCGGTTTTCACCTCATCGTGTGCAGATTTCATTTCGTCTTGTCCGGCTTCAATTTTCTTTTCCAAATCAGCTTGTCCGGTTTTCATCTCTTTTTTTTTATCTCATCTTGTCCGGATTTCATTTCCTGCATCACATTCATGAGCTTTTGAAGTTGTTCTTCCATTTTTCGTCTAGTCAAAACCATAAACTGGAAAATTAAAGTCTTTCTTTAGAATCCCGATTCTGACACCAAATGTTCCGAAACTACTCTGTTCTCTGTTACTCCTGGGGTTCGTCGTTCTAAAGTCCAGTTGGTGTAAAAAGTTCAAGTAAAAAGTCACTTGTCAGGATGGAACACAAACTTTATTGCTTCTAGAACTTTTTAGAACAATCAGCTGTACACAATTCACAAGCACAATCTAGCAGTAACGTGCTTTTAACAATCCGCTTAGATCAGAAGCTCTCACAAATGCTGTATTTTTCACACAAAAATAAGTCACTTTCACAGGCAAAAATTCAGTGCAAATATTCAAGGGATATCGTACACAATCCCTTAAGACACATCAATGAAGAATTGACACACAGCACTTTAAAAATAGCTTCATAAAGCAAGCTAAAACACAGCTTCTATAGCACTATCAATTCACAAAGCAAGCGTACTCTCACTGAGCTCTTCACACATTGAGCGTTCAACTCGCACTGAACTGTCGGGGCAGCGCGCTGGTGGAATTTATAGAGGAGGCAGAAGCTGCGATCAGTTTCTAGAAAAGTATATTCCTCGAAGATTCCAGATAAAGCGGGACTTCTGATTACGTCATAGAAGAGAAATGTTAGGTTATTGTGCGTTTTTTTAATGCAGGAAAAAGAACTACCAGGCGCCATAGGGAAAATCGCGCCAAATGACCAAAAAGTCGCCAAGCTTGGCGACTTTTGGCGAAATATCGCCAAAAATAAGTCCCCAAATGTGAAGAGATCGAAGCCCTAGGACTAATATTTCTCGAGATTTCTAGAAGCCCCATAGAGAAACATATGGGAAAGCGAAACCTCCGTATCTCCGGTTCTAATTGGTCGATTTTGATGCAACAAAAAGCAAAATTTATCTATTTGAAGCGTAGAATACGAATTTTAAACCATATTAAGCCCCAGAGCAGCGGGTTGCCCCGAAAATTCGTAACAATATTGTAAAGTTTCAATTCTGTGTTGAAGGGAGGTGCGGATCGTCTAGTCGTCCCAACGATCACCTGCACAGAGCTCGAGCTTCCATTACATGTTGTTCTAATGTGTTTTACAAAGCTCATTGTAATTTTACTAACTATAGTAATATTAAAGATAGCTTAGGTATGGGAATCATTATTCAGCATACAATATAGCTAGCACGTGTTGCGTCGCAATCTTGCGGGTCGCTGTCATGTCTAGGCCATCCAGAGCACCGATCCACGCGGCCCATCGCCCGACGGAACTGATCCTTAGCTAAGAAAAATAGTCATCCTTTCAGGCAGAAAAAGATAAGATATGTGTGTTTCAAACTTTACCATACATATTTAAGTTGACATCAAAAGTCGCAATCTCCGTTTTTGGTGAGAAAACACTACAAGACATCTGCTACAGATTGAAATCCACTTTTCGAATGTCATATAAGCAAAAAGCTAAAATTCTAACTATACATGCAATTCATGGTTTGAAAGTAATTATTATTTTTTTTTTCCACCAATAGGCGGGCTCTGCCCACAAGCCTTTGTCACTACTAAGGCCCGAACCACAAGCCATTTTATTATGGGGACACCCAATGGGCGGGCCAGAGTTACCCCCTATGAAGGGACGGGCAATTTAACACCCAAGCCGGGAGTTGAGCTTGGACCCAAGACTACTTGCGCGGCTTTGAAAGTAATTATACGTACAATTCTTTTGAATGTTAAACAGTCATATAAAAGCGATTTCAAATAATAATTTTAACACCAATTTTGAACAAAATATAAATTTACTTTAGTAAGCTGCTATTAAGTCAGCAATAAAGCTGCAGTTGTAAAAACAAGATAAAAGTAATACAAAAACACCAGGTACAACACCAGGTCTGCCAATAGGTGTGTTTTAGGAGATGCCCAAAGCAAGCTTTTCTGTCTAGTTTTAGCTGGTATGAGCCTATGAGTATATATATATATATATATATATATAAGCTGGTATGAGTATATATATACATATATAAAACAGCGTGGGAGCAGCAATTTTATATTTTTTTACCATACAACACGTGATTGCTATTTTTCCTTTTTAACTGTACAACACAAAATATTAGTTTTTATGAATCTCATATTAATGAAATTATCATGTAGTAATTTAATCAACACATCCGCAGGAAATACTTCAATCATATGTGTTCCTAAGGAGCACAGTCAGTTTTTTTTATTCTTTCCTTTTTCAGAAAATATGAACTGAAAATCTCCTGAAATTATTTTTTCTGACAAATTTCAAAATCTACTCATATTTAAAAAGAAATAAAGGATGAAAATTCATTACTCATGTATACAACAATTTTAACATAACATAAAAATCCTTTTCTTTTTGGGTGGGGGCAATGGCGGCTCCAGACAGAATTCTCGGAGGGGGCCATCGAACTTTTTACTTAGGTCTATAAATTGTTCAAAATGCAAATTGAACGTGTGAAATCGTGAAGTATGCGAATCTAAAGTTGTAAAACAAAATTTCGGAGGGGGCCATGGCCCCTATGGCCCCCTCACTGGAGCCGCCCTTGGGTGGGGGAAGGGTGTAACTGATATAATTTTTTCAAGCTTTAAAGATTCATACTTGCCAACTTTTGAAATTCCCAAGGTGCAAAATAACATGCAAACGACATATTGAACTATTGGCAGCTCAATATACAACTATTTGGCAGAAATCATTTCTGGTGAGTTCTGCTAAATAAAGTACGAATGAAATTCTAAATAAATTTTACTAAATAGCATACGAACAGTATTTTAATGTTTTTCATTAAATAAACTCTTGAGTTTCATCCATTTGCACAGTTTAAATTGTGTAAAGTGTTAAAATTTACATAACACACAATTAAAATATATTTCTTAAACAAAAACCATAATAATAATTAAAATTTAGTTACTTTCATCTAAAAGAAGCATTCATACTGGACGCAAAATTTAAATGATCTTAAACACATTAGCAAAGGAAAAAAGCAATTCTGTTATGCAGAAAAAAACTCTTAAAAATTACACCAGTAAAGTAATTAAGAAAATAAAATCTCAAACATATGCCTAATTGTTTTTTTTTTTTTTTTAGTGAAAACAAAGTCAAAATATCCCTTGTTTGAATTACATTATTACTACGATTATTTTGCACAATTTTCATTCATATTTGAACCTGCCATCGTCAATGAAATTTTTTCTTTACTATTTTGCATTTTTAAAAGTGATTAAAAAATAATTTATGGTATTGAGTTTCAAATAAAAATACGCTGAAGGGAAAGTATTAGTTCTCAAGACAGATGGAAAAAGACTGAAATTGGGATGCTGGTGCATACTCGCAACAAATTTTTCCTACCAGAATTTCCATGAACAAACAGCTGATTTAGTCGATTCTTTTTTTTTTTTTTTTTCGGGGGGTAATTAAGTAACCTTCAAATAAACAAAACCGTCGGAAAATTTCATGAATGATAAATTTTAAGAGATTGTATTTTTAAAACAAAATATTAAATTACGACCCACTAAAATAATATTCGACAACTTCAAAATTCGTTAAAAAGCTTAAAAAAAAGGAGTTATGCGTAAAATCATAGGAAAAGCGTAAAAAACAAAAACAAAACAAAAAAAAAAGAACCCTGGGAGTTTTGCGTAAAATCGATGAAAAGTGTAGATTTTAAATTGAAAGCAAACAAATTGGCAAGTATAAATTGTCAAATGATTTTACTCTACTTGTTGAATATTCAAAAGCCAGATGGAATTTGTATCTTAAAATACCGATTTTTTTTTCATTTAATTAATCGGGTGTTAAATAAAATCTATTACACAATGACACACGAACGTCATTATGCTTTATTTCAACAAAAACACGAAAAATTTAAGTTTTGTAATAGCACAAAACGGAAATCTACCAATTTACTATAGATTCCAGTTTTTTATTTTTTTTTTTCGATTACCGGCAATTAAGCAATCTTAAAATTAAGAAAACCGAGGAAAAATTGGATGAATGGTAAATTTCAAGAGATTATTTTAAAACAAAATATGGGCCGTGATTTATTAAAATAAAAAAATCTGATGTGTCCAACACATGACTTCCTTGCACGTCCATTAGATCAAAAATATTTTCGACGCACTTCCTCTAAATTTATTTGTTTGAAAGAGATAAAATATCAATAATAGTAAGGTTTAGCGATTTCTAGCCAAATATTTCGATATCGCCAAGCTGAGTTCAATTTGAAAGATTTCCTTCTGACACTTTATTTGGCGATATTTTACCAAAAGCCGACAAACTTGAGATAGTCAGCGAGATTTTGGGGATAGCCAAAGTAGTCATTGACCACAGACTTTCAATGAATTGAATGCATCTATACACCTCAATGTATTCAGTCATTTGGCTCACCATGTAAATAAATTCTCAGTCGATTGCTGTCAAAAAAGATATTGAAAACAGTTAGATATTACAATAGTTCTAAATACAAAGTTAAAAAATCTACGGGTTAAAGTTTTAGAGTTATACAAAATAGGAAATAATTTTTGGCGCCAAATTTGGCGATATTTCGGCGAAACTCGTCAATGTCGACGACATTTGGCGAGATTTTACGCATAAACCAAACAATGACAGATTATCGCCAAATTTGGCGATATTTCGCCAAAACTCGCCAAGAACGATGACAAATGGCGATACTTTGGGCATGGACCAAATGACTGACTATCGCCAAATTTGGCGATATTTCGCCAAGGTCGAGGACAGACGGCGAGATTTTGGGCATGGACCAAACAATGACTGTCTACAGTTGTATTATAATGAAGATGTCCATAGACATTAAGGTACTGAAATTCTTTTCGGTGGTCCTGTAAATAAACTCTCCAGTAGATTGGAACCAAAAATCGAGATGCACAACTAGATGTTACAACATTCTTATATATGAAATTTCATAATAGTTTTTGAGATTTGAGAGTTAAATATGCACACACGTACACCAAAAGTCGCCAAGCTTGGCGACTTTTGGCATAGTTCTTGAGGGAGGCACGTGACCGTGGTCGGACCATTACCTAACTTATGTGGTAGGACGGTATTGTGCTTGAAATGGATGAATGCCCCTAAAATTGCTATTGACCGTAATGAATTGGAAATCTTTTGAGTGTTCCTGTAGCAGAACTATAAATGATAAAGACACTTTTTTTAATGGAGAAATTCATTTTCTAACTCTTTACAGCATATATCACTTCTGAGTCGTTTGAAATAGCCCAATACCTCTAAAAAACGCTTTGATGAATTTCGGCCCATAGAGCGTAATGTATTTCGAATCTTTTGGGCGGTCCTGTAGATAAACTATTCAGTCGAATGGAACCGAAAGGGGAGGTGCACAACTAGATGTTACAACAATCCTAAATATAAAGTTTCAACATTCAACGCCTAACAGTTTTTGAGATATGCGAGTTTAATGAATTTCGGCCCATTGAGTGTAATGTATTTCGAATGTTTTGGGCAGTCCTGTAGATAAACTATCCAGTCGAATGGAACCAAAAGGGGAGGTGCACAACTAGATGTTACAACTATCCAAAATATGAAGTTTCGACATTCTACGTCTAATAGCTTTTGAGTTAGGCGAGTTTAATGAATTTCGGCCCATAGAGCGTAATGTATTTCGAATCTTTTGGGCGGTCCTGTACATAAACTATCCATTCGATTGCCACCAAAAGGGGAGGTGCACAACTATATCATAGAACAATCCTAAATATCAAATCTCAACATTCTACGACCAATAGTTTTTGAGATATGTGAGTTACATACATACGTACGTACGTACATGCGAGTTACATACATACGTACGTACGTACAGACGGCATGGAAAAACTGGCCACAGTAGACTCGCCACTGGTCAAAATGAGTTGCAGACGCGTTAATATGATCGTGCATGCTAGCCTACGATGAGATGCATCGAAAAAAATTTTTAAATTAAATTTAGAGGTAGTCAAAATCGGTTTTTATGTCGAAATTTGGCCCCCAAAATTTTTCGGGATCACATTACTTCCTTATACTACGTACAAGGAAGTAAAAACTTCAAAATTAATTAAAAAGCGTATAAAACGAGAGATTCGCGTAAAATCGGCAAAAAACAGGTGTTTCCCGTAAAATCGTAAAAATTGTCAAGTATGGATAGGTATATTTTATCTGTCTTAATGATTTTAGTCTTTCTTCATGCGGTTCAAATTCAAAAGTGTGGTGATGAATTTGTATTTTAAAGTAACAAGCTTTTTCACTTAATAAAATCTACACTTTTACAACAAAAAAAAAATTAAGATTTTTTTTTTAAACATAACAAACAAAAAATTCAAGTTTTTTTAATCGCAAAATAACAGAATTGATCGGTCTGCAACCAAATTTTCCAAAATAACGCAAACTTTCGGACTCGAAAATGACCAAAAACATTTTGTTTTAGATTCAATTTTTATCGTATTGGGTGGGCATCATCTGCAATTTTTCTCAATTTGTATGCAGAGGCCTCCAAACCATAGAGTTACAAATATATGCATAGAGATGACATCCCTATGCTTTCGCTGTGACTAAAGTCATCGGGAGCAGTAGGAGGGGCGGAGAGCTGCCAGGGGATCCCGAAGATGGTGATTGGCGAATTCACCCCCTCTTCCTTCGGGGGAGTCGCCGCGCTTTCCCCTTTCTCCGAAGCGAAAGAGTACCGATCTTTTGTTCATGAACTTGTTAAACATCTTCAAGACATCTCTGGCAGCTCTCAGCCCCACCCACTGCTACCGATTATTTTAGTCATAGAGTCAAAATAGAAAGAAAGGGAAGACCCAACACACACATATACAGTAGAGAGCCAGAAATCTGCACAGTTTGGGACCAAGGCTTGTGCGGATTTTAGGATTTTACAGATTTCAGGCCATAAAAGATAAATCCTATTACATTTCAGACTTAAGAAAAGGAGAATACAATTACAATGAAATAAAAACACAGTCAAAAGTATTTCATTTATATTTTCACTTTAAATACAAAAGCATAGGAGAAAAAAGAAATTACATGAAGACTAGCAAAACAAATGGTTTCAAAATTTCCTTTCTCTAATTTTGAAAACACGTTCTATGGTGATTTGTTTTAAAATATTTTTTTCTACTTTGTTTGTTTCTTTCTTTCTTTTATTTATTTAATTTTGCAAATTGTGTAACTGTTTAAATATGCAGTTTAAACAATAACTGTTTAAACTGCATATTTTCATCAGAATATTTAAACAGGATTATGATTAATTTTTGTTTTGTTATAGAACCTAGTTGTTGTAAAAATTGAGGGTATTCTTTTCTTAACTTTAAACTTTTATCAAATGGATTTTATTATTATTATTACCCAAGTTTTAGATCATCATCAGAATCATATTTATTTGGATTCAAGAAACTTTTCAACAATTTCTTCATTGGTGGAATACTGCGAATTTCATTATTTATATCAGAGAAGGAGTGCGGATTTTGGACGTTTGTGGATTTTAGGTCAGCGGATTTCTGGCGTTCAACTGTATAGCTATAAAAGTTTTCAGGGGAGTGAAACGAGGATTTCACTAATATATGGATACTCAAATAAACATATATAACATAGTAAGGTATTTTGGCGCCACCATAGTGATGGTGCCCAGAGCGGTCGCACCGTTCACTCACCCTAGGACCGGCTCTCAGCATCTATACATAACATACTAATTAGGACCTTTTGTTTTCCTTGATTGCCTGCCTTTTTTTGTCACCTTGATTTGCAGTTTACTCTACTGCACTTTCCTGATTCGATAAAATGAAATTCAAGAAAATAAAACAACTTCTTTTACTCTCAAAAATGAAATGGAGATGAAAAGAGCAAAAAATCGCTTAAAAATTAGGGAACAGGTGGATTTTCAAATTTTTAAATGAGCACAGATTGTTTTCTATATTTTTATACATAATATGAAAAATTTCAAGTATATAGTACAAACAGTGATGTTATTATGCTTTTTGTGCTTAACTTTGTAATATTTTTGCAGTAATGGCAGTAAAAGTTTAATCTTCGAGTGGTTGCCCAGAATTGTTAGAGAATGAGTCAGGGAGCAGCGTAATTATACAGTAGCAGTAGCGTAGCTACAGTGGGTGACACCCGGGGCGGATATAAGTGGTGTCACCCCCATACGAGCATTTTTGCCCCCATACAAGCGATATTTTTGAAATTTTTGCTGTACAAGCCATCGGGTGTCACCCCTTTAAGGGTGACACCCGGGGCGGACCGCCCCCGCCTTGCTACGCCACTGTACAGTAGTAGGATATTCTGGTCAATGTCCAAACAACATATTATTTCTTGAAACAAGAACATTAAAGCATTAATATATGCACTTTGGAAATTGTTGTTCCTTACCTTGATCTCCAGAAATAAATAATAAAGAGAGATTTAACACAAAGTGAGATTTTATTATTCATGACAAAACATTAAATAAACATCATGTAATTAAAATATCTCTATTATTTTGTCATGTTAAAATTGCTAAAATATCAGCGATAAAAAATTCACTGCATTTCAAAAAACATTTAAGTCACAAAATCAATAATAGTTACACAAAACAAAAATTTGAATATTTTCAAGGTTTAAAAATTTTTTTTTGTTTATTATAATTGTAAGATTTCAAAATATGTTAATTGTTTGTAATCAGACCATGATAATATAGATGAACACATGAATGCCGTTTGCAGAAAAATTTCAAACTTTGCAGACAGCATATATTTTACAAATTTCTTTATTGTTATAAAAAAAAAAAAATCATGCAAATAGAACAATGCAAATATAATAATATGAAAATGAGAAAACAGTAAATAAATATTATTTATTATGTTTGATTTTACAGAATAATCAATATTAACTTTAGCTTAAAAGTAGTATGCTATTTTAACACATGCTTAGATGTTGGCAGTGACTGGGAGGCACACAGCCTTTTTGCAGGAAATTTTAAAGTATTTGAGTTTGCAGACAGTTTTACATTTTATCTAGGCCTCGGTTTGTACTTAATTTAATTTTATTAACAATGAATAAAAATATATAATAAAAAACTTATTTTAACTTGTGTAACAAACATAGCTCTAAAAATAAAACTTAACAGCTTTTACACAATATAGCTACTGAAAAATTAAATAAAATATGTAAAAAACTAACATTTTCATACATTTTCTATGGCAATGGATGCAATGCTATTCATTTTCACGGTCTTAGCTCACTTATTGTGAACAGTAATTATACTACCTTGTTTCAAAGGGAGAAGATGCGACTTTCTTGATTTTTTTAAATCCAGATCCCAAGAAGAGGACATTTTCAAAATAAATAAATAAATAAATAAAATTGTTTGGGGTAAAGTCATAACTTATGCAGTTTTTGAAATAACAGATTCAATTACCATAGTTACATAAATTAAACATCCAAGTAAAGAAAACTAATATATTATAACTTCATTATAACAATAACAGTAAATAATGTGATTATCTCAAGACATTTACTTTGCAAATTCAAATCAAAAGTGACCAACCTATGATCTCAACTGTATGACAAAGCAAACCATAGATGAAATGCTCAATTTACTGAAATCTAATATACAGTGCGCAAAATAAATAAATTATGAGGTAAATGAAAGTAAGTTTCATTTACCTCATAATTTATGAGGTAAATGAAAGGTATTCAAATCAAAAGTGACCAACGGTACAAAGTGAGGTAAATGAAAGTAAGTTTCACTTTCAATTCAGCATTTTTATGAAAAAAACATACCCACTTTACCTTCATAAATACTATTTAGGAAGTGACTTGTCAACCACTATTAACAAATGAAACATTAACTAAATGATGCTTTAAAAATAATTATTTTAGCTATTTTACATTTTATCTCCTTTACATGTATGGCACATAACCTTAAATATTAATCCATGACTGACTTTACAGTAACAGGTAACATTTTTTTAAATGACAAATTTAAAGAAAAGAAATAAAATGCGAAATTTTCAACATATCATTTGTCAGCATATTTTGAACTCTTAGGGAAAAACTATTCTTGAGGATTTTTTTTATACGAAACATTTTCATCATATTTAAAATAAGAATTTGCTGAATCTTTTCACTAGTGACAATATTTTCATGTCATAATTTGCAGCCACAATTGGATTTCTAAAGCAGTTTTAACTCATGATATCAATCTTACTTAAGATAAATACTCAAATGATTGACTTTTATACTTATGGATATTAAATAAATATCAAACAAGCAGTGGCGGCTCATGGAATACAGCAAGTACAGCCGGGCTGCACTTGAAATTATCAGCACATACTTTAAAATAATTTATTCTACTAACTTTCTTAAATTCAGATTAGAATTATGAAATTCGTATGGTAAATTAAAAAAAAAAAAACGTATTGTAGTAACGGCTGGATTGCTCATTCAGAAAAAAACCCCTTTAACTTCTCGCAATTCAACTGCGAAAGTTGTTGGTACAGCCGAGGCCTCCGAGAGGGGAGAAAGATTCTTTCTCCTTTCTCGGAGTCCTCGGTACAGCCCTCAGTGCTGATTAAGGAATTAGCAGCACTGTTGCCATGGTAACGAGTACGTAAGCAGTTTCTCCGGCTTAAGATAGCATAGGGTGTTTTAGCTAAGACACAGCCAAAGAAAGGTTTTCTGTCTTTTGCAGCACTAGTGAATTCGACGAACTGAGTTTGAGTGTCGGACGATAATAAAGACACAGAATATATGTTCTAGCCCAGCGTTTCTCAACCTGAGGGGGGCGCGCCCCCTGCAGAACGTTTGCAGGGGGGGGGGGGCGAGAAAAACTATAGAGCAAGAAGTGATGCATATTTTTAAAAAATCATCTTATTTATTATCATTTTTACTCAAAAATATATCCATTTTCGCTTAAAATGTTCATTATTAAAGATTAAAAAACTCAATGTATGCTGAAAAATGTGAGGGGGGTGGGAGCACCACTGTAAGTTAGTCTTTGTTAGGGGGGGGGGGGGGCACAATGTTAAAAGGTTGAGAACCGCTGTTCTAGCCCATTCTAACAGAAACAAGTTTTTTTTTTTTTTTTGTCTGGGAAGGTTGAAAGTTTTTAACCTTATTTGTTACTGTGTCCATGTGTTATTGGAATCTATGATTTAACCGTTTTGAAACATGGAGCCCCGTTATTATCCAGTTTGCGTCTTGCTTGAAATTCCGTTTAACACATGGAAAGAAGATAATAAATGATAACCACTAAAAGAAAATAGACCAACACCAAAATTGTCCATTCATAAGAAAAAAGCAGGTTCGTCTCAGCATGGTCGAAGCTTCTATTTCTCATGATATGCACTATTCTCGTGGCTATGGGCCAGTTTTTATTTACAAAAAAATGTTTTGCTGGCCGTGTTTAATCATTGAGATAAAAAAGACCGTTTGGAATTTTACTGGATAGGATGGATTAACCACCATCACACGAGCATGTAAAACACATGAAAGCTCAATCGAGTATTTAAAAAATTCTTTAAAATTTAAGGAGTTGATAAGAAGTGGGAGCTAAATTGCTGACGCATTAAAGGAAAACTCTTGACTTTATATTGTTGAATTTATCAAGAAGGTAAGCCTGAATAGACGCTTCATGCAATTACCCATCAAAGCAGTATTGTTTTTAAGTAAGCAAGAACTGGCATTAAGGGGACATGGCGAGCGAGAAAATTCTTTAAACATGGGGAATTTTAAAGAGCTTTTAAAATTAATGATATCTGAATTAAAACAACGCCTTTTTATGAGGACATCACTGACTGATTCGCAAGTTTAAAAGAAAGGAGGATTGATTTGACTTATAAAAAATAAGTAAATTTTCTTTTTCTTTTCTTCTCAAGTTATCGTTAAAAAAGAAAATTCTCAGGAAACTTCGAATCAGACACGGATTAATGCAATTTTGAGGATAGGAGCGGCTGGTTGAAATGTATGTCCATTTTATGGAAGTTAAATAGGATCTCTTACATTTTTTATGTAATTTTTTTTTTTTTTTTTAATCCTGGGTGAAGGCTTAATCTGCCAGCTTTTGAATTCAGTAACAAAGATTTTCCATTTCTAGGGCGGGGTGGGGTGTCACATGTTTCCGGCTGCACTAACATTTTTGACCACGGGCCGTCACTGCAAACAAGTTGTTTTTGAAACTGAAAATAGCAAAAAATTGGACAGTGTCTGTGTGTATGGGATTTTCAAATTTCTAATGTAGCCAGTTTTTTACAATTTTTGTCTGCATATCTGTACAAAGTTTAAAAATGATCAGTTAAGTCATTTAGGAGTAAATGCTGAGAATATACATACACATACATTCATTCAAATTGGCATCAGTTAAGATTGGAGAAAATCATGCACACAGTCTTGGTACAAATGCGTTAAGCCACATGTAAGATTCCTTGATGACTCACTCCAAGTTGCAGGCTTTATTCTAATGTTAGGCTGAGGCAGGCTTATATTTATGATACAACAAGGCAAATTTTTACTGGCACCAGACCAGTGAAGCTGATTCAAATTCAAGATCGGCCGGGCTCCACTGGGATTACAATTTCATCCTTGTTCAGGTCTTAAACATTATAGACACTAGCACAATGCTTGTTCATATTGGGTCTTTGGGTAATCCCCTTCTGACGCAGGCGACAAGAAGCGGCAAATCTTCACTGCCACCAGACCAGTTGAGGCAGATTCCACTTCAAGACAGGTCAGGATCGACTGGGATTACAATTTCTTCAGTGTCCAGATCTTCGGGTTTAACATTGTGGACACTCACGCGATGCTTGTTCATATTGCATCTCTGGGAGAACCCCTTCTGACACAGGTTGCACGTGTAACGCTTCTCCGGCTTCTCCCCGGTGTGGACCCGGGCGTGGTTGTTCAAGTGACTCCTCCGGGTAAAATTCTTCCCGCACTGGGTACACGAGAAGGGCTTCTCCCCTGTGTGGGTGCGGAAGTGGACGGTCAGGTCGCTTTTCTGGGTGAACCCCCTGCGGCACACGCCGCAGAAGAACTTCTCGCCCGTGTGTATGCGGATGTGTATGTTGAGCAAGTTCTTGTACGCAAACTCCCTCTGGCAAATGTCGCAGGTGAAGGACTTGACGATCCTCTCTCCTGTGTGGGTGCGGAGGTGCGAATTCAGGCCACTGCTCTGCGAGAACTTTTTGAAGCAGATGGTACAAGAGTACGGCTTCTCGCCAGTGTGGATGAGGTTGTGCCGGTCCAAGTGGCTTCGGTCGGAGAAGCCTTTCTGGCAAAGCGGACAGATGAATCGTTTTTCTCCAGTGTGCGTCCTGATGTGCCTCATCAGGTGGTTCTTCTGAGCGAATGCCTTATTGCATATGTCGCAGGGATGGGGCCTCTCGCCAGAGTGTGCACGTACATGTTCGTTCAAAACGGTTTTACGGGCAAATCCCTTCCCACAAATATTGCAGACGAAGGGTCTTTCACCTGTGTGAGAGTAAATGTGGGCATTATAGTGGGTTCGGTGAGAAAATCCTTTCTTGCAAAGGTCGCACATATATTTCATCCTTCTAGCTTCGTCCGCAGCACTTTTCTGTCTTTTCTCTATGTAATCTTTGAGAAAAGGATTTTGAGCCACAACACTTTCAATGGATTCATCAAGTATTGGCCCAGATTTTCTTTTCCTTGAATTTTTAGTGATATTTTTTTTACAAGTAGTGTTCTCAATTTGCTTAGAGGAAACTGTATTCTCACATGGATTTTGAGCATTACTCTCATCATAAGATTTATTTTTCCTTATCACTGAAGAAAACTCATCATCACACAAATCTTGAGTAGTGTTGTCTTCACAAAATTCATTTTGGATTGATTCAAATGAAAAATTATGTTCATCTGCATTCTCCCTCTCAATAGGCTCAGTCAATGAATGATCAGAATTGCTTGCAGATGAAAGTTCCTCACTATCAATTATCTGTTTGGATTCATGCATTATTTCTTTCTCATTTTCACTCGCCTCATTAAATTTATCAGGAAGATCATCTAAATCGGTGTCTGAACTCTCATAATTTTCCTGATCTTCATTTTCTTCACCCACTCCATTTTCAACTGCACTTTTTATGACATCATTTTCAATATTTTTATGATTTGAAAAATGTTCACTACCAGAAAATTCAACTGCCTTAGTTAATGTTGCACCAGGAGTAATCAGTTCTTCACAATTCTCATTCATTTTGAACAATTTATATTGATTTATTGTCAACAGCTTAAAATAATCATAGTTTTACCGTTATTTCTAATACTTTTCAATATTTAGACCTGAACACTGTCATATTTTATTTATATAAATACATACATATCATAAGATAATCTAAGAAAATATCTTACTATTAAAAGAGGTAATGTTTAATAAATAATATTAATTTATATTTCAATCAATTATTGCTAAGCTCACTTAAAAATTATACTTTCTTCACAGCATATCTTTGGATGATAGCATTAAATAAATTAATTAGATATTTTTCATTTTAAAATCATTAGTCAGCAGTCTGATCAAAAATGCTCTTCAACAAATTCATTTTTCGATTTTTAGATTTTGTTGAAAAAGGTTACAGACTACAATAAAATTAGGGATGGAAGAACTGTTAGCGCTCATTGTGCTTCAAATAATGTATCACAGGTACCAGAATATATTCAACGTAACCTATAAAATTAAAAAAAATAAATAGCATGAAAATACTGAATAAATTTACAAGATAAAAATTAATACAAAGTTAAAACACACAAATTAAACAATATACTAAATTACACACACACACACACAAATATATACATACATACATATATCTTGCAAAATAAATCAACAACAACAACTTGCAACATGTGCTTTCAGGAAGTGGGGTTGCATTCTGTATTATAACAGAATAAAATACTTTGAAAATAAAAAATAAAATGTTTATGTGTAAATTACCCTTAAATGATTGATTCTAAAGCATAAAATGCAGCATAGCTTAAACGGCTACAAATTTATATTAATTGTAACCATCGGCATCACAACCTATGCTGGGATGTGTCCCTTAGTACTTTTCTTTATAAAGGTACTTATCCATTATAAGGCCAGCCAAATTCGGCGATTTTTCTCTGGTAGTGTAGGGTAAAGCTTATCGGCCTTTTTTTTTTTTTTTGTAACCCCAGCTTGATAGTATGCAGGTGCTGAACATGTGCTTGCATAGCAAGCAAAAACAGATTGTGTCTGTTTTGTATTCTTCTGCAAGATTTAACTTGAGTTGCCATATTTATTTTACTTTTGATGAGTGATGGTTTATTATTGCTTATTTTTTTGACAAATATGATTTTAAGGGAAATGCCGACGAATGAAGAAGATGTAATAAAGTTTTGTCAAAGTTGTGTAGGAAGGGTTTTGTAAAGAATGAATGCTTATTTATCTTACGGACACACTACAGTCCAGGAAAAATGAGTGCTATCACGTTAATAGTGACATCAACTTTTAACCCCTTCGTGCCCATCGTACCCTATACGGTACGGGAAAATTATGCTCTCACCGGCCCATCGTTCCGTATTAGGAACTCGTTGCGAACGCTTGTTTCTGCCCATCGTTCCGTATAAGGAACCAAACTTTGGAACGTTTTTTAAGAATTTTTTAATGACACTAGATGGCAGTACTATACCGTAATTTTGAATTGTGGAGGTCATACGAGGTCTGAACTTTCAGCCTGTGTTTCTGTTATCGGAATTCCTACAGCTGGGAATGACTCAGGAGTTAACATAAACAAACACACGTGATTGCTTTGTGGAGTAGCAGTAAAGTTAAAGAGCTGATCTCAAAGGCGTGTTTTGTGGGGAGTTTAATGTTTTTGTTTTTTATTGTGACATTGGATTTTAGGACGAATAGGGGGATAGAGAATGGGTTGGTTTTTTTGTTTATCGGTAGTACAGAGGGTGCATGAGGGTTTATTTTCTATTAGTTTCGTTTATGCAGCCATGGCGAAAAGAGTGAAATATCTTACGGAAAGTGAAATTGCGCGTATGATGAATGAGGAGAGTGATTCGAGTGATAGTGAAACAGATATTTATGTGAGTGAAGAATCAGATGTGTGTGAAGATGATGATGACGATGATAGTGTTATTAGTGATGCAAATAGAGCATCTAATGACGGATGGAGTCAAGATATGAAAGATCTTCCTCTTTTGACATTTTTATCTAAGAGTGGGTTGAATTTAGAGCCTATATTCTTATTTTCCACGTTTTGAATTAAAATTTTTAATTTGATTGAATTTTTACGATTTATTTGCTGAATTAGGCTTAACATCAAAAACTCTCCGCGCCGGGGGAAACATCTCGTCTGCGAAGAGCGCGGGCTGGTGGGAGCGCGTCGTTGCAGAACATTCTGGGCTTGAAGGGGTTAATGGTTAAATAACACCCCCAGCAATTTAGCTGGACATGGGCATATTTATTTTACTATTGATGAGTGTTGGTTTACTACTAATTTTTTTTTTTTTTTTGGACAAATATGAATTTAAGGGAAATGCTGACGAATGAAGAAGGTACAATAAAGTTCAGTCAAAGTTGTATAAGGAAGGGTTTTGTAAAGAATGAATGCTTATTTATCTTATGGATGCACTACGACCTCAGAAAAACGAGTGCTATCATGTTAATAGTGACATCAACTTTTCATGTCTAAATAACACTCCTGGCAATTTAACCAGGCATGGGCTTCAACAACAAATCACCTACATTGAATATAAACATTTAATAAACATGCTTACTTGAACGGAGAGCACTGAGGAACAGTGTGTAAGTTCTTATTTTTATGACAAGTTTTTTTTTTTAGAAATATGAAATGTTATGTGCACGCATGCTTTGCTTCATGAGACATGAAAGGAAATTGAATATTTTTGATACTGGAATTCTTTGGAAGTGCAACATGCAGAGTGCGAATTGAAAATTTCCTCTGGGAGGGGACGTTTGAAAAGAAAGGAAAAGGGAGGGGATGTGTAAATGCTCCACTAATAAAATATACAGTACATTCTGGTTAATCGGACCAAATCCTAAAGAACCGATACAAATCCTATCTCATAAGCATAATATTCTTCGCTTATTTGGACCAAATTTCCGCTTAATCAGACCATAGAGAGCGATAGCGAAAAAGTGGTCATAAGTCGTCTGCGTGGAGCGGATGTAAACCTTCAGAAAACTCTGAGACTGGACAGCCAAACACAGATCTCAGTTGATTAAATTAAATGAAATAGAGAGAAATAAAGCCAAAGAGTCAATGTGAGCCAAGTGAATTTAATCACACGCTGGCAAGCCACCATAAAATGGCAATGTATGTACCGTGTAGATTGTTAAAAAAATTGTTTGTGAATTTTTGCAATGAATAAAGTTTGTGGGCAATTGTAATTCTTGTTTGCAGTCTTCTCAGATATGCATGTCACACAATAAAGATTTCAATGTGCTGCTGTACAATAAATAGCATATTTTCTGTAATTTTGGGGAATGTTCGTTTAATCGGACCAGCCGGTTAATGGGACCAAAACGGTCTCGTCCCGATGTGGTCCGATTAACCAGAGTCGACTGTATTAGGTACAGTAGCCGCCGCTTTATTGAATCAAATCATGGAAAACAGAACGGAATCACTATCTTCAAAGCCTCAACCAAAGCCGCCACTTTTTTAAATCAGCTGCTTTATTGGATCAAAAATCAATGGCATGAATATGATCCAACTAAGCGGAGGCCACTGTATTACATGATAAATGCAGTCACCAACATGTCTGGGAAGTGACTTAAATTCAAACAAAAGTCTACTCCCTGATTTTCTATGCACATATATTCTGGCTTGGCGGCAAAGCAGTGCTTGTGCATTCATTTCACAGTCTTCCTTTGAAACCTGACCCTAGTTACATAATGAGAAGTGACATCAGGAATGTCTATATCCAGGGCCGGCCCAAGGGGGGTGCGAATGTAGGCGATCGCCTAAGGCCCCGCGCTTATATAGAGGCCCCGCTCCTGGGCTATTTTATTGCTATCTCATAAGACATGATAGAGAAGAGGCCCCGCTCTTGCGCTTCGCCTGGGGCCCCGTACGCCCCTCGGGCCGTCTCTGCTATATCTATTACAAAGGGAAGTTGTAACTTGCTCTTTTGTTTAGCAAACAAAAGAAGAATTTCTATTCTCAATACTTAAAATTGTTAGGCACTGTCACAGGCACAGCAAGAGGGGGGGGGGGTGTTGCATCCCCCCAAAATGGGACCCTTTACTTAGCTTACAATTTCATATTTAGATTACAATTGAACTTTAGCTTTAAATTTGATACCCAGTTCCCCCGAAATAAAATCCTGGCTATGCTACTGTGTACTGTTGAAATTGTAGGAACAGAGATTAACATTTCTCCAGCAGGGGATAAATAGTATTCCTGGCAGGGATCCATTAATATTTTTCTAGCCAGGTATATCAAATTCTTCAGCCAGGGACAATCCCTGGCATCCCCCCGTCAATTCGTACTCCGGCAACATGTACTGTACATGAAAAGTTGGAATTTGAAGCAGTAATTGGTTTGAAAATTAATGAATAAGTTTCAAAACAGTTAAAGCTCAATTTATTGTTCGTGTAAGGAAGTGACATCTGTAAAAACTTGCACGAAAAAGCTGAAAATATGAGAATGTTATGCAATATCTTTATTTGTGTATTTTGTGTAGAATTGTCTAGTTTATGTTTTCAGATTATAGCAAATGCTGAGTATAGCAGGAAAAAATCCTTGTAAATGCTTGCCAGAACTTTGCCCAAAAAATTTCTTGTAGGTATTTTAACTGTCATATTGTTTGGAAATGTAATTTGAGGTGTTGCAGATGAAGCGTCTGCATTTGAGTTGGTAATTGGTTTGAAAATTGTCATTTTAGTTTTACAACAGCATTAAGTTTCATTTATTGTTGGTGTGAGGATTTAACCCCAATTAAATTTTGTCATATGTAATGGTGAGTCTGTTTTTTTATTTTTATTTTTAACTGTGTATTTTGTGTTCAAATGTTTGTTTCCAAGGCATTGAAAATGCTAAATGTGAAATAAATATACTATAGGTATTTGGTGATGAAAAAAAAAAAAAAAATCACAAAAAAAAAAAAAAAAAAAATTGTAGCTATTTGTTGAACAAAAAAGTGCCAAAAATATCATAGCTACTTGCTGACAAAAAAGTGCCAAATTTTGGTGGTGATCACTTAACAGAAAAGTACCCTTATAAATATGAACTGTAAACAGGAATGGGTTTTTGCCATGGCATGTTGAAAACTGACAAAAAGTGTTGAAAACTGTCCAAAAGCGTCAAAACCTAAAGCATGTTATTTTTTCGGTTATTTAGCATTTTATTTTAAAATTAATGTAATTATGTTAAAATTACATTACCACCACTCAAATTATTTGTCCTTCTAAGACAAAATATTGAAAATTGTAAATGCATTTTTGAAAAAGTACTTCTGATATATATATATTTTTTTAAATGTTCAACTTGTTTGAAATTTATGAATGTAAATAATCATTTGTATTCTATAACATAATTTGTGTATTTTTTTAAGGGGAGCTTTGCTAAAGCTAAGTCAGTATTCAGTTACTGAATAAGTTGACAAAGCATTTTTGATGAATCTAAATATTTGTTTTTCAGTATAACTATAATATGATACTATTCTGTCTTTTCTACCCACCAGTTTCATAGTGGAAAATGCAGGGAGAAATGAATTAGAAGATGGGTTCAAGGGGACAAGTACTTAGATGTTTTTAAACATCAGTTGCATGGCTATTTATTAATCGTGTGGTCCATTCTAGTTTTTTTCTTTTTTTAAATTGAAATGAACAATTGTTACAAATGTAATGATGCTGCATGAAAGAATAAATGCCGTTATAACATTAGTTTAAATGATTCTGGCATCAAGTTCTCTAAGATTATGGTAATATTCTGATTTCCACAAGCCTGATGGTTGTTGCTTCCTGATTGCCCAAATGCAACGATTGATACAGAAGGGGAAGGATACAATAATTTCTTTTAAGAGACTGGTTGGAGACGTATGTTGAAAAGCATAATCATTATTTTAATAATGAAAAAAAAATGTATGAACTTTTTTTAGGAAGTGATTTGCAATCTGATTTTTCTTTTTATTTATTGACATCATTTTTAAGTTAGTGGCCACTGCAATATTAGTTAAAAATAAGTCTGACCTCTAGTCATTATTAAGTATAAGCAATTATATATAGTGAGTAAAAAATTATTTATATAATATTACTCATATATGTAAATAATAAATAAATTATTTAAAAGATAGCAGCAATTGTTCAGTTTTAATGTAGTACATACAAATATATAGATAGATTTATTTTTATACAAATATATAATAAGTACATTTGTAACAATTCTTCATTTCAATTATAAAAAAAAGAATAGAAAAAAAAAAGAGAGAGAACAGACTGCATGATAAATAGCCATGCAACCAATGCTTAAAGACTAAGTACTTTTTCCCATGGACCCATCTTCTAATGCATTTTCCCCTGTGTTTTCCCCTATCAAACTGGTGGGTAAAAAAGGTCCAAGTTCTAGTACTGGGATTCCATCTGTTCCTATCTGCACATGCCACATAACTAAAATTAGAGAAGTGAGCTCTAAAGCAAGTCTCAGATCAAAAACACATTTTATGTCACACAATTGTGTACTGAAAATCATGTATAATAAATAAAAATAAATTATCCTATCCTACATCCACTTATTTAATATAAATGTGAAAGTTTGTATGTTTGTTACTCTATCATGCTTAAATGGCTAAATATATTTGGATGAAAATTGAAATACGACTATTTTATATCCTGAAGCAACACATATGCAACTTCTTCTAAGTTCAGAAAACTTAACTGTTCCCTGATTTGCAATGATTTTTTTATAATTTTCAGCCCAAAAAGCTACCCTAAAGCCCAATCTGAGCAGATTAGAAAGCATAGTTTACAAGGTGATTATTTTTTTCACTTTCAAGAATTTAAGTGAAATATTGTATATAAGAATGACATCATTTTGATGCGGCAAGTATAAAAATGCATTAAAAATCCATTAACAAACTTGATGAAAAATTTTCATCACTAATATCTATCTAAAAGTCAACTAATAGCACCCAATTTGTGGGATTTTTGATTTGCAGTAGCTTCGTTCACAGTGGTGGGCAAACATTATTTTGATGACGATGGGCAAAAATTTTAGATCACTGCAAATCCCAAATATGCAAGCAGGGGTCAGTCCAGGTTTCTTTCCCAGGATCCTATTTTTGTGAAATTTTACCTAATTTTGTGAATTTATACCTAATTTTGCGAATTTTTTCTATTTTTGTGAATCTTTCCTTATTTTGTGAACTTCTTCCAATTTTCTATTTTATTTTTGAGCAAGAAAGCAATCATGAAATAGAATTGAATATTTTTTAAAAAAAATTAAAAATAAAATGGGTATAGTTAGTTCCCTTAAAAAAAGTTGGCCAAAACTGAATAATTCCTGTTCACCGAACATCCGGGATAGTCATACCCTGGAACAATATTTAAAAAAAAATTTGATTAAAATTAAAAATATAAAGCTTTAAATCTTTTACTTTTAAATGATTAAAAAATAGATTTTATAATAAACGTAGGCCATGGTAGTTTTGATTTTAAATTGCAGGTACTAAACACTTTTATTTACACCCCAAATTCAAACTTTAGTAATTTTTAAATATTACAATGTCTGTCAGTTTCGACTGGAAATACTCTAATACTAACGATGTGAAAATTGCAATTTTTAAATCTAGTTAAATTTCAACAATTGAAGGGAAATCAAAAATAAGTTGCAGATAATTACAAATAGGAGAAATTAGCTAGCATTATATTTTTAAAAATTAATTTCAACTTGTACCATTAAAGAAAAATTACTTGTCAGTGTACACAGAATATCCCAAAAATACTGACCTGGGGTTTTATTCCTTAAATATTTTTCACAAATATTTTACAGTAGTAATTAGTTAAAAACATTAAAAAGCCTAAAATCTCCATAAAATAATTAAAACACGCACCATGAGCGCTTTCGACAGCCTAGCCCGCAGTCATCATCAGAACTGAGCTGCTTGGCTCGTTCACCGCTTCTTCTTCACCAAGACCTGCCACGACTGTTCGATCTGCTCATGCACCATGTCGTTGACAGCTCCCTCTTGTGTCATTATTTCCAACCAGGCGCGCACACAGAATTTTTGGCTGGGGGGGGGGGTCCAACTATTACGGCTTGGGGGGGGGGGTCCAACTATTACGGCTTGGGGGGGGGGGTCCAACTTTTAGGGATGTTCCAGATTGACAAAAATCAGTGATGAAAGAGCTCATTTTCATTAGATGGAATTCATCAAAACTCGTCTCATCCGGTTCCCTAAGTATACACTACACAGTACAATGGGAAGAAAAGTAATAGTTGTTCAGTTTTGAAAACAAGATGGTGTTTTATGTTCGCTTTCAGTTCGTTTTTGAAAAGTTGAGGAAAACGAGAAAAAAATTTCTTTTTTTATTTATTAGAACTGAAACTATTGCTACCTTTTTTTGGAATTATTTTATTTACTATAGATATAGGATAATAATCAATCGAAAAAAAAAAATCAAAGCCAATGGGTGGGGGGGGGGGTCCGGACCGCCTGGACCCCCCCTTGTGTGCGCCACTGTTTCCAACGCTTCCCGTCTTAAGCCATAATTGTGGTTATTGTAATTAGCTATTTTCTTGACATTTACGAAATCTATATTTATATTTTCCTTTAAGGCTAGGCGGGATAGAGCGGTACTTTGTCTATTGTATTTTATGTCGTTTATGTGACGCGATAATAAATGAACGCTCGCTACTAGTCTGATTTTTATTCCCAGAAAGAGAGCTCCTACATAGCAGGTGGAGGGAACTTAGGAGGAAGAACAAACAAGTGCAGGCGTCTGCTTCAAACTGCAATCGTAGGTGGTGTAATTTACCCCCCTGGCTTAGTGTCTCAAATCAACCTACCTCCCGTCATCATCAATGTTGTTTACATTTAGGCCAAGATATTATTGGGTGATGATCGGCGATCGTTAAATGATAATTCCTAAACTCAATTGAGAAGTGCAATAGTTATTTTGTGAAAGGGGCGTTTTGGTCAAACTGAATTTTGTGAAGGGTCCGTTTTTCTGATATGGAATTTTGTGAAGGGTTCGTTTTTAACTTGTTGAATTTTGTGAAGGGTCCGTTTTCGGACCCGATTTCGACCTGGACAGACCCCTGGCAAGTGTAGAGTATGAAAATGAGAAATCTGGGCACTTACATATAATTTCGCCGGTCCTTCCCGCCAAATTATTTTTTGGTCAAAGGTGCTGGCAAACTGTTGCCAATCATATTCCACACCATCACTAAGTTCATGTGTCCGGCATTTATCTTGGCGAAAAGTCGCTCTTCTTGGCAGACCGCCGGGATAATACACAAGTACCAAAATCTGTTAAAGCCTGGAAATAGTTTAAAATAATTAAACTAATTAGTATAAGTTGAACAATTTAATTGAATATCGATTTTAAAATAAAAAAAATTAACATTAGTGTGTGCACGTCCATGAAAATGCAAAGCGAAATGAAAATAATACACACAAAATCTATTTTAAAAATTAATCAGATGCATATACAGTCAACTATATATATTTACTCGAAACTAGAGTCTTTACACCATTTTTCAGTACTACAAAAAAAAAAAAAAAAGGGGGAAAAGAAAAATAGAACAGACATATATTTTTGCATTACCAACTTCACAACCACAAGATCAGAAAACATGTAAGACACGTGAACACACTAACTAAACTAAAAGCTCGCCAAATATGGTGGTCAATAGAAGACATTATAGAAAACTGATGCTATACCTAAAACATTAAAAGAAAGTTCAAAATACATGAATTATATATCTGAAAGTAATAGTTTATTCTGTAGAACTTCCTTGGGGGTAGTCCATGGAGTGGACATTCCAGAATATTTGGATAAAATTCTTTAAAAAAAAAAAAAAATTAAATAAAAAACTTTTCTAGTATTACTGGGCTTTATAACACTATAATGTGGGAATAATATCGTAAGCGGGTGTCCATCACCCAGCAAGATGAGTCACCTAAGCTTACTATATTTAGTAAACAGGCCTGGCAGCATTTACTAATATTACACTAATATAATTACGTTGATAGGGGTCTATTTGGCAACCCTTCGGCGGAGTTGTGTTGTTTCATGATGTCATGACATGAGAAACTATGCTGTTTGAAGGAATTATGTGACTGGTTGAACGAATTTCAAGGAATTTAACTGGCAAAATAACTGAACTTGAATTCGCCGGGAATCGAAGCCGTGTCGTCTGCTGAAATTTTATTTTTTATAATGGTTATTTCTGAAAAGTGGAATTTTTGCTTGTTTTTTTTTATATTAAATGTAGATAATTTGTAGAGCTGTAATGAAATCGTTTCCTTTTTATGATGAGTTATTTCTTATTTCTTTATCAAGTGAATTTCGACACAAATTTGAAAATGTTTGTAGCGTATTGTGAATAATGTATCAAGCGTGTGTTGAGGTACAGATGTTATGCTTATTTGAATGCTTGTAATGGATTTACTTTTACATGAACATACGCTGTTAATGAATAAAAATTGAGGTATGTGCTGCTTTTATTTATTTAAATGTTTATTCCTTGCTTTACGGTACACCAATGTATAGTTGAGAATATTTATGGTCTTATGTTTTCTTATGTAAGGTTTTTAGTATGTTGTGTAATTTTTATGTACATTTTGTTTATAATTGTATTTGAAATATGTCTACACATGTTTTAATGTGTTTAGATAAGTGTATTGCAGTTTTGGATTTATTTAGTTCCTCATGTGTCTACGTATGTTTATGTTTTGTTTGGCATGAAAAACAAGTAGCCAAGGTTAGACGTTGGCGAAAAAAAAAAAAAAGTCGCCAACTCAACGAACACCCGCTTACGGTATTATTCCCAAATGGGAATCTTTTTTTCTCACTAAAATTATTTCATATTTCTAAACGCTAGGTGACATGGTTTCTAAACCTTGTGTTGGCAATGACCCAAATAATGTAGGAAGGAAAATAAACAATACCTCTTAAACTAAACGATTTGAAAAGTATTTTTTTACAGGGAACTATCCCCCCCCCCACACACACACTAAGTACAAATACGAAAAAAAGTAAGTACAGCAATAGAATGCTGCTTACTTGAATTTTTGCAACCGATCATACATTCTCTGAATTGAGATGTTCGATGGAATATTTAGAACAAATTAGCTAATTTATTCTTTGCTTAGTTGTTATCCGTGTCTGCTTAATACATATATTTCAAATATAAGTCGAAAACTATTTAAAATATCCACCAAAATTCAGAAAATTTCATGCTTCAAGAAATATCATGTATTGTTTTTATGGTCTTTTTGTCATTACAAAGAAAAACAAAGCTTGAACATATAAATAATCTGAATGTATAAAATAAATTACCCAGCCTTACGGATTCAGACAAAATATAAAAATAAAAACATTTAACGTCTCTACTACTCCTACACGCCGGTTTGATGTTTGTTTTGCTGTAGTACCAGTGTTTTTCCAGTAGCAGTAATCAAAATGTATGTGGTTCCTTTAATAAAATAATTGCTGAAACAATACAAAACTCTGAAAAAAAAATCAGAATTTTTCAGACATTTAAATTATCCATTTTGAAAATTCACATTGTTACGTGAACCGTAGAAGCGTAACACTTATAAGAAAGAGTCGTTAGTTTGGCAACAGAGCGTGACCTGCTCAGCTGCAGCTCGGCGCAAGCTGTCGTTTGGTTCTTCTCTGTGCCCAAAGTAATTTAAGTTCAGCTGTTTTATAAATTTACATTTATAATCCACCTAAATAGTTATTTCTGATACACTAACATCAATTGACTAATATCAGGTAACTATACTACCTTAAAATTACGTTGTTTTGCAATTCAGTGACTTTTTTGTGATTTGTTTACTATGGTAAAATTATCATTATTCGCATCGGAAGATTGGGTTTTCAGTTTTTGTAGACTATAAGTGTTTCTGATTTTCTAATAATAAAATTAGTCATTCATTAAATGGGAAGAAAACGAAATAAATTAAAATTTTTAATTGAAGATATTCATTATATTGAAATATCCATGCTATTTTGTTAACATATGATTAACGTTGTTTACTCGTCTAATCTCTCTTCAAATCGTAATTTTTTTTTTTTTGTATCTCTCGTTACTCTTGTCTGTGATGGGAATTATAATTGAGTGGTTTATTATCAGCATTGGCGCACATAGTTGATGATGAATTAGAAATACTTAAATGGCATAGGCTTATTCGTATGTATGGAAATTTTACTTCTAAGTTTTTTGAAAGCTGATTGGAGATGCTCTTCTAGTACTAAGAGGGATGTTTTGATCCTGATTTATTAAAATTTGAAATTAGTGAATAGCTTTAGTATGGTCCCTTTTTGGCGATTTTTTGGTTTGGCGACAAAATCTTGTCGCCAACCCAAGTTTGCCTTGCCGATGCCAATTGTAAACAATATGGCGGATCGGATGGCGCTAGTTCCGAGATAATTGATCGTCGCCGTTAATTTTGCTATGATTTATTTTAATGGCTTTTAAATATTTTTATGAAAAAAAAATTAAACAGATAACAAGCTTACATGTACATATAGATTCGGTTTAATAAAATTTAATAACTTTTCTTTTTGTGTGAGAAGGGGCTGTGCCCCCCCCCCTTTCTCTTTTTAGTACAGGGTTGCCACTGGTCAGGGAGAACAGGGAAAACCTGGAAAAGTCAGGGAATTTCATTTTGGCAAAAAAAGTCAGGGAGAAGTCAAGGAAAATTGCAAATTTTAGCCCAAAACTTGGAAAATCATGTAATTTGGACTGGAAAATCAGTGTTTGTAAACAAACAACGTTTAACCTTACTTTGGGAAGCTAAAAATATCAAAGAAAATATACAAAGTTGACATCATAAACATAAAAAATAGTCTGGATTTTTACCACATGATGATCTGGAAAACCTGGAAAAGTCAGGGAATTTTTTTTCAGAAACACACTCTTTTTTCAGAAACACATGATTACACTAAAAGCAATCATTAAGAACAACTTGCAAGAGTGCATAACATCCAATTCAAAACAACGGGAGCTGCCGTCATTACGTGGCTAAGCTTATTGTTTACTAATTCACAACTGCATACTTATCAAACATAACATCCTTACGGGTGAAATCATTTTCAACTCCCTTCTTTCCCCCCCAACTGAAAGCGTAATGTGCCAGATGGCCCTTTTACATTGCTGAAAAAACAAACATTCCAAGGGCATCTTTCAGATCATGCAAATAAAAGAAAACAGAAAAAATAATTATTTATAAAAGGACATTTTATCTCGTTGCATTAGAAGAAGGAAAAAAAAAAAAAAAAGCTGATTAGATTTTTTTTGAAGGAACAGTTATACCTCCTGTTTTGTAAAGGGTCATTTAAACATCAATTTTGACTTCATTGTATTGTCTCCTGTATAAGAAAACTGTATGGTAAGGAAGGAGAAAAAGTTTTGGCAAATAAGAATGGAAAAACGGACCGACATACCCAGGCATAGGGGGGAGAAAAAGGACTGCCAGATGTTAAAGGATTGCCGGGTGCCGCGCCCTGTTTCATCGGTCCAGAATCCACACTGTGGAATATGAAATGGGATAAATATAGGTCAATCACTGCTCAAAGCTGGAAAAAAAAGGGGCGGGTGTAGAAATAGTGTAATACTGCATTTTTTCATTCTTGGGAGTGAACAACAAAGCATAAGAGTGATTATATTGATCATATAGAGTTATTATTTAAGTGATTTATTTTATTATAGTGATATTATTCGAAACGATTTAATATCATTTTAAAGAGCGGTCATAGGGGTACACTACAGAGAAATGCTATCGGCATAGGCAGGGCTGTAGCGAGCAATTTTTTGCTAGAAGCTATCATTTTTGATTGAAGACTGAAAATTTATAACTTAATTAAATTTTTTAAACTTAATTAATGCATGGGCACATCTTACAGACTGGGAATTTTCTGTTTGGAGACCATATAAAAATGTACATTTGTATTTATTTAGATTTAATCTTCCATCATTTATAATCATTACTGTAAAATTCTGTGCTTTTTTGTTTTTTTTTAAAACATAAATTTGTGATTTACTGTTAAGTATTTGTAAAAAATATTTAAGGAATAAAACCCCAGGTCAGTATTTTTGGGATATTCTGTGTACACTGACAAGTAATTTTTCTTTAATGGTACAAGTTGAAATTAATTTTTAAAAATATAATGCTAGCTAATTTCTCCTATTTGTAATTATCTGCAACTTATTTTTGCTTTCCCTTCAATTGTTGAAATTTAACTAGATTTAAAAATTGCATTTTTCACATCGTTAGTATTACAGTATTTCCAGTCGAAACTGACAGACATTGTAATATTTAAAAATTACTAAAGTTTGAATTTGGGGTGTAAATAAGTGTTTAGTACCTGCAATTTAAAATCAAAACTACCATGGCCTACGTTTATTATAAAATCTATTTTTTAATCATTTAAAAGTAAAGATTTAAAGCTTTATATTTTTAATTTTAATCAAATTTTTTTTTTTTTAATCTTGTTCCAGGGTATGACTATCCCGGATGTTCAGTGAACAAGAATTATTCAGTTTTGGCCAACTTTTTTTAAGGGAACTAACTATACCCATTTTGTTTTTAATTTTTTTAAAAATATTCAATTCTATTTCGTGATTGCTTTCTTGCTCAAAAATGAAAAAGAAAATTGGAAGAAGTTCACAAAATAAGGAAAGATTCACAAAAATAGAAAAAATTCACAAAATTAGGTATAAATTCACAAAATTAGGTAAAATTTCACAAAAATAGGACCCTGGGAAAGAAACCTGGACTGACCCCTGGTTCGGTAAAATCGTACAAGATGGTGCACACCCCATGTAAGCACGGCAGCAGCCAAGCCCCAGCGACTGTCGCCAACCATTTTCCACGATCAGCAAAGTATTTTAACACATTAAAATTGCACATATAGGTATTCCACTAACAAACACGTTAAAAAAAAATACACCATCCGTTTTTAACCTAAAAAACATCTGCAAATTCAGTAACAGGTAATTTAAAATGAGCAAACAGTGGACCGTTTTTAACTAAAAAAACTACAGTGGATTAAGCAACCTAGTTGAAAAGCCAATGTAAACTGGACAAACACTGGCGCATTTTCAACTCAAAAAAACATCAGATTAAGCAACCTAGTTGTACACCTCATATAAAGTCAGTATGATTAGAATAGCACATAAATAGAGCACTTACGAAAACATAACATCAAATATCAATTTAAAATTCATATTAAAAATGTTAAACATTGCAAAGATTCGTTAAAAAAAGTACTTACCTTTATTTTTTTTAATTAACCGCTCAGAAATGTCCCTAACACCCATCGGCTTATAATTTAAAACCAGCATGCTTTCTTTTATTTAGTTTTATATTGACACTACATTTCTCACAAACACACACACACTTTCTTTTCATACAATAACATAGCATATTTCATTCCCTTCCATCTGTAACATGAAACAATTTCAAATTCCCAAACTGACAATACACATTTTTTTATGGTTGCCAGTCAAAAATACCACCGGTAGGTTACTTTACTACCGCTGTGCATCTCCCACGATGGTGCCAGAACGACCAACAAATGAAATGTAAACACAAATATTGATATGTAAACAGCACCGTATGAGGAATATAGTCCGATGGTTCAGAATACGATTGGCAAAAGTTTGCCAGCACATTTGATGAAAAACTAGTTTGGCGAGAATGACCGCTTGGATAACACGTAAGTACTAGAGATGAGATGGGCTCAGCCCGAACCGGGCTCGGGCTCTGTAATTCACAACTGCATGCGGGCTCGGGCTCGTGAAAAATTTCTTTATTGAACATACTCCTTGAAACAGATTTTAAAAAGTGATTCATGAGGAAAATAAAAGTACTTATAAAAAAAGGGGGGGCACGGGCGCCTAGAAGGTGCATGAAGCTCTTTGGGTATTTCAGAACGGCGGCTTATATTACTTAGTTTAGTCATGAGATTTGACATTATTTGATAAACATGGATATAAAGAATTAGAAAGTGCATTAAGAGTTTGCAACTTTATTTGTCTTTAATTTGCACAAACGGCAAAATTAATTGTATTCTATCAATGAAGTAATTGAATTTTTTTAATCTAGCTGAAATTTCGGCTCGGGCTCCGGCTTAAACAATATTGCTCGGGCTCGGATTAAAAGTCCTCGGGCTTCAAAAAATGAGCCCGAACTCATCTCTAGTAAGTACCCATTTACATTTTTGATTTAAAAAAACTGTTCATTTTACCCCGCTTTACCCTTACCAGGGCCATTGCTTTTCTTTTAGGGGGAAAAATGTCCTTAAATGACAAGTTAATTATCAGTTTTTACAAACTTATTTAAGGTTTTTGCTAACTGGATTTGTGTCATTTTGCCAAGTTTACCTGGAATAGAAGTGAAAACATTGATAATGTTTTTATTTTAAAATATTGCTAACAAGTTTGCAATTTTTCTAAACCTACTATCTTTAATTGAAATTATGTACCAGTTTTCAAATGATTTAAATTCTTTCTAGTCTACGACAATTTAAAAAAATTTAATATTACTTTTGTTCAAAATAAATAAATAAATAAATAAAACTCTTAATGCTATTCCCTATTAATTTAGAATTTTGGGTACTTTACTTGGATAAGCTCTACAGTTAAACCCCGTTATAGCAAATACGATATATAACAAACTCGTGGATATAACAAAATAAATAAATAAAAAAAATAATAAAAATCTTAATGCTATTCCCTATTAATTTAGAATTTTGGGTACTTTTCTTTTACAAGCACTACAGTTGAACCCTGTTATAGCAAATCTGATATATAACAAACTCATGGATATAACAAAAAAAAAAAATAAATAAATAAATAAAATAAAAATCTTAATGCTATTCCCTATTAATTTAGAATTTTGGGTACTTTTCTTTTATAAGCTCTACAGTTGAACCCTGTTATACTAAATCCGATGTTATAACAAACTCATGGATAATAACAAATGAAATTTTGGCCCATTGCAGCTTGTTATTATGAGGTTCGACTCAAAGGCGGCTACAGACTAAATTCTCCGAGTGGGCCATTGAAATTTTACATAGGTCTATAAATTGTTCAAAATGCAAATTGAACGTGTGAAATAATAAAATATGTGAATCTAAAGTTGTGAAATAAAATTTTGGAGGGAGTCATGGCCCCCTTACTTGAGGTACCCTTCTTTCGACTGTACAATCCTTTCATACCATTCAAGTGAATTTTTAAAAAATCACTGCAGCGAGAGAAAAGTAGAATAATTAATCACAATCAGGCTTGATCTAGGAATTTTTTCGAAGTCCTATTTGTATAAAAACTGTTAATCTTTGTTAACTTTCATAACAATTTTTGCAAAAGTCATTTTTTTCCTTATAATAGTTTAAAAAACAAATTAAAATATACATTAAAATGCCAATAAAAGGCCATTTTAATTGACTTACTTTCTGGGGGGGGGAGGAACTGTATGCAGAAGCCAGTGCTGTTTACATATAATTTTTTGTTTAAATGTTCATTTTGACGGTGTTTTCGGTGCAATCTTCCTAAGGCGATGGATGGCGCCTGGAAGAATGTTCTTAGCTGTTGTTTTGACTTGTAGCCATAAAGACGTGCGTATTTTCAGGGGAGTTTTCATTCAGTGTTAATTATTGCATGGGTGCTTGCTGCTTGCTTCTCGGATAAAGTACCGTAATTTATGGAAGAAACGCCGCACCCACAAAAATGTGCTTTGTTAACTAGAAAATCATCAGAAATGTTGCACCTGGCATAAATGCCGCAGCCATCGTTAGTGGGAGAAGAGTGGGGGGTGATTGCGGTCAGAAGAAGTCAATGCCAGATTAAAATTCAATACTTTCTAAAATAATTTCTTGATTAACAAAAAATATGTTGCAGTACTTAGACCTAATTTATTTAAAAAGATATTAAGTTGATCGGATATATTTTGGGAGAAGGTGGATAAACTGTAAAAAATCTCCCCCCCCCCTTTAAAGTATTTATCGCTATTTTACGAAGCTTACGATTTCTATTTTCAAATAATCAGTGTCCTATTTCCTATAAAAGATACAGTAACCCCTCGTTATATTGCGCTTGTCGGGAGACAAGATAAATGCATGATAGAACAGGCCGGAGGGGTGATAAGATAAAACTTTACTTTTATGAAGATATGCTTTTAAAATATAATAAATAGTATATGTACTGTAATAAGATTTAAACTATAAAAATAGAAGTTTAATTTTTTATTTTTACTTTATTTACAAATACACATTTCATTTCCTGCTGAAAAAAATGATCCAGAATCTGATATTTCATTTGATTTTTCTCTCTTATCCTGCTTTTCAGCAAAGATTAAGGAGCGAAAATTAATTAATTGTACCTAACTTATGTGATGGAAGATGTATTTTTCAAATGTACAGAGTGCTTCTCCAGTAAATTAACAAAGCAAAAGAGTACAGAAAAAATTGGAAGACATAGAAAAAGCACGATATATCCAAATGCACTATGTAACGAGAGGTTACTGTATCAATGTTTATATTCACAAAGTCGAATTTATAGAAATAAAAAAATAACTTCTGAAAAACTTCTTGCATTCGCAAAACTTCGTACAGACTACCATGCCCCATTAAAATGAAAAGAGCAATAGATGTGTGAAGAGAAGAGGCTCCAGTTAAAAGTAAAATTTTTTTTACCCTGGATGGCCAGCATTGCTTACGTAATGAGCGTGCTTCAGCAAATTATTTGTTTTAAACAATGTCTTGCTGATCTGCGTACTGCATAATGTAATTCTTTAAATAATTCAAATAATTCCCTGTAAATAATTCAAATAATAAAACAAATGTACATGCTCAATAAATAAAATGTTTTTATTATACAGCATTTTACATTATTTCTGTTTTTAAATATAATTTTTTTTTTGTAGACTAGTGAAAAAAAGTAGCAAGTTCCTAATATTGAACTGAACTCTTACTAGGCAGTGGAATAGGAAAAGTTATTTTACAGTGGAAGGGTCATCGCTTTATCAGAAGTAGATGGGACTGCTACAGTGAAATATTTGCATACAATACCTGACTCTCATTCATTAAATGACCTTGACGAAATGGCACAAAATAGTCACTAAAGACGGGATATTTTTTTGTCCAAATGAATTTGCTTCTGTTACTCCATTTACAATTGCTAATATAAAAAGTATCAAAGCAGCTCAAAATAAACAATTCAATAGACTCTATAAAAAAAATTAAGTAAATAACTTGAGAATTTGTCCTTGAGAGTTTTGTTGTAAAATAGTATACAAGTCAGAAATAAATGATGTAGAATTTCGACAATTTCTTTTGTTCACAATGTTATTTACTTTTGTTTATTTTAAATGAAGTATAAGACATGGTATATGTAAAGTTAAGTAATTTAGATAGTTTTTTTTTTTTCGCATTTGGTGATTGGAAACAGTTACGACAATGTTTACAAATTCTTTTGAGTGTTCCTGTAAATTATGCTGCATGCATGAATTTTATCCTATGTTACTCAGGAATAGTGTAGCTTTCAGTGAAAAGATCTTTAGAATCGGTTCAGTAGTTACAGAGATCTCCGTATAGCGTAATGTATTAGAATTACTTTGAGTGTCCCTGTAAAAGAACTAGTTATGCTGCGTGCTGAAAGGTAGCCTATAATATTCAGGAATAGTGTAGTTTTCTATCGGTGAAAAAAAAATTTCGAATCGGTTCAGTAGTTGCAGAGATTTGTGTACAGCGTAATGTAATTCTTATGAGTGCCCTTGTAAAAGAACTATTTGTGATATATGGAGGATATATTTGTGATATATGCAGAATAAATTCATTTTCAATATTGCTACAGTCGATTAAATTTCTAAAAGTAATCCTAAAATGTTCCCCATGCGTTCCAGTGGAATGTCTCAAATAGGGAGGTGCCTTTTGGGATTTTTCTTGGAAACAGTTGTACCTTCAAAAAATGTTTTTTCGTAATATGAAACTACTGTGTTGATACTATATCTCCATGCCAATGGTTCTCCTGTGGGAAGTTGGCTTCAGCTGTACCAGTGCTTCGAATTTGCATAAATTAGTGCTAAGGACCATGTTTGAGGCCCCATACCGTGGGACCCTGGGGGTCTTAACAAATTTTTAATATTAGATTCACTTTATATCAAGACAACTGCTCTGCCCAAAAAAATTTTCTATATCACGTCAGAGCCAAGGTTTAAAGCATTCTTAAAACTGTATTTTTTATGAAATTGGGGGTATTTGGGGGGCCCTTAATTGGGGGCTCTGACTATTTTCAAATGAATTTTCAACTTGAGATGTTACTATCCAAAGTATATTATAGAATAAAATGAAAAAAATTCTCTGAAGCACCTCTGAGCGAGTCAGACAATAAAGTGGCATAAATGGCCCTAAATTAATTCTACGCCACTCATCTGGGGGTGCTTAGAACCCCCATAACTCCAAAATTTAGGAGGTAAATGAAAAATATTTCAGATTTGTTCTTTCCTTGAGTAAGTCAACACAAGAAAAAAATTCATGAAATTCTGAGATGGTGATTTGAACACCCTGCCTGATTTGTCCCTGCAATGTCTCTTTAAAAGCACTCAGCATCTCTTGAGCATACCAATTAGTTGGCAGCAGGGGCGTAGCCAGAAATTTTTCATGGGGGGGGGGTTACGACTACTGCAACTCACATATATGCATACATGTGTATGATAAGGGAGTGAAGAATATACATTTTGTATGGCAAAAAATTCCTCATGGGGGGGTTATGACCCCCCTAACTCCCCCCTTGGCTACGCCCCTGGTTGGCAGTGTTTATTCGGTAGAGTACTACTGCACAGGGCGTAAAGTCGCACGGCAAAAAAATCCAAAACAAATAACCTGTAGATTAACTTTTGGGGGGGGAGGGGAAGGGTTAAACTTGCACCGGGTGCAGCATAAACTAGTTTTGGCTGAAATTTAGTATTTTAAGAACAATAGAGGTTCATGTGAAAAACGGGTGTGTTAGGGCATTGCATATATTCAAACCTTCATTAAAATTTAATTATAGTTCTAAAATGTAGATATAAAAGATTTACATCTATTTTTTTTTTCTCTCTTTACTTAAATGAGGAGAGATCGGTTGGATTTATGAAGCCATCCAATCCAGAGCGCGGGACCTGGACCCTTCTCGTGGCGCTCTGACGTCTCACATTCTCCAAAACTGGATCAAACTGTTTTTCAACGGGAATAGGTTCGCATTCTCATTTGCTACGCTGTGCTCTGTGCACACTAAAAAGTACGTGATTGGTGGTGGTGCCATCTTTTGAGACAGTTATCACTAAACAAATTTTACGATTTTTCCTTGAAGATCGGCTTAAAAAAAATTTAAAATATTGTTAAGTGCCGCACTTACTGTTTTTTAACTTTAATACTCATAAACGCTATGCCATTCTTTCATAAATTATGGTAGTTGTTTAATTTTCCGTGTGTTTGATTCTGTTTTATGTCTGATTCTTTATAGTAAGCTTCTCGGAGAATTTTGTCACTTGGATAGATGTTTGAAGTTGTTTTTCATGTTACGAAATTAAAAGAAGTGAAAAATGTTATGGATTGGTGTAATGAAAGTTAGGTTGTTACAATTTGTTAGTGCTAAATGCCGATTAAAGGGAGAGTAAGGGGTGAAGTAACGATAGGCGGTAAACTGATGGAGTGGAAAAAATAAGATAAATGCTTTTATTTAAATTTAGAGCTATTTAAGATTTTTTATTATTTTAAAATTGATATTGGATTTTATTTTATTTTGTTAGCGTTATTTATGTGCTATTGTAATGATACAGATTTTAGATTAGCTGCGTAGTTAGGTTGGGGTAAATTCACCACCCTAACTACACAGCTACCAAGTTTTTTTTTTTTTTTTTTAAGTTAAATATGGCCCAGTGTTTGCCCAGTTTACATAAGCTATACAGCTAGGTTGCTTAATCCGCCATATTTTTTTAAAAATTAAATATGGGCCAGTATTTGCTGAGTTTACATTAGCTGCAGACTAACTAGTTTGCTTAATTAAGTTTTTTTAGGTTCAATATGAATTGGTGATTGAAGGTTTTGAATTATTTTATAGTGAGTTTGATGTTTTTATCTCTTTTTGTTAGTGTAATTTACCTGCAATTTTAATTTGTTGGGGATCTGTTCAGACGGACCTGTTTTTGAGAAATTGTGAAATTTTTACTCAAAATTTTGTGAATCTGAATTTAGAATTCAATCAGGTTTTCCTAACCAAGGTTCTCTGTTCATGAATTTTTGAAAATAGGGTCTTGTTTTCATGAATTATTATAAAATATAAAAATTTAAATTTAGTATTGAATAAATGTTCCATTTTAAGACATTTCATAGAAAGTCCTATTAAAAAAAGCTATATATATGTAAACTGGCAAAGCATTGTTTACGCATCAATTTATGTTAGAAAGATTTGTTTTATTTACAAATCACATATTTGTGAAAGAACAGCAGTTTGCCTGAGGAAAAATTTTGTGTAAGGTCCATTTTTACTATAAAATATTTTGTGAATGGTCTGTTAATGTACCCAAATTTCTCCTAAACAGATCCCCTGTTTGTTAAAATTTTTGAGTTTGCTTTGTTCATCGTGCAAAATGGTTGGTGACAGTTGCCATGTTTACATGGGGCTCACACCATCTTGGTCGATTTTACTGTTTTCTTTCTTTCTTTCTTTTTTTTTTTTTTTTGTGAAGGGCTCATTTAAACCTATTGTAATTTCATGTAGGGGCTACAAAACAGACCCAAATTTCATCATCAATACCTATCTGTGATTTTACATCAAATCTGTTATCCTACCATTGTATTTTTTTACAACAAAAGCAGTTAAAATGGTTTTTAATTAATTCCATTTAAAACTTCTAACTCAGCCTCATTATCTCAATTTAATTTTTTTTTTTCTCTTCTCACGAGATTCAAGCTAGATAGATTCAACTGTATCTGGTCCATTACTGAAGTTATATATACAGTCAAAACCCGATATAATGCCACTATCGGTTCAAGAAAATTATGGCGCTATAACGAATGTGGTGGTATATCGAATTATATTAGAATATAAAGCGGCTAAGTGGAATTGGCACTATTTAGACTTGGCACTAAATTGAGGTTCGACTGTACTTCATTACTTGTTTTGTTAATATAGGTTTGGTCTTGATGCACTTTTTGTTAATTATCGGATATCCGGAGCAAATTAAAATTATCGGAGAAACTCCGATTTTTCGATCTTCAAAGTTTATTTATAGGGACAGGGAGAAATTTTCACACTTTCTTAATCCTTCTTGTAAATGTCTATCTTTTGCTGTGCATTTCTTTATTGAAGTCTCCAAAACCTATTGATTAAAAATTAACCCTTATTTTAGTTTTACTTATTTATTTTTATTAATTGATGTTATAAGATCAAATTCAAATCTACTTAAAAGATATACATTTGAAATGTGTTTGTGAAATATTTATTAATGAATATTATAGCATGGCTGCATGTGCAGATAGTCATGTTATAACATGCTGTTTCACTAGTTTAAAATAGTTGTTTTAGTTACTACTACAGTATTGTGCATGATTATCGTTCTAGTTACTATTGCAGTATAGTGTATGATTATCACTCCATGTATAAAGTAGCTTGACTAATCCTTTTCTTTTCCTCTGTAAAAGTGAAAATTTTCCTAAAATTAGGAAACTAGTGTTTGATTTTTTAAAATGAAGTTCGCCCCCCCCCCCCCTTAATTTTTCTCTTATGACGCCATATATGGATGCTCCTATTTTTTACAATTGGAGGTTGGCAGCTCTGATAGGTCAAATAGGTAAATCGGGTATCTCCTAATATTTGCGTAGCATTCAAAGATATTTTATTCACCAATATGGTGTGTTATATCTGTGTCGCCATATTAAAAAGGCTTGGAGTATAGTGCTTATTAGGTTTATGGTGGGTTTTTTTTTTCAAACGTTTCTGCTGTGTTTGCAAATCAACTTTTGGAATCAGATCAAGAAACAATTATTATTAATAGACTCTTGAAAACAATCATGAACAACTCTGGGAAAAAAAAAAAAACCTTCCCTCACCAACTTATTTTAGTTTCAGGGTACATCATGAGAACCATATGGTGCTCATTAGTGTTGTGAGTTGAAAATATTCTCCAACCCATGAGAACTTGAGAATAGTTGAGAATTTTCTTTTATTTCAATCTTAAGGATTTCTAGACAATAATGGTGACATTTAAATGAAGTGTGTCGGGCATATAAAAGCATTAAAAGTAGGGCTCATTTATTGTTTAGAAATTCATGCAAGCATTAAATATCTTGTCTTTTTTTGCTGTGTTTTTTTTATCAGTGATCGATCTAAAATTACAGAAGAGTAAAAATACTCCTTAACCTTTTCAGAAGGAGTATTTTCCTTTCCACTGGTGTAATTAAAGCAATGAACAATTATGCTACATTTTTAAATGCATAATTAAATTGCATTTAACACATAAATCATATAACTGATTACACAGTCTAGGTACACTGTCTGTGTTAACTGTAAATTGCACTGTTTACATTACAAGTTATTAATGATTTCAGAGAGTCGACTGTAAATAAAAATAAAAAGTCATTTTCAAGGGCAAATCTCTCCATAATCACTGATCATAAAACAAAATTTTATATGGAAAAGCAATGCGTAAAAACATGCATTCCGATATTCTAAGGAGTGAAATATGCATCTCTATACACACATATACACAGCAAAAATAAACCTTTGATTGATTGAAAGAAATGGAAAATTAACATTTGTGGCCCACAATCTTAAACTCTTAAAGGAAAAAATGAAACTAATGTAGTATAATTTCAAAATATTAATGCAATGAAATGTGTTTTTAATGAAGAAAGCTTTTCATCTTCTGAAAATGAAGATTAGTTTTTGTACACCATTCTTGGGAGATAAGAAAAATAAAATTTAGCTTTTCTTTTTGTTGCTCAGTTTAAATCTAATTTTAAATTCATTTTATAATATGTAATGTATGAAATAGGGGGTTTTTTAACGTAAGGATTTTCTGTCACAAGTATAAGCTTCTTTCTATATGAAAAAATTTCTTTCATAAAGAAAAAAATTGTTGAAAATTCTCGTCAACGAAAATATTTCTTAGAATATTCTACTGAGATTATTACTGAGAATTTTACAACACTACTCACGATAAAGTGTGACTATGTATTTTCTATACATATCACAATTTGTAGTTCAACATTAGTATTGTAGTGGCATGAAGCAGTTAAGAAATATGTTGAATTTGGGATGAAGAATGCTATTGTAAAACCAACAAAAAGATGAAATGTACCTAAAATTGAAGTACTTTGCTCTTTTACTCGACTACCTTTCATGATGAAGAAACTAGTAGGATTTTAGAAACAAGATGGCATGATCGTACTATCAAAATACTTGATTCATCTAAAAAAATAACAAATAACCAAACATATCACCAAACTGTCAACCGTTGAATATCTATTTTTTAGTGAAAAAAAAAAAAAAACCTATTGACTTGGTTTTTGCATCAGAAGGTTCTGTTAAATTTGGAGTATTGTCTGTAATAGGAGGAAAAGATAAGTTTGACCTGTTGAAAGAAATGAAACCTTCAGAAAAGAAGTTTAAGCAAAATGCTGAATTACAGTAAGATTTACTTAAAAAAACTAATTTGCAAAAACATCAGCACATCATGTAACTTATGTTTATAGTGAAACATCTATTGTATGCAGGTAGAAAAGAATTATATTGTTTTTAGACTTAATAATTTTCATGGGATTATTTAATAATAAACTTTTCTGTTATGTAATGATCTTAAGAAAAAGAAAATGTATAGGTTTTAAATTTCTGTTTGGTAATGAAATGATGCAACTTATTTTGATAGTTAATTTGTTCAAAATAGTCCAGTAAATTTTGAGTTTTGCTCCAAGTGCCAAAAAGATGAAAATTAAGTGGCAACCCTAGATTACTAAATAAAATTATAGCCATGAATTTTCAAATTATGGCAATTTCTTATTAGCATACTCTTAGCAAGATATTACTGTTCATAAATATTATTATTATTATTGAAAATACATTCCATCCTTATGGATTACTTTTTTTCTTTCAGATGTTCATTTTTTATTTATTTGTGGAATGCAATCACCAGTTTCTATGCTAATGATCTTTACCGTTTAAGACCTGCTGGTACAACAATTGTACCAAAGAACAAAGAGAAAGCCAATGTTCAGGATTGAAGAAGGATTGAGTCATTGTTGATAAATTTCAGTATGATATTTTGTTTTCTACCCTTTTGGAAGAGCACATCAGATTACATAATCAGAGCTTGTAAATAACTGTCACAAAGTATTTTCTCTTAATTTTAAAGGAATCATTTTAATGTGATTATTATGAAGCACCTTTCTTTTGGCAATTCTGAATTTGGTGCATTTTTAAAGTGGAAATTCCTCTAGAAAATGTGAATAAAACCTCTGATTTTGTTTAAGTACCACTGGAATCTTTAAAATAAAAAAAACCAGTTGTGCATTCAAAGTGTCAGTTTGTACTACTAACGAAGTTCATACAGAATTTAATTTTCCAGAATCATCTTGTACAAGTAAATATGAAGTATCATGAAGTAATGGTATTGATGAAATAGACAACAGCTGTAACAAAATTGATGCTTATGTATTACCAGATGTAATCAAAATGAACATGCGATCAACTTAATCATCATCCTCAAGTAAAATAAGGGAGCCTGGAGTATCATCAATTGCATCTGATAAAACTGAAAAAAGTGATGTTTCTTTAGATGCAGCTAATGAAATGGATATGTCATCAGCTTTATCAGAATCCTCAAGTAAAATAAGTGACTGGGAGTGCCATCAGTTGTCTGTTAAAATTGAATATAGTGATGATATACCTTTAGATGCAACTGCTGAAATGGATAGGTCCTCAAGTAAAATAAGTGAGCCTGGAGTATTATCAATTGCATCTGATAACACTGGAAAAAGTGATGTTCCTTTAGATGCAGCTGATGAAATGGATATGTCATCAGCTTTATCAGAATCCTCAAGTAAAATAAGTGAGACTGGAGTGTCATCAGTTGTGTCTGTTAAAGTTGAATATAGTGATGATATATGTTTAGATGCAACTGCCGAAATGGATAGGTCGTCAACTTCAGAACTATCAGAATCCTCAAGTAAATTGAGTGTGACTGGAGTGTTATCAAATGCATCTGCCAATATTGAATGTGGTGATAATATACCTTTAGCTGCAACTGATGAAATGGGTATACCGTCAACTTTATCAGAATCATCTAGTAAAATAGGTGAGATGGGAGTATTATCACATCCATCTGGTAAAATTGAATATGTTGATGATGTACCTTTAGATGCAACTGATAAAATGGATATGCAGTCAACTTTATCAGAATCTTCAAATAAAATAAGTGAGACTGGGGCATTATTGAATGCATCTGATAAAATTGAATATAGTGATGATGTACCTTTAGATGCAAGTGCTAAAATGGATGTGACATTAGCCTTATCAGAAACTTCTAGCAGTAGTGAGTTTAAACTACCAGAAGTATGTGATGAAACCAGTGATGTGATTAAAATATCACCCGATAAATTTAAACTCAGTGACTTTGATTTAAGCACGTTGTTTTGTACCATTTGCCAGAAAGTTTTTGCTACAAAAGGAGGTCTTAGGAGACACTATCGCTTACACATAGGAGACACCAATTTCCGCTGCGAAGAATGTGGCAAAGAATTCTGCTTCAAAAGTCACTTGGACGCTCATATGCGAAAGCACACTGGAGAAAAACCCTTCGAGTGCCTTGTGTGTGAGAAGAAATTTACATGTAAGGGAGATCTGATCAAGCACTTTCGCCATCACACCGGTGACAAACCGTTTGTGTGCGACATTTGCCAAAAGGCGTTCACGCAGCTCGGTGACATGAAGAGCCACATCCGCACCCACAGTGGAGACAAGCCTTTTGTGTGTGGCATTTGTCGGAAAGGGTTTACGCAGAAGAGTAACTTGACTTCGCATCTGCGCACCCATACGGGTGAAAAGCCTTACTCTTGCACTCTTTGCGACAAGCGGTTTGCTCAGAATGTTCATTTGAATAGGCACTACCTGGCACATGAACGTCTTTCTCAGAAGGCTTTTCATTGTCCTGTTTGTGAAAAAGGTTTCACTGCGAGATACCGCTTCATGAAGCACCTCGAAACCCATCCTGAAGTTGATAAAGACTCAATTTTATGAATGAGAATACTATTTTTGTGTGTGTGTAATATCGGGTCAGTCCAAATTTTTTCCCTGGGTTGTAAATTTTTAAATATTTTTATGAATTTCTACTTGTGATTTCTTTTTCTTTTTTTTTTCTTTGAACATAAAAGAATTTTCATGAACCCTGTTTACATTTAGGCAACAGTTAAATGATAATAAATCCCCAAATTGGAATGGAAAATGCAATAACTATTTTGTGAAGGAGCCATTTGGTTAAAACTGAATTTTGTGAAGGGTTCATTTTTTTCCGATGTTGAATTTTGTTAAGGTTCAGTTTTCAGACTTAATTTTGACCTGGACAGACCCTTAGAGGAACAGTAAAACTTCTAAAGCAGTGGCATAGCGAAGGGTTACAAGCATCCTGTGCAGTCCTTCAGTTTTGCTTCTCCACTCTCACTAGAATTTGGCACTGCTGTCTTTGTGTTTAACTTGCTGTCCGACAGATTGTCTCCCTATGTACATGTATGCTTTCTGTGCCATTTTTCTAAGATGAGCAGCTAGTGTTGACTCTAGAAAAAAAGGGCCGCCGGGGGGGAAATTTTCAAAAGGGGCACCCTGTTCTCAAAAAGGGCACTTTGGGGTTCCACGAGAATGTACAGGTAGATAACATATAGAAACTGGTTTGAAACGATCTGATCCCCGAAACTTTAACATGTAGAGGTGTAATATGTGTTCTGACTTACAATGCATAGTAAGATTTTTTCCAATTTGTCTTAGTTCCCCCCCCCCCTTCTTTTGGAAAAAATATCCAGTAGAAGTAAGTGTAAGCGAAATAGGAAAAATAATTTGTTGATAATATTTTGGTCTAAACATGACATAAATATGTGAATTAAATCTACATAACTAGAAGTTTTGATTTATAAAAAACTTCTAGCATAAAGAAGTTTTAATATAAGTAATGTTGAATTTTCTGCTTAATTTTTTTTTCTCAAAATTGCGTGACATACATGTTTATTATTTATAAGAATAGTTCATTTATTGAAGAAGATTTCAGAAATTTTTTAGCCAGATATGATTTGTTAGGCAGTAGGGGAAGGCAGAGGGACTGTTAATTTTTGTTCCTCCATTTTATCACACTCTCACTACTGGACCACAATTACTGGATCTCATTCATATATGATATTTCACCTATATTGGTACAAACTTTTAAACAGAAAAGGACTGTCAGTGTAAGTGGATTAGGGTAAATGTGTTTAGCATGTAATAAAAATAATAAAATTTCTGCAATGCAGGATGTATAAAATTTAATTATATAAATCAGAATTTTATTTAAATTCTTTTGTTTGCAATAATTATTGAATGAGTACCAAGTAAAGATTTTCAAAGTTACCCTTATTACTATTAGACATTATTAAAATTGCATCAAACAATTTAACTCATCCATCAATTGATAACTACAGAAATTGGCGAAATTCAATTCAGAATACAGAAGATTGCTGGAAAAAATGACATGCAAATTTTGCAATACATCCTATGGTTGGAATGTACAACACCATATCAAATCAAATCACTGAAATATATTTGTTATTCCTTTTTCACTTCTAATTTAATGCTTGCTCATTCATGAAAAGTGAATATAAGTTTTTTAAAAAGTACTATTTCTTTAAAATAAATAAAAATAATTACTACATGTAAGTTTTTTAGCAGGTATAAAATTAATATTTTTTTAACTCACAGAATTGTCCAAAGGTATGAAATAAAGTTTAAAATATTTTCAATAATTATTTTTCATAAAGCTTTATTTTTAATTTCTTGTAACATACTTAAAAGGTCTCTTTAAAAACACTAAATTTTCTTTCTTAAACCTCGCTTTAATCTTTTTAAAATAAAAAAGTACTAACCAATATTTATTTTAACTATCAAATGTTTTTAATCAGCTTAATATAATTAAAATAATCAACATCCTGGTGCCAAAAGTACTTAAACAAATTATCTATTAATAAACCTTCCAGAATTCTGTTTCTTTTTTTTTTTTTCAACTGAAAATAAGCTTAAATTGATGACAGTTTGTTTTATGAATAACCATAACCTAGCTGTTAACTTATGACACAATTTGTTTCCTGAAGACATCCTTTCCCAGAACTAGCTTTCTTTCGCTTTTATTATTATCTTTTTTTTCCTTTCTTCATTCATTAAAATGTTGAGAATTTTAAAATCAGAAGATGTATAATATGAATATTTAGAATACCAAATCTTGTCAATAGTCTGATTTACTAAATTCTGCATTTACTCCACTTTTATGTAATTAAAACTGTGGCGTAATAAGAGAGGGGGGGGGATCCGCCCCGGCGGCAAAAAAAAAAAACAACAAACATGGTGGCCGGCAGCACACTTAGAAATAATAAAGTGGAAAACTAAAGGACCGAAATGGTGGCAGAATGCTGAAACTTAGAAAGAATGAGACGGCAAACTGAAGGACCGCACCGGGCGCCAATAACCCTAGCGCTACATTGCTAAAGCAAAAGATCATTATTATGCTCTGATTTTGGCAAAAGCATAATGCGTTTCAATTGCTGTATTCGCAAAACGTCGCAAATCCCTCGATTTTCAGATGGATTTGAGTAGATAAAGCCACTGAACATGGTACCCGGCTGAAGTGTTGAAGTTCCCACGTTCGGCGGGCCCGCCCGCGCTACTGTCGGTCTGGAGTTTTGGTCGGTTTCATCCAGATGTACGCGTCAATACACATTAGAACTCCTTAAAAAGTCACCCAACCAAGGCACCCCCCTTAGAAGATATCCCTTGTCTAGGCTTGCCATAGACAAGGGATAACAAACAAGCAAATCCCGCGGAATTTTCGAATCGCAAAACGTCGTTTTGCTAAGGCATTCTTTCTGTATCATCTGTAATTATATATGATTAGTAAATAACTGTTATACATTACGAATAATATGTACTAGGAAAGCCGATTAAAAAGAGCAAAGCGTTTAGGGGGGGGGGGACTTGCTATTGTTGCAAAACTATTAAAGACATCGAGAAGAGCAATAATTATATACAGCTGGCGACGAACTCTGGTATAATGATTGTTTGATAATTCGCAACTACATATTTATCAAACGTAGCCACCGATATTTGAGGATTGACAGATGGAATCGGAAATTTTTAGATAACTTGAGAAAATTTTGAATTTCCCAACCGTATTTTCTTCCCCCAACTCCTAAGTGAAATGCCGATCGGGCTTCTTCTCGCTTGAGTCAGCAAAAACAAAACATACAAGAGGGGGGGGAAAACACTCAAAATACTGGTGTTTAACGATCAAGTAATTACAAAACGCTTGCTAGAGAAGAGTCACGGTTCGAAGTAAACGTTAAACCGATACGCGTTGTCATTTCACACACTTCTGTGTTTGAACTTCTGTCTGTGCCTAGAGCTTGACTGAATGAATGTTCAAATGGAATTATTGAACGAAACGCGATATTCATGGTTATACCATCCTCGTGATTGCTGTCGTATCTCTAGACAAAGTTTCTCAATCTACATAATACAAGAGGGGCCTTTTCAGGTTACTCGGCTGTTCGGCTCGCGTAAATGAAAACAAAGAAAAGGGCAGTAGCAGTATTTCGATCTGAAAGAGTAGAATATTTGAAAAAAGCATTTTAATAAATTACATTTGTGGGGAAAGATCGGATTTCATAGACAGTTTTTGTGAAAGGGCCGTTTTCAATCGAACCTATTTTTATGATGGGATTATTGTACTCAATCGTAACCGTTTTAATTAACGTATTATCGTGATGGGCCGCAAATGGTATGTAGGAAATAAAAAGTGCTGGTTGTTGACTAATAATAATAAAAATGTAAAAGCAGGAGGGCGCAGAAATCAGAGAAATAGGACCACCCGGCGCTAAAAAGACGACAAAAGGCCGCCGGGCGTTAAAAGGATAACAAAAAGGCCGCCGGGCGCTGCGCCCTGCCAAATTGAGTCAACACTAGCAGCTATATCAAAAAGCAATCACTAGAGGATGAGATTGCTGAAGGAGAAGCATTTAAAAAATTAATCAATCCCTAACAACAATGTTTAAAAATTTCTAAAACTATTTCTGTAGAAACTCTGTTAATCAACTTTTGGACCAAAACATTAAATTTTTTTTTGCTGACCTGAAAAAATATTCAACACTATGCAGTGACAGTCATATGGGAGAGGGACTTGACCCCTCATATAAGAATTTATCTGTTCTACTTCGGTAAATCATTGTGTAATGCTTGCAGAACTATCAATTTTAATTTAAGGCTTCATGAGTAAACTTACTGTAGCCAGTCCAATGTATGGTTACTTCCTATAAAATGTATGACCCTACTTTATTAAAAAAAAAAAACTTATACATGATAAAAAAGTAATATATTTGAAGGCTTTATGAAATTCATGTTTTTCAATTATGAATTTAAATAAATATTATAAAACTATACCAGCAGTTGTTCCTTGTAGTGTCAGTCTATAAACTTACATTCTCATTCCGTGAATGTTTCGTAATAATAAGTTCAGAGTATTTAGTATTATTTTTTTTTTAAAGAAAAGGCCACAAACTTTACAACTAGATAACTAGTTAAAAAAGATGATAATGAATATTATGGTTTTTTTTTAAGATTGTTTTTATTTTGACAGTAAAAAAACAATTCTTTAAAAGATGTATGACAGCCTGTCAAGTGAACATGATAATGAATTATCCTCACAACCTACTGACATTTCAAGTGGATAGTGTTGTTAAGTTAAATTCTTGGTAATAATATTTTGGAGAATATTCTCGTCAATGAGAATTTTCCAGAATTTTCTCTTGAAAGCTATGAAAGAAATTTTTTCATATAGAAACTTATACTTGTGATAGAAAATCCTTAAGTTAAAAAAAAAAAAAAAAACACTCTTATTTTTAACATTATATATTACAAGATTAATTTAAAATTAGATTTAAATTGAGCAACAAAAAGAAAAGCTGAGTTTCATTTTTTTCTTATCCCCAAGAATGGTGTACAGGAACAAAAACTAATCTTCATTTTCAGAAGATGGAAAACTTTCTTCATTAGAAACATTGGAGAGACTGAGAGCTAATGGGATGGAGGGCTAATGGGACAAAACAGTTTGTGCACAAAATGAAATATTTCTATGAAAAGTTTGTATACCACAGAATGGGTACAGTAATACAACATCTTTGAACAATGACATGTCAACCATTGCAGTTAAGTATTAAACTTGACAAATCATTCTTGTTTCTAAGCACATTAAAGTAAATTTTATTTTTTATATTTAATTGCATTTTTTAATCATTTAAAATATTTAATAATGGAAAGATTCTTCAAGGTAGTAGATCATACAGATTATGATAGTATAAATCACGCATTGTGTGATAAAATATGTGGTTTTCTGTTCTTGAAATTTTGAATGTTGCACTGTGGGGTCTAATGGGACTTCATATGGGGACTAATGAGACTGCTGAACAGACAGCAAGCCAGTTATGATTTCATAAAAAATCCTGTTTTAGATGTAAATCATGACTAAAAGTTGTTGAAAATTAATTAGGCCTATAATTTAACTAATTTAGATCTAATAAATATGAATTACATAATAATATGAACTGTGTAAAATTTCAGATAGTTTTGTAGACTGTAGCATGTCTTTACAGAACTCATCAACTGAGTTTAATGGTGCTATATCCAAGAGAAGTTCAAAAACATTAAATATAAGTGACTTTGTTTTAGTTAAATTTGCAAGAAAGCGAAAAGTGTTCCATTACATCGGTATCATTAGTAAGATTAGCAATGACTGAAATGCTTGTGAAATACCTAAGGGAGAAACTGACTATTCTAAATTCATATATCCAGAAAAAGAAAATAAGCATTGGACTGATATTGCTGTAATAGTAGTGGCACTAACTAAAATCGACAGACAAACTATACGACCAATTTTGAGGTTTTTTTTTTTTTTTTCTATGTGACCTTAAATATTACTTCATAAATAAAAAAAAAATATGAAAGAGTATTGGTATTAATATTTTGTAATTAGATAGTTTCACACACATAATTTAGTTTTTATTGATGTAGTATATATATATATTTTTTTCTATTTGTCCCATTAGCCCTGCATATGGGGGGCTAATGGGATAATGATGTAATTTCAGAAACTGATTTATTTAAATTTTCATTGATAGGTCTTTAAAACACATTAAGCATTTTTTGGTAATCGCATGTGCACGCTTTAATTTAGTACAGGGTGTCTACCATCATGCAAAGGTCACGAAAGTCACGGAAAAATCATGAAACGTCAAAAAGGTCACGAAAGTCAAGAAATGAAGCACTAGGTCACGATTAGCAGCTGAACTACGCTTTGCTTCAGGTCGTAAAATATCTCGTTAGAGAAACAATTCTGTTCATTCTGAGAGAGAGAGTAGTCATAACAATAAATTATTTCCTACTGTAAATGGCGCTTTATGGTGTTTTATAAATGCTGCGAGTAATTAATAAACACCACTTGGTTATTGTTTATTTTTTCAGACTTTCAAAACACATTCATCTAAACTTATAGCTGGCTGCACGAAAAGATTAAGATCACGGCAGTTCTGGAAGTGTGGGGTAACACCCCCTCCCCTCCTTTTCTGCCTGTTGATGTACTAAAAAGAATAGGAAAAAATCGATTCATTGACAGGGTATCCAACCGTGATAAATGTACCTGAATATTTCTCACGGCGGGAAATACTATTTGAAAATATCGAAAATTCCGGTCAGCATCGGAGCCAAATTGATGACAGCTCTGATATAGAACAATTTTAGGCGGAGAATGCAGGGTGTCTACCGCTCCGGAAAGTCTGTGAATAGGAGCTGAGCCCACCAATAATTTACCATAAATACTGGAATTTAAGATTTTTTTTTTAGCAATGGGGGAAAACTGCACAGAAAGTTAGCTCAAGCATTCCGCTTTCAATCTTATCCCATTATTCTTGTAAATGATTATTTTTCTTGAGCATTCTTTTATTTAAATCTCCAATAGCATAAAATTAAAAAATTAATCTTTATTTTATTTCTAATTTTTTACAAATTTATGATAATTAAAAAACTTAGTAAGATGTAAGATTGTCAAAGTAGAAGATGTCAAAAACTAACGATTTTTGACAGTTTGGATTTGATTTTTAAAGTCAAGTATTCTTAAAACATCTGCATGAGAAATATATTTATGGAACATTTACTAACAATAGATAATGAAGGTTATAGCATATCTCTCCGTTAAAAAGCCAGAATTTATTATAATAATGTAACTATTATTGATTAAAAAAAGATTACTAATTTGTTCACTTATTGTTACTTGCAAAAGTTTAAAATCAACGTTACTTTCACCATTCCCTTTTCAGGGTTTTTGAAAAAGTCCCACAATCACCTCTGAAATTGGAAAATGGGTCCGGAAAATTCACCAATAGAATCAATTTTCTTTCGTGTCTTTTTTTTTTTTTTACCCTTTCTCTCTAATTGTCAGACTCAAAACCGAAAGCAACTGCAACGCATTTTTCCGACGGCGAAAGCATCAAGCGATGTGTTTGTATAAGGAGGGAGAAATGGGGCTCATCAATCGTGACGGGAGAGTGAAAGACAAATTAGCTTACTTGGTAACTTATGGCTTAGGACCCTATTTCCACGAACAGTTTGTTAATTCTATCAGAAAATGCGACTTCTTCTGTTTCTCAATGGATGAAAGCTTAAACCTGTATACTTCAGTTAAAATTGATTTCAAGAAGTTGTACAAAATATGCAAATATAAAGACAAGGGAGGGGGCACTGTGCAATTTCCCAAAGTAAAATGCATTGGTCACGAATTTTTTTTCCTGGGACTTCCCAAAAGTCAGGAAATTGACTTTCAGAAATTTGGTAGACACCCTGGAATGGGATGGGAACTGTCAGTACAAAATTTGTCTGTTTTGCGGCCGCTCCACAAAAATGAAATCGTCGGCGATTGCGAGAATGCAAGTCTTTTGTCGACTGCACCCGCCCCTGGGATGTTCATTTTCACTGTAACTAAGCGCTCAGCAAAAGCCCAATCGACATTGTGAAAATGCGCGGTGGCGAGGGCCATTGAAACTATTTTGAATTCATCGATTGGAAAATTAAAAATTTGTGCAAGAGGGAAATTCTTTACGATCCCAGAAGTTTCGGGAGTTCTTTTATAATTATGTAATTATGAATATTACTCAACAATAATTATTTAGACTTCTCGCCTCTTTAGGAAATCCGTTGTCGCCACGCACCATAAGAGATGCCATCGTTGTCCCCCCCCCCCTCTTTTTTTTTTACTATGTCGTGCACTTGCAAATTTTTTTTCCCCTCGGACACGTCTTAGCTAAACTGGCATTCCTATAACAGGTTATTTCCAAATATTATTGCATATACAGTGCTGCAACTAGAGATCACGCCGCCCGGGACAAACCTTTGTTTTAGCGCTCCCTTTCTTCCATTTCCATTTTCACGTAACAGCACTATGCTTAGGGCAAGTGTCCCGGTTCCTCCTCTAGTTGCAGACTATAAGCATACTATATATAGAGAAAAATTGCAGATGATGCCGAATACGATAAAATCGGAATCTAAAACAATGTTTTTCGGTCATTTCCGGGTCCGAAAATTTGCGTGATTATGAAAAATTTGTTGGCAAAACCGAATTCCCGTTATTTTAGGTTTGCGAAATTAAATTTTTTAATTTTTATTTTTATTTTATTTTTTATTATTTGCTGTTGTTGTTATTGAAATAAAGCATAATGGCGGCCGTACACAACTTCAAAAGTGTAGATTTCATTAAGTGAAAAAATTTGGTAGTTTAAAATACAAATCCCACCACTCTTTTGAATTTATATATTTTGAAGTATTTTTAATAAAATTACGACCCATATTTTGTTTTAAAAAATAATCTCTTAAAATTTACTGTAAATGAAAGCAGGCGTGTAGCCAGGAAAATTTTTCGGGGGGGGGGATATGCACCTGAAAAAAATTTAGGGGGATATGAACTTATATCTGTATAAATAGACGGAATTTCACCACTAATCCAAAAATTTCGGGGGGGGGGATATGTCTTGATATCCCCCCCCCCTGGCTACGCCCCTGAATGAAAGTACCGTAAAATTGCTCCTGAAAAGGATTAAAAAAAAAAGCCAAGTTTCTTTTACAAATGTTTTTCCCCCTCCTAATCAAAACATCCACTCCTTCATTTTCATTATTATACGTAGTTCCGTTATTTTGCGATTACAAAATTCGAATTTTTTAGTTTTTTTTTTTTTTTTTTTTTTTTTTTTGTTGTTGTTTGTTGAAACAAAGAATAATGACGGTCTTGCACAATATTTGTAAAAGTGTAAATCGTATTAGTGAAAAAAATTTGGTATTTTAAGATACAAATCCCCTATCCCACTTGAATTCTCCACGCATGAGGAAAGAAGTAAAATCATTAAGACAATTTGAATATATTTGTTCATACTTTACTAACTTTACGCTTTTGTTGTAAAGTTTTTTTTTTTTTAACCAATTTTTACAGTTTTATGTGAAACTTCCGGTTTTTATGCTTTTTAATGATTTTTTGAAGTTTTTTACTTTAATAAAGTAGGCCCCATATTTCGTTGTAAAATTAATATGTCTTAAAATTTATTATTAATGTGATTTTTCTGCAGTTTTGTTTATTTTAAGATTACTGAATTGCCACCCTCATCTCTTATTTAAATTTGAAATAAAAATAAAATTGATTCTTATTTCAAATTTAAATTAATTTTTGACCACTTTTTAAATTGTAAAATAGTAAAGAAAAAATTTCATTGAAGATTCCAGGTTCAAATATGAACGAAAATTATACGTAATGATAGTGAAATTGAAACAAAGGCTGTTTTGATTAGGAAAAGTAAAATATTTGTGAAAGCCAACGACTTGGCATGTTTATATATTTTTTAATTCTTCCTTTTCAGGTGTAATTTTAGAGTACTTTTTATGTATTACATAATTGCTGTTCCACCCCTTCTCTAATGTGTTTAAAATCATATAAATTTTGTGTCCAGTGTGATTTTGTTTTGTTTAAGAAATATATATTAAGTGTGTGTTGTCTAAATTTTAATATTTTATACTATTTAAACTATGCAAATAGACTTAAGACTTTCATTTGTTTATTTCATGGGGAAACATTAAAATACTGTTCGTATGCTATTTATAAAATTCATTTAAAATGTCATTTACATGTTATTTAGCAGAGATCATCAAAAATGATGTCTGCCAAAAAGTTGTATATTAAACTGACAATAGTTCAATTTTTGCCAATTGCGTGTTGTTACACTTTGGGAATTTTCAAAATTTGGCAAGTATATATCTTTCGTCAGAACTGGTCAAAAACAAGTCAAAACTGGAGAAAAGTATATCAGTTACCCGCTTTCCCTACACATAAAAGTTTAAGTTGTTGGAAACAAGAGTAATTTTTTTTTCTTCCTTCATTCCCTTTTAAATTCAGTGTTTTGCTTATTTTCTACATTTTCTTTTTTTAAAACAATTACTTGGATTCTACTTAAAAATTATAATTATCTCTGATCTCCATGTTTTATAGCTAATAACTTCAATATTTTTGCATCCTTTTGGTAAATTTTATATTTATATCACTATTTTTATATTTATATCACTAAAATCACTTATCTACACAAACGCATATTTTGAATTAATATAAATTTCATGATTTTTTTAATGCATCTGAAAGTTTGTATGCAAACTGAAAAGCTATCGCATCACACTCATTCTGTGATTTGAAAGGAATACAGATTTGGATTAGACTGATTTTACATGGCTAAATAGAGAAAAAAAGAAAAATAGTTTATTTTATTTTAAATTCTTCTTTTTTTTTAATGCAGTTTTTAATGTTTGAATGTAAACGAAATAGGACATTTTTGGTAATTCAACTCGAAAGCTTGAGTACTCAAAGTGTTATTACAGTGATGTACATTGCAATTGAAGTAAAGGAGTTTTATTTTAAATAACTAGTTTAAAATATTTTTAAATTTTACTATTGTTGGCGATTAATTACTTTTTAAAGTATTACATACTATCATAATCTTTAGGTAATACTTTATATTGTTTTCTTTTATTGAGTAACTCACACAACTTAATGTTACTATACAAAAATATTTACTAATATGTATTAATAGTGTTAAATTTGAAAGTATAACTTTCCTTCATTCTATCGGCTGAATGCTGGGATATAGAAAATGTTTTAAATCTCAACATTTTCCTCAACCCATATGAAAATTTCCCCAAAATTTCATGATATGTTATAGACTTGCATAAGTTCTGTATTACCATAATTGTAAAAAGATCTGCAATGTACAAGCTACATGCATGTTTGCTAAATAGTAATTGGTACAAGTTAACAGAAAGCAAATGGCTGATCGGTGAAAATGTTGAAAAAAAAAATTGCTTTAAAAATGGTAAAGGGAAAGAAAAACTCGAAGAATTTTGTAATTCATTGTTAAAATTGAAATCAGTTGTATATTTTTCTGCAAAATTTCCCCCGATCCTAGATCGCCGGATCGCACATATTCTGCATCTCGGGCACAATGTATTTTTGATATTAGGATTTTGTATTTACTATGGTCAAGAAAAGGTCAAGAAATCAAGTTTACTTTATGTGGTAGACACCCTGTAGTATAATTTATTTTTAAAATCGAAAAAAATCGACGACGAAATCAGTCTCTTGACTAAAAAAATATAGCCTAATTTGATGCACTTTGTATCCTACTCCATAATGCAGCTGTCTGGATCAGAATATGGCACAAATTCATATGCCTTTTCTGTTGAATGATAACACTTATGCCCGAATTCACCATTAACTTCAACTGGCAGTTCAACCGACAGTCAGGGCCTGACTATAATATTTTTGTGCCCCCTATATACAGCTTTAAACTCACTTTTTTTAGCTGTTTCTGCATGTGTGCCCAGGGCACGTGCCCCAAGTATCTGTACGATAAACAGGGCCTGCCGACAGTTTTAGTAACTACGGGTTTGAAAACTCGACTGATCAGTCCAAAATTCATATTCACCATTAACCGGGTAGAAAAAGTTACTGAACCTGTGATAACTCAACCTAGGTTGAAATTGGGCCAATCAACGTGGTAGAAATGGGGCTCGGTTGAAATCGAAATGCTCATTGGTCAAGTATCCACAAATCATTGGGAGTTCACATCACGTGGTAGTTGTTTATTTCGCACCTCTCTATAGTCCAGCTCTGAATTAATGTCTCCTGAGTCACATGGTTTTGGAAGGTTCCATTGGGAAGATACAGCAACAGAATTCATCCTTTAGAAGAGAAAATACGAAGTAGGATCCACCTGATTGGTGTCTTAGCGCATACGACGCGATAAATCTTCTATGGAAATTTTTGTGAACAATGGGGGAAGGTTGAACCTTGATGATTGATCACCACAAGATTCTCCCCCACTTGGCGAACGGTGTTTATCACTAAAGATGGTAACCTTTTACCCGGAATCTCCCTATCTTTCGTCTTCTGGAATGAAACCTTCCAAAGCCACGAAAACAGAGCCAAACTATAAGTGACCTTGCAATCGATTCCTCTCCACCCCCCCCCTTCACATATCCCCTGCATTTGTCTGTCCAGAAAGAAGGTGTGAGCCAGTTCTTGGAAGGAGGAAGCTAATTTTTCAGAGAAGGTCTTAACTGAGCATTCTCGGTTATTTTAAAACCTAGCTCTGCAGCGAGGTTGAGTTTCTCGACCTGAACTTAGATATTATGCTTAACCTCAGCCCAGTCATCGGTGAATACAATTTGAGCTTTCGACTGAGAGTTTGCTGTAAACTGGTGGTCAAGGTAGGCGGTGAATATAAGTATTAGACTGGACCCAACCTCAACCTGACAATTAAACTTGTTGCGACTCAACACAACTAAGAGTCAGCACGTGCCAACATTCCTCAACAACTTGAGTACATGCTTAAACGAATATCAGCGTTGATCAGAGATAAGGGATGAACACTTGGTCATTTAGGGTATCTCTACTTTTTTGGCCTTTCTGTGTATTTTGACAGATTTGTTTATAACAATTAGAGGTGGTTATTACTGTCCATATGCTCAATGCATAGCTGTTGAGATTGTCTGGAAAAATTTTGCGTTAATTATTTATTGCACATGTTTATGAAAATGTACATTCATTAATTTCACCTAGACCACACATTAAAAGTATCTATGAAGACAAATTTTGAAAAAGAAAATGCTGTTCAATTAATACACTACCAAGCTTCCTTTTTGAGTGAGTTTATATATAATTATCCACAAATTTATAAAGCATCAAAATAAACCGCTTTTTAAAATTTATTTTGTTAGTTATTTTATCTATTTGCGGATGTTGATTTCATTGTCTATTGCATTCTTATAAGCATTCCGCTTTTCTTTTCGTTTCTTACAGATTTGCCAATAACGTATTTTCAAAGAAACACCATCTACCCATATGGTCTCAATAGTTGAAATAACTACTTTTCCATAAAGAACTGTGGATGTTACTTTTAAAATCCTTTTGTTCCATTTGTTTTTTTTATCAATGCTTGCAGAGTAAGCATATTATGAAAAATGCAGCATGCATGTTTATTTCATTGTTAGTGCAAGAAAAGTGACATAAATAACATAACATCGTCAAGAAGTGCTATTGCTTTGCTTGTTAACATTCTTCTCTAATGAAATAGGCCTTTTTTCTTTATCACACTTCGCTTATCGTAAGCTGCCATGACTGAGTCTCAAACTGCTGCAGAGGGAGAACGTTTCTTTTGCGATATTTGCTCAAAGGGCTTCCACTTTCTCAGCGATTTCGACAGACATCTTGCCTCTCACCAGAAGGACAAGTCGTTCAAGTGTGAGTTGTGTCAAAAATCATTTACGGCTGAGCTGTACTACAACAGACACAATAAACGATGCCACTCGGGCGAGAAAGCGTTCAAATGCGACAAATGCCCGAAAGAATTCTGTATGAATTTTCAGCTGAAGAGGCACATGCTCTGTCACACCGACAGAGATGAAGACGGTCTTTTAACCTGCCCCTCGTGCTCGAAATCGTTTACTGACAGGAAAGGCTTGAATGACCACGTGTGCAGTGACAACACTGAAGAAAAATCATTTACGTGTGAAGTCTGTCAAGTCTCTTTTTTCTCAAACAAAATTTTATGCAGGCATATCCGCAATGTGCATGCCGGAGCAAAACTGTTCCAGTGTCGCATGTGCCTGAAAACGTTTCAAACATCTAAATGTCTGTCTAGACACAGCAGGATTCATGATAAACCATACAAGTGTGAGATGTGCCCGAAATCTTTCGCGCAAAAAACGAACCTGAAAAACCATCTCTTTACCCACACAGGCGACAAGCCGTACATCTGCGGCATATGCCAGCAAGGGTTCACCCAGAAGAACAACTTGTCGGACCACATGAACACCCACACCGGAGAGACCCCGTACGCTTGTTCCGTCTGTCCTAAGAGGTTTACCAAAAGGAAAAGCTTAAATACGCATGTCCTCATTCATGCTGAAGATAAGAAGTTCAAGTGCGTCGTCTGTCAAGCGTCTTTCTGCCGATCGAGCAATCTGCATCGACATTACCGCTCGCATTCCGGGGAAAAGCCGTACACCTGCGAGATATGCCAGAAGGAATTCGCGGACAAGACGTCTGTCACCAGGCATCAGACTGTGCACACTGGAGAGAAACTTTACGAATGCGAATTTTGTCACAAGACATTCACTCGGAAGTTTAACTATGAGCATCATTCTTGCAATCGCGCGGACAAAGAAATCTTGATTAAAGAAGATAACACATTGTCTTGAAGGTATTTCTCGTCCACTAAGACAGGCATGCACATTCCAGCTATCCACTCAGGAAAAAATGCTTAAAATGGGGCAAAAACAGGTCTGCAGTCTGTTTTTTTTGCCCCAAACTTTACAGAATATGGTTTGTCAAGATACATCACATTTTTATAACTGGCAACCAAGGATGTATTTAAGAGGTTCGAACCTCCTCCATTCAAAATTTTGATTTTCGTTAACAAACTTGGTAATGAAGTCTTGTGAAAAATTCTGCTTTTTCCACCATTTGGAACCCCCCCCCCCCTTCAAAAAATTTTCCTGGATGCATTCTTGCTGTCAATGCAAGTTTTGATTAGCAAATGATTTTTCAAACAAACCATACTCCATTATTAAAAATTAATTTGGTGGTTTTGAAATTCAAATGGAAGCTGTATAAAGTATTGTACTGGTAAACAAAAAGAAAATTGTGTGTTCTGATTTGTATAATAACGATCTCTATTAATAAAAGCTATTTGATCTAGCAATTGTATTTTCCTATTTTCTTTACATATTCAGTAATATTTGGGGGGGGGGGGGAGAATCGAATAATTAAAAGTACACCACTGATTTATCATTAGTAAAAAAAAGAGGGGCTGGAGTGTTTCAAATTTAGTGAACATTTCAAAAACAAACAACAACAAAAAAAGAAGAAAAAACGCTCGCAGTGATACAATTTGTATAGAACTTGTTTAACATTTGCCCCACAAGGTGCTTCTTTTCATAGGACTTTTCTGTAACTTTGTAAAGTAACTCCTTGCCTGTGGCCTTGATTATATAATCAGGGGTGGCGAACTAATGGCGATGACACGTGACAATATTTTGGGACGCTACCGATCAAAACGGTTTGCATTTCAATTAAAAATAACACATTTTAATATGAATTACACATATAACCGTATTTTTTTGTTAGTAAATAAAGAGTTTTGAGTTGTTAGCATTGGTTTTATTATTTTTCCATTAATCACTAAGTCGAAATTATTTGACGGCAGCCTCATTATACATTTCTTTAGAAAAAATGGCACATTGATCCATAAAGATTCGCCACCCTTGTATATAATCATGTAATTGTCCTTATTTCGTTACAATTTCTACAACACTTAAAAAAAGAAAGAAAGAATTAAAAGCACACTTGGTTTATCAGAGACTAGTGATGCGACATCGATGTTTTATTAATTTAATATCGATGTTTTATCCATTGATGTATTGAAACCGATGTTTGACATCTATGTTTTTTCACACAGTCGATTCTATCGTACTTAATGGTGTATCAACATATACGGAATATACCACAGGCGTCATTTGCAATGCCCTAAAAATTTGTAAAGTAACTCACATAAAAGGTACTTGTTCTCGCCCTTCTTTAGCTGATTTTTTTTTTTTTTTTTTTTTTTTTTTTTTAATAGTACACATAAAAGTAATCAGACACCAGCAAAATAATTTTTGCCTTTCTTGTTCATACTTGCCTAAACCGGTCTGCTATTTTAATTATCTTATTGGTGCTTTTATACATTGTTTTTTATGCAAGACTGAAGAGCAGCATAAACTAAAATATTCAGAAAACTCTTCAATTTGAAGTGGGGAAAGTATACTTTAGATCTGACCTTGTCTAGAGAGAGCTGCTTTCATCAAAGGTACAATCATTACGTGTAGCATTGAACAGGGTACCAGTGATCAGGGAAAAGATAGGAAACCTGAAATAGACCGAGAATTTTATTTTGTCCCCCTCATAAAAAAAAAAGAGAGAGAAGTCCGGCACTTGCAAATTTTGTCCCAAAACCTGGAAAACTTCTTAGTGTATTATCTAAAAAATTATAATAAAACTGCATTTATAAGCAGTTAATAGTTTGTTGGTGGTCTAAGATGTTCCAAATGGAATTTGATAATGTAAATGTTTAATGATGGTAGTGTGTCGATATGGCAGTTAGTACACTGTAGTCTTGCATTTTTCCAAATGAGTTCTGAGAAATATTTATATATATTCTTATATATAAATAAGTCTGAGAATTATGTTTCAGAAATTCAGTTGCAACCTTTGTTAAAACTCAATAGTATATGCAAAAATTTTTTTAAAAAAGAGAGGTCTTTTTTTTCCTTTTTTAAAAATTGCTGATATCTTTCGCAATGATATTTTTTACACGCCTGAAAAGAGTATGTGTAAAAGCAATTTACGAAAATGAAGTGAAACTGTAATGCCTTTTACGTTGGCAAAATCTCACTTGAAACTCATTGTCACTTAAAAGATGTATTCAGACAAATTTGTAGAAAAACGAAGCAGTTCAAAATCTTAATCAGCTACATTTTGAATGGCTGATCTATTTATTTAAATACTGTTAAACGACATGGCAGGACAAAATTTGAGGATATGAAGTGCTTTGTTGTTATAGTTGTGTCCAAGATTGGACGAAAGGTGTTCCACACTGTCTTGGCAATATCGAGGCAGTTGTCCCCAGAAAGGTGAGCATGGGGATTGTGTCGGTTATTTGCTATGATTTCGCTAGAATAACTAGACAGTAAAAATGCCTTATCTATGAGATGGTTAGTTGGTGTTTAATGGCACAATGTCCAGAAAGGACATATTGCACCAGACTATGTGTATATATAGTAAAAATAAGGTTTTCAGGTAAAAAGGTGTTGCATAAAACATGTAAAGTGAAAATCCATGAGGTCTAAAAATGATAAGAGCAAACTGTAAAAAGTAGATAAAAAATAAGACATGGGCGTCTGGATGGGGGCTTCCATCCAGGTACCAGTCAGAGAAAGGTGTATACTTCATACTGAGTAAAAAATATTGATACGTCGGAGAAATGCAAACAAATTACGGTGCGGGATTTCACCCAATATATCGTCAAGTTTAGGATGAGAACAGTTAAAAATTATTTCGCAAAAATTATTAAAAGCAGTTCATCAGGTTATCTATGAGATGTAACTTCAGTTATATTAATGATGTCAGTCATTTTGTTGTTCAAACTGTGTCACACTTTTGCGGGTGAAGCATGTCATATTGTGTCATGAAAATAAGGAAAAAAAAGAGCAGAATTATGTGCATATACGGTTTGCAAAAATTATTTATTAAGCAGGGGTCGATGCAAATGAAAATTAGGTCCGTTTTGCAGCCCCTTCACAAAATTAAAATCGATTAAAACGGCCCTTCATTGGCATTTTACCTTGTATTTTAATCTATTTTACGAATTATTTTAACAAAAAAGTGACTTTATTAAAAATTAGCCTGAAAATTCGCAATGTGTTGAATACAAAGTGTTGAAATTCACAAAATTAAGTATTGGAATTCACAAAAATGGGACCCCGGAAAAAATTCATGGATCGACTCCTGTTAAGGTTTATTTGATCCAAGTCAAGAGTAAGAACTTAAGTGTATTATTATGTAACGTATGCAAATATCTGCCATAGTTCCATTGTATAAAATCTTATTAAAGTGTAGGAGCTCACGGCATATAAAGCAGATAATTCCAAGATAAAGTCTGAAAGTTTCGGCATTGAAGAATTTAATCATTTTTACTCATCTGTTTTGAATGTTGAATTTCTCCTGCATCTTCATAAAAATTGCTTTTCTTCTCGTTTTCTCTCAGATTTGACAGTTTTCTTTTTTCAAAGAACAACTACCTTCCCCTTTGTACTCGCAATATTTAAAGTAACCACCTCTTTGAAAGAAATTTTAGATGCTATTTTCTTTTAATCGCTACACTTTCATAGTTTTATAACTAAAACACGAGATGATCTATTCAGTCATTTGAAAAAAAAAACAGCTCATCCGTTCATTTTGAATCATCAGTGCTCTCACAGAAATTCTGCATGTAATGTGGCAATTGATTTCTAATGCAAGAAAGGAGATAACTTGATAAGTCATTCAACTTGGGACAGGCACTGTGCAAATTGAAACACCTGCCTAATCAGATTAACTTAACTATACAAGTTTTTTTTTTTTTTTTTTTTTTTTTTTTTTTTTTTTAACCTTCAATGGCTGAATCTTCCACCACAATAGCAGGAAAACGTTTCTCCTGCGATATTTGCTCAAAAAGCTTTCTCGTTGCTAGGGAATTGGACAGACACCTTACCACTCACCAGGAAGACAAGCCCTTCAAATGTGAATCGTTTCAAACATTATTCGCAACCAGTAAGGATCACCAGAGACACAATGAACAATGCCACACGGAGGAGAAAACATTCGCATGCAAGGAATGCCCCAAAGCATTGTCTTTAAATTCTAAGTTGAGCGAGCACTTCCTATGTCACCCCAACAGAAACGAAGACGATCTTCTAATGTGCAACCTGTGTCCCAGAATCTTCACCACCAGAAAAGGCTTGAAATATCACATACACTCTCACGAAACTGTGGGAAGATCGTTCATGTGCGAGGCCTGCCAGGTCTCTTCCCGAGACTGAACTTCTAGCTGCCCATAACCGTAACGAGCATGCTGGAGAAAGCTTGTACGTATGCAACGTATGTCAGAAAAGGTTCTCAACTTCTAGGAGCCCGTACAATCGCCGCAAAATGTCACGTGGATGAGAAACCTCACAAATGCGAGTTCTGCGAGAAGAGTTTAACACCCACACAGAGCCTTATTATCGCATGGGCAAATCGGGACTTTGCCCAGGGACCCCAATATCAACTGTTGCTCTGAAATAGTCTTTTTTATTTCAAAATTTTATGAAAAATAAGCAAATTTCATAGATGGGGGCCCCCAAATTCATCAATGCCAAGGGCCCCGGGAATTCCGTTTTTTTTTCTTATTTTCTGCATTTTTTAAAAACAGATACGGGGTGATAATTAATTTTTAAAAAATTAATCATCACTGATCTCCGTGTTTCACAGCTGCCAACTCAACTTCAATCTTTTTGCATCCTTTGGGTAAATGAATACTTTCCCTTAAGTATTTCTTTTTTCATATCGCTAATTACCCTTACAAACTACACAAATAAGTATTTTCACTTATTTTTTTTATAAATTTCAATTTTTTAAATGCTTCTGAAACTTTGTATGCAAACATAAGAAATCGTATCGCACTAATTCTGTGATTTAAAAGGGATGTGCATTTGCATGAGATTGATTTGGCATGTCTAAATGGGGTGCTGGTGTAGAATCAGATTGGAGATGAAGATGGTTGCAATACAAAAATAGGGATGTTTCGTGTAGCAAGTTCAAGTATATCTCTCTTCTCTAACAATTATTTTCAGTGTTTTTGTAATCATATATTGATGTGAACGCCGCGTGACTTCCTTGTATATCTATCAAATTATATGCATTTTTCATGCGCTTATTTCATTAAAAATTTGGAGAACTAATAATAATTGTGATCAGGCGATGCATTGCCAAATCTAAGACAGAGCATAAAGTTGGGTTAAATTTTCGAAACTTACGTCTGACATGACCCAAACAATGATTCATCATAGATTTTTGATGTGTTCCTTATAAATGTATTGAATTTTTTGTGTGTGAAATTCGATAAAATAATTCATTTAGATAAAATAGATTTCTAGAATATAGAAAAGTATTCAAAATTTTTTTTAGTTATCTTTTCCATGAGTTAATCTATTTACCAAGAAACTACAGCCTGAAAATTATTCCTTCATTGGAAAATTTAATTATTTTCACTCTCCCTTTTTGTCGAGTTTTCAATTTTGACTTCACACACTCGTGCATCTTCCTGAGAATTGTTTTTCTTTTTGTTTCTTTCAGATTTGCAAATTTCGTTGTTTCAGAGAACGAACACCTTCCCTTGCTATTGTCACAATAGTTGAAGTAATAGCCTTTCTCAATGAAAGCCTGCATAGTATTTCTTTTTTAATCTCTACATTTCCGTTCTTTTACAATTGAAACATGTGGTGCTGTTGTCAATCTTATTAAGAAAATCATTCGTCTATTAAATTTTCGATCATCGGTGCTTTCACGGGAATTTTTCAAAATGCAATGCAGAATGAGTGCCAGTGCAAGTAAGGAGGTAATTACTTGATAACTTTGAGAGCGTCAAATACTTTGCAAGTTGAAGGAGCTGCCAATAAAGCACAGTTTATTCAGTGTAACGATTTCTTCATGCGTTTCAATGGCTGAATCTTCCACTGCAACAGCGGAAAAGCGTTTTTGCTGCGACATTTGCTCGAAAGGCTTTCCCTATGCGAGCAACTTGGCCACACACCTTCGCACTCACCGGAAAGACAAGTCTTTCAAATGTGAACTGTGCCAGAAATCATTTACGACCGAATTGTACTACCAGAGACACAACAAACGATGCCACGCGGAGGAGAAAACATTCGAATGCAATGCGTGCCCGAAAAAATTCTCCCTGAATTCTCAGTTGAGTCGCCACATGCTTTGTCACCTCTCCAGGAACGAAGATGGTCTTCTGGTCTGCCACTTATGTCTGAGTACCTTCACCTCCAGGAGAGGCTTGACTGACCACATACGCAGCCACGAAACCCGCGAAAGGTCATTCATGTGCGAGGCCTGTCAGGTCTCGTTTCCTACTAAGGAACTCTTGGCTGACCATAACGATACCGCTCATGCTGGAGAAAGCATGTACGAATGCAACGTATGTCAGAAAAGATTTCCAACTTCCGACAGTCTGTACAAGCACTGCAAGTATCACGTGGACGAGAAACCTCACAAATGCGAGTTCTGCGAGAAGAGTTTCGTCCGGAAGAACGATCTCACCAAGCATCGGAGGACCCACACTGGTGAAAAGCCTTACGTATGCGCGACATGCCATAAAGGATTCACTCAGAAGCACAGCCTGATGGAGCACATGAACACCCACACTTGGGAGACCCCGTATACATGTCCTTTGTGCCCCAAGGCGTTTGCGAAGCAGAAACTCTTGAAAGTGCATGCTCGCGTCCACAATGAACGCGAGATGTTCGCGTGCGTTGTCTGTCCGGCTGCGTTCACCCAACAGAATGCGCTAAGGCGGCACTACCGCTCGCACTCTGGGGAGAGGCCGTACACGTGCGAGGTCTGCCAGAAGAAATTCGCCGACAGGACATCCGTCACCAGGCACCAAAAAGCGCACACTGGTGAAAAACCGTACGAGTGCGAAGTTTGTCATAAAAAATTCACCAGGAAGTTTAACTTTAAACACCATGCACGGATTCACGTGGACGAGTGGAAAACGTACGAGTGTGAGGTTTGTCACAGAACTTTCGGTCAAAAGGTGAACTATATACACCATTCACGCACTCACAAAGACAGAAAAATGTTGGTTAAAGAAGAGAATAGCTTGGCCTGAAGGTAAACATTTCTTTTCAAGGCAAGGCCGTACTCACCATGAAATTAACTGCATTTTATGTTTCATTTTAAAAAGTTTTCGAAGCAGTGTTAACTTGACTTTAAGACATACGTGCTAGAATTACATTATTGAAACTATTCAAATAAAAAATGCGGTAGATGTCTGAAAATTATCCTTGTACGTGTATGCTTTAAATATTTTTCTTGTATTTATTTTTTTAAGTATATTTTTAGTCGAATTTTATTTGCAAAGAATGCTGTTGTTCTAAAATATGTGGATTCAGATTCAATTATTCTTTTTTCTCTATTTCTTCAAGTTGTATAAAATGCAGAGCATTCGCACCAGTAATAAAAAAATGCCCCCCCCCCATCCCATCTATTATCTATCCATCTTGAAATAATTCTATTATAGATTTTCCAGTTGGAATGAATGCTTTGAAAGGAAGTAAATTGATTCTAAAAAGAGCAATTTCGATTTTTTTTCGGTGGGGGTGGGGTGGGGGAATGGTGATTAGACTAAGAAAAAAGATTTTAAATGGTTTCAAGACAATACGGCTATCTCGTCTCGCAACTGTTATTTTTCATTTTCTTCCGCTTCTACTTAAAAACCTGATGTGGACACCACTTGACTTCCTTGTTGTATGATACATCTATAATGTTATGTATATTTCTATGCATTTCATTTAAAATCCAGATTGAAAACGTCTGTAATATTAATTTTAAGCGATGTCTCGCTAAATAAAAGAGGCGTCACCAAGCTGGTGAAAATTTTGAAAACTTAAATTTAGTATTAAAGTTGATGATATTTTGCCCTAAGTCAACAAGCTTACTGACAGTTGTTGAGAATTTCAGCATGATCCAAAAGTTGATTCATCATAGACTTTCAATGTATTGAAGACGTCCACGACCTTATAAATGTTTTGAGAATCTTGTGAGACTGTAAAATAATATATTTAGATAAAATTCGTAGAATAGAGAAGCTTTCAAATTTTCATGAGTTAATCTATTTATGAAGAAACTGATAAAATCTGAAAATTTTTTCTTCATTGAGAAATTAATTATTTTCCTCGCCTGTTTTATACAATTTTGAATGTTCAGTTCATTGTTTCTTCCAGCATTGTGAGAACTGTTTTTCTTTTCATTTCTTTCAGATTTGCCAATTTTGTTTTTTCAAAGAACCACTGCCTCTCCTTTCTACTCGCAATAGTTGGAGTAACAACCTTTCTGAAAAAAATGTGGATAATACTCTTTTTTAATCGTTACTCTTTCATTCTTCTATAATTAAAACATAAGATACTGTGCTCAATCTTGTGAAGAAAATCATTCACCTATTAAATTCTTAATCATCTTTCACGGGCTTTCACTTGAATTCTACAAAATGCAATGCAGAAGTTGATTGCTAATGCAAGTTAGGAAATAATTGCTTGATAACTTTGGGGTCAAATGCTTTGCAAGTAGAAGCACATGCCTCATCAAACAGAGTGTTTTTGATGTGTGTGGTAAAGATTTCCTGAGTTTCCATGGCTGAACCATCCACTGCAACAGCGGGAAAGCGTTTCTACTGCGACATTTGCCCAAAAGGCTTTCTCTTTGTTAGTGAGTTGGACAGACACGTTGCAACTCACCGGCAAGACAAGCCATTCAAATGTGAATTGTGTCAGAAATCATTTACACTCGAATTATACTACCAGAGACACAACAAACGATGCCACACAGAGGAGAAAACATTCGAATGCAAAGTCTGCCTGAAGAAATTCTCTCTAAATACTCAGTTGAGTCGGCACATGCTTTGTCACCTTAACAGAAACGAAGACGGTCTTCTGGTCTGCCACTTGTGTCCGAGCACCTTCACCTCCAGAAGAGCCTTGAATGACCACGTACGCAGTCACGAAACTGGCAGCAGGCTGTTCGTGTGCGAGGGCTGCCAAGCTCCGTTTTCTACGAAGGAACTTCTAGCTGCCCACAAACACACTGCGCATGCTGGAGAGAGCATCTATGAGTGCAACGTATGCGGGAAAAGATTTTCAACTTCCGAAGGTCTGTACAAGCACTGCAAGTATCACGTGGGCGAGAAACCTCACAAATGCGAGTTCTGCGAGAAGGCTTTCGTCCGGAAATCTGCCCTGACACAGCATCTCGTTACCCACACTCGTGACAAGACTTACGTATGCGGCGTATGCCAGAAAGGATTCTCCAGGCGGCACAACTTGACGGAGCACATGAGCACGCACTCTGGAGAAACCCCTTTCGCGTGCCCTTACTGCCCCAAGATGTTCTCCAGGAAGCAGCTCTTGAAGACTCACGCCCGCACCCACAACGAGGACGAACAGTTCGCGTGCACCGTCTGTCCGGCCACGTTCACCCGACAGAATGCTCTGAGGCGGCACTACCGTTCGCATTCCGGGGAAAAGCCGTACACTTGCGAGGTCTGTCAAAAGGAATTCGCCGACAAGACGTCTGTCAGCAGGCACCAGAGATTGCACACTGGTGAAAAACCGTACGCTTGCGAAATTTGCCATAAAACATTCAATCAGAACTCCAGCTTCAAGCGTCATGTACGGACACATGTGGACAAGCAGGAAGAAAGTGCACCACCGTGAAGTTTGTCACAAAACTTTCACTCTGATGTTCTACAGCATACAACATTCATGCATTTTTTAGATTACAGAGAACTTAGTTTAAAAAAAAAACAGAACACTAACGCCTATATTCAGTGTCTACATCGATCGTTAGTTTACAGCAAAATCTCTGTTGAACGCTAATAATATCTAAGTTCAAGTCGAGAACTCTACTTTGCTGCAAATTCAGATTCAGTATAAACGAGCATGCTTAGTTAAGACGACTTTATCCCGAAAAATTAGCTTCCTTCATCAATTACTTCCAAGAGCTGGCTCTCCCTTTCTATACAAACAGATATGTGAGAAATAAAAGCACAATAATTTGGAGAGGTGCGAAATAAACACCTTTCACGTGATTCGAACTCGCAATGCTTTGTGGACACCAACTGACCAATGAGCGTTTCGATTTCAACGGACCTCCGTTTGAACCCCGTTTATTAACAGACGCATTTATATGAACGTGCATGCTAGCGTACTATGACATGCATCGAAAAAATTCTTTAAAAAGTAAATTTAGAGGAAATCAAAATCGGTTTTTTTCGTCGAAATCTGGCCCCCGAAATTTTTCGGGATCCATTACTTCCTTATACTCCGTACAAGAATGTAAAAATAGGATGCAGAGAAATAAAAGTTTATACCAAAAGCGGCATCCCGCACAAAAGAAACTTCAGCATGTATCCCATTTTGTATGGTACAGACGTAACACATCACAGTTGCCTGTCTTCGCTTTTCGCAAAGTGGCGTAACCCTACACATAGTACTCTATACAGGTGATACATTTAGTTTTGACTTCGGAATCATGTGTGGTTTCAGTAATTAGTGTAAAAAAATGCCGTTAAACGTAACATCTTTAAAAGTTTGGAGAGTCTAATCATGCGCTTATCTCAAAATAAGAAGTGTTAGTTACAGCTGAAGCATTGAAAAGTATTCCTGCTATACACTAGTTAAGGAAATCTCATTGCACTCCTATACTGTGCGTTTGACTGCTATCTATCGACAGTTACAAGAAACACAGGGGTGCGGGGGGTGCGGCGACTCTCCGGGGATTACCCTACTGAGTCAGCCTGAATTTTTGATAATCGTGGCCATTATTTTTTTAGCTAAATATTCTGGGAAATAATCCTTTTCTTTGTATTCTTTTCTTGAAGTATATTAAGAATTCAGTGTTTTTTCCTTCATTCATAGCATTAACATGACTTTTATTAAAAATTTACAAGTACTTTTGTACTACTCCCATTTTCCTTCACCATGTGGAAAAATGGGAGTATCAATACTTGCCTAACTAAAAATGACACTGTAGAAAAGTATCTTAAAAGTGTAAAATAATTCAAATTACGATTATGCAATGCATGGTTATATGTATTTTTAAAAACTACCTTTATTGTGAAGTTTAATTTGTGGCTTAGTTTAGGTATTTGGCACTGGCGGCATTAATTACACCTTTATAGAAGTTTAAGCAAAGTAAAATAAGGAGCATTGTTTTATTGGCAAACTTAATGCGAAATTATGATTAATTATATGAAAGTTGTGTCGCCAAATTATGAAAAAGCGCCGTAGATGGTGAATGCACAAACTGTCCTGTAGGTTATACGTTTTTCAAAATATTGTACCCAGTTTGGTATTTTCCTCGGCGCTCCGACAAGACGAGCGATTTTTCGCCAAGCCGGACACATGAAATTATTTATGGTTCTGTATACGATTAGCAACAGTTCGCCAGCACATTTGATGAAAAAGTAGTTTGACGGGAATGACCGCCGTCATAATACGTAAGTACTTAAAGTTCAGTTTTGTTACGGCTCGGTAGCCACCTCGGCGAAATGAAAAATTTCGTGTGTTAAATACAGCAATCTGCTAAGTATTAGGCACAATGAGAATCGATGTATTAATTTGAAACGTTTTCTACTGTATCCATTAAGTCACATTCCGGCCCGCGGCACATATCAAAACCCTGTATTAAACCCATATAAACCATTCAGAATCTCATATAAATCCCCATTATACGGCCCGCGTCTTCGCTAATATTCTGAAGTTTGGCCCGCGACTTCTTTAACATCCAAAAATTTGGCCCGCAACTTTTCAAAGGTTGCCCATAACTGCATTAAGTTGAGAGAACGGCTCGGTGTAAAAATTTGGTTGACGTGTCTGAAAAAAGGTCTTGGTGTTTATGTATTATTCCGCGACGAACTCTTTTTTCGTCAAATGTGTTGGCAAACTATTGCCTATCGTATTCCGAACCATCAATAATTTTATGTGTCTAGCATTTATCTTGGAGAAAAATCGCGGACAGCCGGGATAATACGTAAGTACCAAGGTCTTAATCTGTAGATGTGTTATCAAAAGAGAAAAATAAAAGTCGAATTTTTCAGGCGTGGTGGAACGGCAAAGGTGCAATTTTTCTCCATAGAAATACATTCAGGCTTATTATAACGTCATTCTTGGTAGCTAAGAAGCCTTCTTTATTTTGGCACTTTATCTCTTATCTACATATTAAATTTAAGCGTGTTTTTCCTGTATCCACTAAATGGAGAGAACGGCTTGATAACCCACCACCCCAACTCTTGCCAACCAAAAAAAAATCCCCTCACGATGGCGAACTTCCCAGTCATTGGTCTCTAAGGAGTTATATAGCTCCAATGCAAACTCTGAGACGGCGCCTGAGCATTTCATTTTGGTGCTTTATCTTTTTCAGTTTTCTATCTGATATGGTATCTTTACTATTGAGAGCAGTGCTAAAAAATATAAATAAAGTAGGGAGCGCGCACTCAGTTTGGAAGATTAGTTCATTGTCCCTCGCAGAATACAGGATATGTCACTCCTTTCTTCGAATTCCGACGTTTCTTTTACTATTTTTTCTCTAATTAAGCCATTTTATGCCTCCATATTGTGCATTTATAAGTACTTATTAAAAGTACGCTAGGTCCTGAACGGGGCATTCGATTAACACATTTGGTACATACTACCGTCGTACGACCGGTATTGATTTTGGTGTGTGTAGGAATTATATATATTTTTTTTACAGGGCTGTAAAAAATATTTCTCATACATTACGGCTTGTAAAGGGAGATGCTTAAAAGCGACAGATAGCGCGGTAGAGAGTAAAATGTTGAAAGCCGCCAAGTTTTGCAATTTTTATGATTAACTGCCAAGTATGGCGCCAAAATATAAGTCCTCAAAAACTGAGCCTAGCTTGGCGATATCTACCAAATTTGGCTAGAAAATGCAAACGTTACAATTTATTTACCTACAATAAAGGAGAAGTATAGCTAGAGTATGCTTGGCGGAGATTATACTAAAATTGCCTGCCAAAACTATTTTACAGATTTCAAGTGAACAAAGGAGTTTTATCGAACATAGAAGGCAAATGCGATATACTTTTATGTTTCTGAAGTATAAAAGCAATTCAGCTGTAGTATAATTAGAATATAATCTCTGTGGTGTAACACGATTAGCGCACTGTGCTGTCGTGCCGTAGGTCCAAGGTTCGATTCCCTAGTTGGGCGAGTTTGACTCTGGCTTTCATGTCTTGAGTGGGTCGATAAAATGAGTACCAAGCTTGCTTGGGAGTTAAAAACTGGGAGCTTCGCGTCAGGCTGACCACGCCTTGGCATATGCTTCTGCAGCCCAGAACCCGTGGTCGCGAAAGCATGATTGAGCAACGCACACCTTGGCCGCGTAAGTGGGCTGTTGTGCCAATGTTTAACTTTTCATAGTTAGAATATGCCTGATGAAGATAGTGAAACAGTTTTTGTAGGTGACTACAGATTTAAATTCTGAAAAGTGTTTTATGGAACACAGGAGTCAAACACGGCACACTCATGGATTATGCTGCACATTCAAAACAGTATTTATAAAGGGGAAGTATAGTTAGAATGTGCTTGGCGAAGATTGCAAAACAGTTTTAGTAGGCGATTTTAATATAGATTTTGATTCCAAAGAAGTGTTTTATGGAACTAGAAAGAAAAATACAGCACGCTCATGAATAATTATACACTTTTCAACTTAATGAAATAAGAAAGAAAAATGGGAACGGTGCATGAATTATGATGCGTTTTTAATATACATCACTTTAGTGAGTACTTAAAATATGAAAATGTTTCAGTTTTTTTTTTTTTTTTTTTTTTTTCCATACTTTTCTCCATAGAAATACATTCTGGTTTATTAACCATATTGACGGCAGTTATAAACTCCTTTAGTTTAGAGATTTATCTCTTATTTCTTTAATTTTCAGTTTTGTATCTGATATTAGATCTTTACCATCGAGGGTAGCGTGAGAAAAGGTAAATACAACAGGAAGCGTGCGATCGCCATTTGGCGGATTAGATTTTTTGTTTCTTGCAGAATTCTGACATTTTTTTACTATTTTCACTTCATACTGTTGGCGTTTACCTTCCTGGACACGTATTTTCTCATGGAATGTTATACGTCGCTCTTTTAATGGTTAGATTAAAGAATGCCGTAGCAGTCAAAATCACTCACGAAGATTCACCTGGACGTTCCGTGGTCGATGGCTTTACCCAAAATATCGTCTTCAACAGAATACTCAATTAGAATTTGTAACTGTATTCGTAATTATTCGTCTTTTAATATGTACTCCTCTTTTTCAATTCCTACTATTAGGTCACACTCTCACTATATATATCTTGTACCAATGGCGGATCCAGAAATTTTTTGGGGAGGTGCTAAATTTTAAAAAAAGCTTATTTCGCCCAATTAAAATGTACCTACTATAAATCAAAATTTTAGTCTAAACCAATTTGCATGCTTTTCGGAGGGGCTAAGTTATAAAATATTATCATTTTAGCTATTTAACGTGTATTATAAAGCAGAATGTTACCATTTAGTAATCTTTTTTTTGGGGGGGCTGAAGCCCCTTAGCCCCTCCCCTGGATCTGCTACTGTCTCTGTCAAATTTTCAATCGTTAATAAAACACTTTTTTATTCATCCGCTCAAGTTCAAATACATTTTTTAAACTTGTAGTGGATGACACTGGATGTTAATACAGTTTTTGTACCAATCAACTGGATAATTTATCTACAGGACCGCCCAAAAGATTCTAAATACATTACGCTCTAAGGGCCGAAATTCATTAAACTCGCATATCTCAAAAACTATTACACGTAGAATGTTGAAACTGTATATTCAGGATTGTTGTAACATCTAGTTGTGCGCCCGCCATTTCGGTCCCATTCGACTGGATAGTTTATCTACAGGGCCGCCCAAAAGATTCTAAATACATTACGCCCTATGGGCAGAAATTTATTAAAGCGTATTTTTGAGGTATTAGGCTAGTTCAAACGACTCAGAAGTGATATATGCTGTTAAGGGTTACGAAATGAATTTTTCTATCGAAGAAAGTGTCTTTATCATTTATAGTGCTGCTACAGGAACACTCAAAAGATTTCCAACACTTTACGGTCAATGGCAGTTTTAGGGGTATTCATCCATTTCAAGTACAATACCGTCCTACCATATAGTAAGGTAATGGTCCGACCACGGTTGCATGCCTCCCTCAAGAATTACGCCAAAAGTCGCCAAGCTTGGCGACTTTTGTACGTGTGCATGTATTTATTCTCAAAAACTATTAGTCGTCGTAGAATGTTGAAATTTCATATACAGTGGAACCCCGATCTATCGTTCCCGCATTCATCGTTTTCCCGTATTGATCGTTTTATTTCTATGGTCCCTGCACAAATTGTATTTACATAATGTTAAAGAAACCCGCATTTATCGTTCGTCAAAAAGTGACTTTCCCGCGTTCATAGTTGTCAAATTTTTCACCTGACCAAAATGAATTGGAAGATTAAGTGTATCCATATTGCATACAAACTTTAATTGCTTCTTGGTATGATTTCTTGGTTTGATGATAATCAGATGAACAGTGGTAGCATGTAGCAGAGGGTATGGATACGGCGAAATTTAATGATTATATTTCCATTACTCAAGACGTTGCGGCATGCGGTATCCTAAACATGGAAAAAATGCGTGATCATGCAAAAAAATGAAAATAATGACGACGCAGAGGATATTGTTCATGCCGATGAGGCTGAGCCACACTAGTACGAAGCATCTCTGAAGAAATAACGGTATTTGAAACTTTATGGACTTTTTTATACAAACATGTAATCGCAGAAAAGTATTGGAAATCTTGAAGATTTGCTGTTTAACTTAAAAAATGCTGAAAAACTTAACATAAAATTACTGATTTTTAAAAATAAATATAACTTATAATTTTTATCTTCGATTTATTTGTTTTACAATTTTGTAAGAATTAATACTTGTTGGTGTACAGTCGTTGCGTGTATGTATAAGAATTGTTTTCTTCGTATTTTGACTTCAACCCGCATTTGCCGTTTTCCCGCATTCATCGTTTTTTTCTACCCTCCCCATGAAACACGATGGATCGAGGTTCTACTGTATAAGATTGTTGTAACATCTAGTTGTGCATCTCGATTTTTGGTTCCAATCTACTGGAGAATTTATGTACACCCAAAAGAATTTTAATACATTAATGTCTATGGACATCTTCAATATATTACATCTGTAGTCCGTGATTGTTTGATCCATGTCCAAAATCTCGCCATTTGACATCGAACTTGGCGCGTTTTGCCAAAATATCGCCAAATTTGGCGATAGACAGTCATTTGGTCCATGCCCAAAACCTCGCCATTTTCGTCGACCTTGGCGAGTTTTGCAGAAATATGAACAAATTTTGCACCAAAAATTATTTCGCATAACTCTAAAACTTTTAACCGTAGGATGTTGAAATTTTGTATTTAGAACTATTGTAACATCTATCTGTGCATCAGTTTTTTTGTTTTCAATTCCTACTATTAGTTCACACACTCAATATATATATTTATATATATATATTATTCAAATTTTCAGTCGTTAATAAAAGACTTTTTTTTTTTCATCCACTGAAATTCAAATAGTTTTTTCAAATGTTAATTCATTAATTAAATGTAATAAAAAGTAATTAAAAAAAACTTTTCTTTGTTGACCTAAGTAGGAATTGACTTAAATTTTTTTTTAAATATATATCTTGTTATACTCAATAAAGATAGTTAAAACCAAATTTTAAAGATTTCAATCTTTTCACCGCCATCGTACAGTTGCTAAAGAAAGAACTGGCGCGGAACTTTTTGTTTACTTTCTGTCACACGTCATGTCATGTCCGCGTCGCTCTTCGATTGTTCCTGATCGTTTTGTCCAAGACCTCGGTGGCATTCCTCATCCTTCCTATTTCTTTTTGAAGCATTTCGGTTAATAAAATGACAGTTGAATTCGACGGGTTCCAGCTAGTACCTTAGTTAAATCATAGCACTTAGGATCGGGAATAGAAATGGCGGCTTTCACAAGGAGTGTCGTACATTCACAAAGTGTCGCCAAGGTTACCATATTGGCAATTATCACCAGCTTGGCAGAGTCAGGTCCTAAATTAGGATTCAACCGAATTCTTATATTGACATTACATAAACTCCTTGTTTGCCTACGAAATTGTAAGAATTTTTATCACTTTCATTCAAACTTATTTCACTAAAATTGATATTGGATACTTCAATAGCATTAAGTTTTAGCGATTTCTTGCCAAATGTAGGAGACGTCAGCAAACTGCGTTTAGTTTTAAAAACTTTTTTTATGCTAAATTTCACTGAATCTTGAGCTTGACCCAAGCAATAATTTGCCATAGACTTAATGTATTGAAGATGTCCATACATCTTAATGTTCGAACATCTTTTTGAGAATCCTAATAAAATAATGTGTTTAGATAAATTCATAGGATAGATACATGAGTTTGTCTATTTTCAAAAAGCTGAAAAGTCTATAAAAATACTTTCTTCGTTAAAAAAATAAATCTCTGACATTCATCAGTTTTGTCCAGTTATGAATGTTCTTTTTTTTCTTTTGCATCATTGTGAGAATTGTTTTTCTTTTTGTTTATTTCAGATTTACCATTGTCCTTTTTGAAAGAACAACCACCTTCCTTTTTCACTCGCATTATTTCAAGTAACTACTCTGGATGCTAATTTTCTGTAATCACTACATTTCATTATTTTACAATTAAAACACATCATGCTGTGTTTAGTCAAGTGAAAATAAAAAATCTATTGTCCATGTACTTTTAATCACCACTACTTTCAAAAGTGTTCTACAAAACGTCGTTTGAAAATTGTTTACCAATACTAGGAAAGAGGTAATAACTTGTAAACTTTTAAGGCCACATACGCTGCACAAGTTGGGGCAACTTTCTCATACATCGCAGTTTATTCAACAAGTCCTCTTTTGCAAGCTTACATGGCTGAATCATCCACTACGACAGAAGAAAAAAAATTATTTAGCGACGTTTGCTCGGAAGGCATTCTCTGTGCTAGCGAGCTCGACAAACACCTTCCCACTCATCAACTGAACCAGCCGTTCGAGTGCCAGTTGTGTCAGAAATCGTTTACATGTAAGAGGTACTACATAAGGCACAATAAACGATGCCACACAGACAATAAAACATTCCAATGCAAAGTGTGCTCGAAAACATTCACACAAAATTCTTATTTGAATCAACATTTGCTTTGTCACCCCAGCAGAAACGAAGATGGACTTGCAGTGTGTGATTTGTGTCCGAGTGCCTTCAGCACTAGGAAAGATTTGAGTGACCACAGACGCAGTCACAATATTGGCAAAAGGTCGTTTATTTGCGAGGCCTGTCAGGTCTCCTTTCCTACAAAGGAGCTTCTGGCTGACCATAACGATACCACACATGCTGCTGGAGAAAGATTGTACGAATGCAACGTATGTCAGAAAAGATTTCCAACTTCCCAAAGGCTGTACAAGCACTGCAAGTATCACGTGGACGAGAAACCTCACAAATGCGAGTTCTGCGAGAAGAGTTTCGCCCGGAAGAACGATCTCACCAAGCATCGCGTGACCCACACTGGTGAAAAGCCTTACGTATGCGAGACATGCCATAAAGGATTCACACAGAAGTACAACCTGCTGGAGCACATGAACATCCACACTGGGGAGACCCCGTATGCGTGTCCTTTGTGTCCCAAGGCGTTTACGAAACAGAAACTCTTGAAAGTGCATTCCCGCGTCCACAATGAACTCGAGAAATTCGCCTGCGTTGTCTGTCCGGCTAAGTTCACCGTGCTGTCTACGCTAAGGCGGCACTACCGCTCGCACTCTGGGGAGAGGCCGTACACGTGCGAGGTCTGCCTGATGAAATTCGCCGACAAGACATCCGTCACCAGGCACCAAAGAGCGCGCACTTGTCAGAAACCGTACGAGTGCGAAGTTTGCCAGAAGAAATTCGCCTGCAGGAAATCCCTCAATAGGCACCAGAAATCGCACACTGAAAAACCGTACGAGTGCGAAATTTGTCATAAAAAGTTCAAGAATGAGTTTAACATGAAATATCATGCACGGACTCACGTGGACAATCAGAAAACGCTCCAGTGTGAACACTGTCACAAAACTTTCATTCGAATGTCTAACTATGTGCAGCACGTACGCCGTCATGAAGACGGGAAGATGTTGGTTAAAGAAGAGAACATTTTGGACTGAAGTTAACATTTTCTATCGAAGGCCATACTCACCAATAAAGCAACCACATACGATTCAGAAATCCAAAACCGTCCTCAACCGTTTACGCAGGTCTGTATGGCTCAACACCTATAAGAGGCCGATTTATCTTAAGGAAAGTTTTGTGCTGTTCCATACATTGGCGTAAAGGGACTGTTTTTTTTTTTTAGTGGAAGGCGGGGACACATGGAAACCAATACCAAGAAAAGGAAGTTTTTCTGAAATTTCAAAATTAATCTTCTATTAATTTAAAGTCAATAAATTTTAGAGCAAATTTGAGAGACTATTCCTGTGGTTCCTTGATGTCTTCACCACAAATGTTCAATCATACCGTTAAGGTGGTGTTTTTTTTCTTTTTCTTTTCGGAAAAAAAAAAGGCCAACGTTCGTTAACGCGGAGGTAGGTCTCATTCCGTACAAAAATGTAAGACCGGCTGAGCTCCGGGAAATTTACAAATTTCCGGGCGAAACTAGAGAAGTGACAGGAAATTTGTGTAAACATTCTCTGTGGCACTACAAATGTAAAACTTGAATAAATGTTAAATTTGAATATTGCTGCTAGACATTCGCAAGACTTCTTTTTTTTTTTTCTTTTAGCTGTGCAATCATCTATATATCTTAAAACACACACGCAGTTAGAGGCAGATTCTAGAAGACGCATTTGATGCAGGTTTGAACATGCACATACTCTCCCCGACCAATCTGTAACCAGAATAAAGCCTGTCCTTTTTAAAATGGAAGATGAGGACACATGGAAACAAAAAGTAGAAAAGGGAAGGTTTTTTTCTTGATTTTCAAAATTAATACTTTAAATCCATAAATTTTGTGGTAAGTTGTAGAGGCTATTCCTATATTTTCACTGTGTCTTCGCCACAGATGTTCCACCATATCATTTAGGTTTTTTTTTTAACCTCGTCCCTCAACGTGGAGGTCTCATTCCTTACAAAAATATAAGACCTGCTTACATAACGTTCTTTCATTAAATAAAGTATTTTAACCAATTAGCTTCCGGAAATTTACAAATGTAAACTTGGAAAAATGTTTAATTTGAATATTGTTGCCAGATTTTCGTAAGACTTCACTCTTTTATTTTTTAAGCCGCAATGATATCTTAGTTAAATCATAGCACCCGTGATCGGTGATCAAAATGGCGGCTTTCATAAGGAGTGTAATGTATTCATAAAATGTCGTCAAGGTTACTACATTTACTTATTTGCCAGGTGAGGACAGCTCGCGTCACTGAATGTGTCGCTTAGAGCTACTTATACGTCCTTCTCGGAATTTCCCGCCACAATTTGGAACCTCATCAGAAGGTGGGGGACTTCTGAATATTGGCACTCCTCGGAAACTGCTAGCGACCGCCGAGAGGACTTTCGGAACCACGGATTTAACGTGCACGTACACCGCATGTACACGGTGGTCTTTAGTGGTACGCCGGTATCGAACCCACAACCTTCCGGTTACGAGTCCAACGCCTTAACCACTGGGCTACCACGGCCCCAGGTTGCCACATTTGCATTTATCACCAGCTTGGCAGAGTGGGGTCCTAAATTAGGGTTCAACCGAATTCTTATATTGACATTACATAAGCTCCTTGTTCGCCTATGAAATAGTAAGAATTTATTATCACCTTCATTCAAACTTATTTAATTAAAAAATTGATATTGATACTTAAATAACATTAAGTTTTAGCGATTTCTTGCCAAATGTAGGAGACATCACCAGGCTGGGCTCAGTTTTAAAAACTTATTAACACGCTTTTTATTAGTTTCACCTGTATGTATGTTTGTTTGTTTGTAACCGACTCCTTTGAACTCGATTTTGACCCACTTTAAATGGTCAGATTTAATTTTGTAGATTTATCAAGGACCGATGACAATACAATAATTTGATAAGTTTATCCCATTATCCTGATTAGGATCATACGGATTAGTAATTTTCTTAGAGATCCTTTGCGAGAGAGATGGAGCAAGCGCGCGGTCTTTGCATGGCGTTACCATTTCGCCACTCGGTTCAGAACCATGGAGTAGAACCTCTCTAGCTGTTGGTAACTGTATTCAATGGTACGCTTGGGTAGTTACGTTTGCGAAATCCAGATGGCAAATCTAAAAATTTTACCTCAATATTGTATATCATTACATGGATGTTTGTGTTTGCTGTAGTAGTTATGAAACTTATTTGTTGATTAGAGACCTATTTTTCCTTTTTACTGGGGAAGGTAGCATTTAACTGCAGGTTAATTAATACTTTTGTGCACAGCAGGGGGAGGGGCTGCTACCCCCGCCCCCCGAAACGGGACCCTTTCTTATTTTTAGTGAGGAAGGTAGCATTTAACTGCAGTTTAATGTAAACTTTGGTGCACAGCAGAGGCGCAGCCAGAGTGGGTGTGGGGCTGAGGGGGCTGCTGCCCCCCCTCGAAATGGGACCCTTTACTTAGCTTACAATTTGATATTTTGCTTACAATTGAATTTTAGCTTTAAATTTGATACCCAGCCCATCCCGAAATAAATCCTGCCTACGCCACTGGTGCACAGTGAAAATAAATATTATCTCACAGTTTGCACTTTCCAACTTAGTGTCTTATGAGAGATATCGAAAATTAAAAAATATATAAATTTTAAATAAATACAGTTTTTAAAAAAAACTAAAAAACACGCTTTAGTGATAAATTGAACTGACTAAAAAGTGAAAAATAATTCTTCATATAGAAATAAACTAATGAACGAAAAATAGTATTATTGAGAAAAAAGCGTGAGGTGCTTGCTCCATAAATCAAATCTTGAGAATATTCGATCGGTACGATTAGTACAAAAAATATAGCACAAATCGCCCTACACTTTTTTCACAATAATACTGTTTTTCGTTCATTAATTTATTTCTATATTAAGAATTATATTTCACTTTTAAGTTAGCTCAATTTATCACTAAAACGTGTTTTTTAGCTTTATTAAACTATATTTTTTTTGTGTGCCAAATTTCACTAAATCTTGAGCTTGACCCAAACAATAATTTGCCATTGACTTAATGTATTGAAGATGTCCATACATCTTAATGTTCGAAAATCTTTATGAGAATCTTAATAAAATAATATGTTCAGATAAATTCATAGAATAGATACATGAGTTAGTCTATTATCAAAAGACCGATAAAGACTAAAAATACTTTCTCCGTTAAAAAATTAAATCATTTTCATTCATCTGTTTTGTCCAGTTATGAAAGTTCTTTTTTCTCTTGTGTCATAGTGAGAATTGTTTTTCTTTTTGTTTCTTTCAGATTTACCATTGTCTTTTTTCAAAGAACAACCAGATTCCTTTCTCACTCGCAATATTTCAAGTAACTACTCCGGATGCTAATTTTTTGTAATCACTACACTTTCATTATTTTACAAATTAAAACACATCATGCTGCGTTTAGTCAACTGAAAAAAAAAATCTATTGTCCATTTACTTTTAATCACCACTACTTTCAAAAGTGTTCTACAAAATGTTGTGTGAAAATTGTTTACCAATTCTAAGAAAGAGGTAATAACTTGTTAACTTTTAAGACCACACACCCTGCACAAGTTGGGGCAACTTTCTCATACATCGCAGTTTACTCAACAAGTCCTCTTTTGCAAGCTTACATGGCTGAATCATCCACTACGACAGAAGAAAAAAAATTATTTAGCGACGTTTGCTCGGAAGGCATTCTCAGTGCTAGCGAGCTCGACAAACACCTTCCCACTCATCAACTGGACCAGCCGTTCGAGTGCCAGTTGTGTCAGAAATCGTTTACATGTAAGAGGTACTACCTGAGGCACAATAAACGATGTCACACAGGCAATAAAACATTCCAATGCAAAGTGTGCCCGAAAAAATTCACACAAAATTCTGATTTGAGTCAACATTTGCTTTGTCACTCCAGCAGAAACGAAGATGGACTTCTAGTGTGTGACTTGTGCCCGTGTGCCTTCAGCACTAGGAGAGGTTTGACTGACCACAGACGCAGTCACGAAATTGGCAAAAGGTCGTTTATTTGCGAGGCCTGTCAGGTCTCCTTTCCTACAAAGGAGCTTCTGGCTGACCATAACGATACCACACATGCTGGAGAAAGCATGTACCAATGCAACGTATGTGAGAAAAGATTTCCATCTTCCGGCAGTCTGTACGAACATTGCAAATATCACATGGATGAGAAAACTCACAAATGCGAGTTCTGCGAGAAAGCTTTCATCCGAAAGAGTAAACTGACCCAGCATCTCGTTGTCCACACTGGTGAAAAACCATACGTATGCGAGACATGCCATAAAGGATTCACTCAGAAGCACAGCCTGACGGAGCACATGAACACCCACACTGGAGAGACCCCGTATGCGTGTCCTTTGTGCCCCAAGGTGTTTGCGAAAAAGAAACTCTTGAAAGTGCATTCCCGCGTTCACAATGAACTCGAGAAGTTCACGTGCGTTGTCTGTCCGGCTACGTTCACTCGGCAGAGTGCTCTAAAGCGGCACTACCGCTCGCATACTGGGGAGAGGCCGTACACGTGCGAGGTCTGCCAGAAGAAATTCGCCGACAGGAAATCCGTCAACAGGCACCAGAAATCGCACACTGGTGAAAAACCGTACGAGTGCGAAATTTGTCATAAAAAGTTCGCGAATGAGTTTAACATGAAATATCATGCACGGACTCACGTGGGCAATCAGAAAATGCTCGAGTGCGAACACTGTCACAAAACTTTCATTCGAAGGTCTAGCTATGTGCAACACGTACGCCGTCATGAACACGGGAAAATGTTGGTTAAAGAAGAGAACATTTTGGACTGAAGGTAACATTTTCTATCGAAGGCCATACTCACCAATAAAGCAACCACATACAATTCAGAAATCCAAAAACCGTCCTCAACCGTTTGCAGGTCTGTAGGGATGGACGCGATACGAAAAATTGGCGTCTCGCGCCTCGCAAAACAGCCTAAAAGCTTTGTCTCGTCTCGCAAAATATCTATATCGTAATATTAAAAATGCCTGTCTCGTCTCCCAAAAATGCTGTAAATCTCTGTCTCGTCTCGCAAAAATCGTCTGGCGTCCATCCCTACAGGTCTGTACGGCCTCTACACCTATAACGGCCGATTTATCAAGGAAAGTTTTGTGCTGTTCGATACATCGGCGTAAAGTGACTGCTTTTTATATTTTTTTTAATGGAAAGCGGGACACATGGAAACCAGTAGTAGAAAATGGAAATTTTTCTAAAATTTCAAAATTAATCTTTTAAGTCAATAAATTTTAGAGCAAATTTGAGAGACTATTCGTGTGGTTTCATTGTGTCTTCGCCACAAATGTTCAGTTATACCGTTAAGGTGTTTTTTTTTTTTTCTGGAAAAAAAAAAGGACCAACGTTCCTTAACGTGGAAGTAGGTCTCATTACGTACAAAAATGTAAGACTTGCATAGCTCCAGGAAATTTACAAATTTCCGGACAAAACCAGAGGAGTGACAGGAAATTTGTGTAAACATTCTCTGCGGAACTACAAATGTAAAACTTGAATAAACGTTAAATTTGAATATTGCCGCAAGACTTCATTTTTTTTTTCTTTTAGCTGCAATCATCTATATATCTTAAAACACACACGCAGTTAGAGGCAGATTCTTGAAGACGCATTTGATCCCGTCTGAACATGCGCATTAATGTGGAGTGAAATTGGGCGAAAAAAAATTTTTTGGTGAGCAACTAATGGAATAGGATTAAAAAGCTGCCACTTATAACCTTCAATGTAAGTGTAAAATTTGGACCCATTCAAAAAAATATCTTCCGCCCTCTACCGGGCGACGTCATACAGTATGTTTATATCATTTTTTATAATACTTATGAAGTCACGATTTAAAGTCAAAACTAGAACAGGAAAATTATTTACTAAGGAATATACGAAGAAACCATATAATGAAGAGCCAGACATGCATTTACTAGTTATTAATACACAGGTAAACAGTAACTAAATTATTTTACTTTAACCTTAATAGTCAATTATAATCAAAGTAACAAACACCATTCTATTATTAAACCACTTGGAAATTTTTTTTTCGTTTCGAATGATGACATGATGTTGAGGGAGTTGATTTTTGCTCTTATGAAGCCACCCCTAGCCAATTGACCAATCACAGTTAGAGAAGCCTCAGTCACCATCTTAACACAACGTTATACCGCCTGAGTATGACACGGGAACTGAGCGAACTCCTAATTCGTTTCGCTACTTCTGATCGATTGTTGGAGACTTTCATTCGATACGCCAGCTAAAATAGGAGGTGCAGTGATTTCACACGCATGCCAGTTGATAACATCAATGTAGTCTGAGGCTCTGAAGTTAAATTAACAGGTATACGGAATTCTTTTACTTCTGTGGGAACAGGGGCCAATTCTCAAGCCTTCAAAATTCTCCGGAAAGCGAGTTCTCTTATATGCATCCTTTTATCAATTAGCATGGCTAACAGAATGTTTTCTGGGTGGCAAAAAAGGAGCATTTCGTTGAATGACAGGATCAATAATTTTTTTGAAATCGTCATTTAAATAACGATATGTTGTTATTATCTTAAATACATGCCTTGTTCCATTCGAGCAAGAAGGTTGTTTCTTTATCTGGAACGTAAACACTTACTATATATTGTACTAGAATTTTCAAACTTGAAGACGGACCGTCAGTTGAAATGTAAAATCTGAGTGCTCTGTTGGCGGCTGTAATCCATCTCGAGTGCAACAGCTTTCCTGGAATTCGCCTACTGAAATTTAGGGAGCATTTTCTAGACGAAACTGACTGACACATTTCATATAAGTATTTTTGGTCAGTACTGAGCTCACTATAGTCTATTTCCGGCAAGATGCAAGAAATTGCTTCAAAATTGACAAGCGCTAGTTCCTCGCAATTTTTAGAAACTTTCCTATCGGTCCCGAATACTCATGGGGACCGGTAGTTCCACCATCAAGGAAAACGAAGTAACACAGAGTGACGCAGAGGCAGTTCATTCGCATGGAGTTGGCAGATTAACCACTGCAAAGGCCGTCCCACTTTATTTTGTAAGAAGACGATAGCACCGCTCTTGCCTCCAGTATTCATGGCCGTGCCATCACAACCAACAGATAAAAGTTCGTCAAGACTTAATTCATTTTCAATGCAAAAATTACATATTGCTGTCGCTACTTGTATCCCCGTTGCAGAAGCCGGCGTTACATGACCGATGTAAAAGTAATTTGGTTCTTCTATCATATATATGTTCTTCACATATAGTTCTTCTATGGTATCTGTCTCCAACCATCTCCTGTGACAGATTTTTGTGTTTTCTGCTGCCAAAATATATACTTTTCAAGCCTCTCCCCCATCCAGTTTGTGAATTTTGAAGTGAAACACGTGTTTTCAGTCGCTCTCTTCGAATCTTACTTCTGTCAATGACTTTAGAGCTATCATCCTTCGACACAATATCTATGTCTTGTAATGTTGCTGATGCAATTGCTGCAGCGCATTTGTCAAAAATTCCGTACTGGTCACACACCCGTGGGAGAGTTAGAAGTGGAAACCTCATTTGTTCTGCTTTTGATGATGCTGCCTTCATTGCAGAAAATGGATCATTTAAAATCGTCCAGTTTTTGAATTACAATGTTACATTCACTTTCATCAATGTTATCAGACTCGATGCATTTAGTAAGTTTGCGTTCTTGACGTTGAAGTCGTTCTGTTTCTGTTTCTGTTTTTTTTTTTCCTCTCAAGTTTCTTTTTTTTAATTTATTTGTTTTTATTACATCGATCTTTCCAATAACCATTTTTCTGATTAAATTTTGATCCAAAAGAAATGGTTGTTCCTTAGTTGGAACATTATTCAACTTATGGCAAGAGCATAAAGTAAATGTCTGGTATTTGCAAGCTGCGATATCTAACAACTTTGTTGATTCATTTTTAAAAGTTTCTACTCTCAATCTGTAGCTTTCATTTCTTTTGATTTTGGGATATCTGATAAGGCTGAGATATGTATTATAATGCTTGTAAATCATTTGAAGGATACGTTTCTGTGAAACTGTGGTAATCGAAGCTCGTTGCCAAATTTCAAGTATTTGCATTCCCAGCATTTTGGATATTGACTTTGGAATTCCGAAATGCTTGGTTCTTGACCGGATCTTTCGGGTCTTAATTCATGCCTAATACAAATAACCTTTTATAGTATCTTCTATAGTTGACAAAACATTATTTTTAAGTTCGGATGGGGCGCCGAAAATGGGACATTCAACTGTACTTCTAGTAACAGATCGTCCACTCACAGTGCCACGAGCAGCCATTATTGCAAACTATGTATAAACAAATACTCAACTAATATTGTAGGAAGTTCAATGCAAACTCCTTAGCTAACGCCGTTACATTATGTGTGGCGCGGCAGTCGCCTAGCAAGCATAACATGTTCCTTTCCTACTGCGTAATCGAGAGAGACGTTAACTGCAGCCGACGAGAGAAGACGTCTCCGTCGCTCAGTCTATCTAAGTGTTTGTAATTAATTGTCCGTGTGTAATTGTTGTTTAATAAAGTACCTTGTTTGTTAATATGGTCGTAGCCTTTTCCCCATATTTTGGGGGCTCGACCGTCCTCTCACACTCCAGAGAATTCCTCTAGACATCAACAAGCCAGTGTATTCCCTAATAGACGATAAGCTTCAGAAGCTCTTTTATGGACGAATGCAATTTGACGAATTTAAATACATGGTTTGAGGTGTGGATTAACTGCTGGACTGCTCCCCATTTCAAGTAGGCTAGATTTTTCTTTTAATTTAGATCGTTATTATCCTTTTAAACAATTGTGCAGAATTTCTCTAGTTTTTGTTTACATTCAGAAACTGTTTTCTTTTTCAAAATGTCGTTAAAACTAGGAGACATACATTTAATAGCAAACTCATTGAAATTTGGCAAAACTCAAACTGTTAAAGCATTAAACACCATACTTGGTTTTAAAGAATTTGATCGTTCTTCCCGTACCAAAATACGTAATTTCTCTTCCTTCCCAATCGAATTAGATCTAGAAAAACATAAAGAACATATATTAAAAGATTTCTCCTTAAATGAGTTTATCTCAGTGGCAAATTTATTACATTTGGAATCAAATGCAAACGAAAAAGATATTTGCAACAGCATTTTTAATGCCCTAACAAATTTGCAAGACTTTCAAAATTCTCTCGACACCAGTTATCTCTCTGATTTAGAACATGACCATCCACTTATTAACACATCGGCAGAAGCGAGTAGCACGAATGTAGGTCAATTTTCCCCTAATGGTGCCTCTGATATAAACAGTGTTCCTGCGATGCAAAACCCAAGCTCTGTTTACCTTACCCAATCGAGTAATGCACAGTTCCCCATTCTAGGCCCCAGCGCAGTTTCAGATATGACTAATCAATTCTGGTATCTTTTAAGAGATATATCTGCAAATAGTAGAAAGTTTTCAGGAGATGATTTGTATTCAATTAAAAGTTTTTTTATAGACTTGGAGGAAAATTTCCAATTATTCCCTTGCATAAGTGATCAACAAAAATTAGTGTTTGCAAAAAGATTGAATACCGGTTCCGCGAAGTCATTTCTGTCGTCGCAAAGAAATCTAAATACATACGATACGTTTAAATCTGCGTTAATTAACGAGTTTTCAGACACAGTCACGTCAATAGAAATTCATCGGCAGCTTGAAAAAAGAAAAATGCGCCCTAACGAAACATTTACTCAATATTTTAATTCCATGCGCGAATTGGCAAATAGATGCGATTGCGCTATTGACGAGTGTTCTGTTATTCAGTACGTCATAAACGGTATCGAAGGTTCCCGCTCAGACAAAATTATCCTTTATGGGACAACATCATTTTCCGAATTTAAGACAAAATTAAGAACTTACGAAACTTTTGTTAATAACATGCGAGCTAATAGATCAAATTCGTCGAATTTTCGTCACTCACCTGACAGCTTAAACCGCGGTACAGAACGACCAAACCAACAACGGAAACCCTCAAAATTTAATGTTTCTGACACAGCTAACACCCTGCAACGTTGTTTTAACTGCAATGACGTCGGACACAAGTCTAAATGGTGTCCTAATCGCTCTCGAGGCCCGAAGTGCCTAGCATGCAATCTTTTTGGTCACAAGTCGACTGAATGCGTCCGAGCTATGCGAAACGATAGTTCTACTTCACCAGCAAAAGTAAATACCGTACGTGAATTTCCTTCTGTAAACATGTGTAAGGAAGTTCTTATTTTTGACAATAAATTCCCCGGATTAGTGGACACAGGTAGCAATTTGACGTTGCTTCGACATTCTGCATGGGTACAAATAGGTTCACCACCATTATTGAATAACACTAAAGTATTGACGGGTTTCGGTTTTTCGCGAACAAACGTCATTGGTACTTTCGACTGTGATGTTACTATTGACGACCAAATTTTTCCGGTCACTATTTCTGTAGTGCCGAATGCTTGCACAAATTATGACCTCATAATTGGCTGTGACATAATACAGCAAGCAAATTTAACCATTTCCCCTGCCGGCGTAATATTTTCAAAACTTCCAACGGCATCTGATCCTGTAGAACCTCAAAATTCTATTATGTCAATTTCTGACGATTCTCCCATCTTTGACATCGGCCCGAATGTCACCAGTCAAACACGCGCTGACGTTGAGAAGCTGTTGTTGGCTTTTGCACCCAATAAAACGAAAACTGCTAACGTTGAACTTGACATCGTGCTCACTGACGACGAGCCAATTTTCCACGCACCCCGACGTTTGCCATTTGCTGAGCGTGATATAGTAGATGCACAAATTGACGAATGGGTCAAAAATGGAATTATTGAGCCATGTTCATCTCCCTACGCAAGCCAAGTGTTAGTTGTAACAAAAAAAGACGGAAAACCTAGAGTTTGCATAGATTACAGACGATTAAATCGCAAAATAGTCAAAGATCACTTTCTCCTTCCGTTGATCGAAGACATTTTAGATAGTCTTCAAAATGCCACAATATTTTCTACACTCGATTTACGAAATGCATTTTTCCACGTTCCCGTAAACGAAAAAAGCCGTCCTTATACTAGTTTTGTGACACACAAAGGCCAATATCTCTTCCGATTTATGCCGTTTGGCCTTAGTACATGTCCATCTACCTTTATGCGTTATATAAACGCCGTTTTTCGTGAACTTATTGCTAAGGGCATTGTACTCCCGTACATGGATGATGTTGTCATCCCAGCTACTAGTGAGTCTGAGGCTCTCGAACGCTTAAAAATTGTCCTTGATGTAGCCCGTGAGTATGGATTAGACATAAATTTCCGCAAATGCCAGTTTTTACACACTAAAATAGAATTTTTAGGCCATGTAGTAGAAGGCGGTAAACTGTATCCTTCCCCCTCGAAAACTAAAGCTGTCCTAAATTATCCGGATTTGAAAAATATTAAAGATGTACGCCGATTTTTAGGTCTCACCGGATATTTCAGAAAGTTTATTCCTTCATATTCTGCCATAGCAAAACCTCTTAGCGACCTTTTGCGTAAGGACACCCCCTTTCAATTCCAGGCTGAACAAAAAGCCGCATTTGAAAAATTAAAATATTTACTTTCACAACAACCTATTTTAAGTATTTTTAATCAGTATTCTCCCACTGAAATTCACTCTGACGCGTCAATAGATGGCTTGGGGGCAGTCCTAATGCAAAAATCCATGCAAGATAACTCTTTTCATCCTGTATTTTACATGTCCAAAAAGACCTCTGATAGTGAACGAAAGTATACAAGTTTTGAGCTGGAAGTCCTTGCCGTTGTTGAAGCCCTAAAGAAGTTTCGGATTTACGTTTTAGGTACTCACTTCAAAATTATCACGGACTGTGATGCCTTCGTCAAAACCTTAAATAAAAAAGATCTCAACACCCGTATCGCCAGATGGGCCTTATACCTTCAGGACTTTAACTTTACTATAGAACATCGCAACGGCTCAAAAATGGCTCATGTCGACGCACTTAGTCGTAATCCCTGTTGCATGACCATTCAGAACAGTGTTCATATTCAGTTACTTAAAGCACAGCAGACTGATGAACATATCACAGCGATAAAAACGCTTCTTCAAACCGCAGCTCATGACAACTACATCGTGAAAAATGATCTTCTGTATAAAACAGTGAATGGCAAAGACCTCCTGGTAGTTCCAGAGAGCATGCAAGCCAACATCATCAAAGCAGCACATGAACGTGGTCATTTCGCTGTTGTCCGCACAGAAGAGATCCTAAACAAGGACTATTTCATTCCACACTTAAAAGACAAAATTAAACAGTGCATCCAAAATTGTGTTACATGTATTCTCAACAACCGTAAACGTGGAAAGCAAGACGGACTGCTACACCCGATTGACAAGGACGATACACCTCTACATACCTACCATGTCGACCATTTAGGACCTCTTGCCACCACTTCCAAGCGTTATAAACATATTTTCGTGGTAATAGATGCCTTTACAAAATTTACATGGCTCTATCCAACTAAATCAACGGACGCCGCAGAAGTAATCAATCGGTTAGAAAATCAAAGATCGGTCTTCGGAAATCCATCGCGTATCATATCGGACAGAGGACCAGCTTTCACCTCAACCGCTTTTGAAGAATACTGCGCCAAACAAAACATCGTTCATATCTCCATCACGGCAGGCCTACCGAGATCTAATGGCCAGGTTGAACGCCAGAATACTACCATTATAGCTGTTCTTTCCAAATTGTCTGTTGGCAATCCAGAAAAATGGTATTCCCATGTACCCGCCTTACAGCAAATCATAAACTCGACATTCCAAAGGAGTATAAACACCACTCCATTTGAACTCCTTTTTGGCACAAAAATGAAATCTGAACACGACTCAAAAATTCTCGAACTCATCAATGACGAGGTAAAAGCTGCATTTGAACAACACCGCGACGACCTTCGTAAAGATGCTAAACAACAGATCCCCAAAGTTCAAGAAGAAAATCGCCGAACGTACAACCTTCGACGCAGGCAAGCTCCACAATTCCAGTTGCATGATCTAGTTGCAATCAAACGAACCCAATTTGGTCCTGGATTAAAACTGAAGCGAAAATTCCTTGGACCCTATAAAGTCACAAAAGTGAAAAACAATGACACATATAATGTCGAAAAATGTGCTTTCTTCGACGGTCCATCCAAAACCTCCACCTGTGCACAGTTCATGAAACCTTGGACCAGCACTGTCGAACACATAACTTGAACTGTGTTCAATATTTTTTTCTTCTTCACCGAAGGACTTAAGACTATATTGAGAAACCTTTTTTTCCCTTTACCCTTCGAATGACTTTAAAATTTAATTATTATAATTCATTTTCTTTTCTTTATTTTAGCACTTCTTAATTGCAGCATTATTCCAGTATTCAAGTTTTGCATTATATTATTCTTCCTGTGGTAATGTATAACTGTATTCTCTATATTGTTTATTTTATTAGGAGGTACTGCTCATTGTTAAACTCCTTTTTTCTAAATACATAAGCTAGTGATTGTTTTGTTGTTGTAGTGATAAGCTATTGATTTGTTTAAAAAAATAAATAAAAATAAACTGTTCTGTAACTTCAGGCGAGGTCGCCTTAGCGGTCATGATGGCCGAATGTAGGAAGTTCAATGCAAACTCCTTAGCTAACGCCGTTACATTATGTGTGGCGCGGCAGTCGCCTAGCAAGCATAACATGTTCCTTTCCTACTGCGTAATCGAGAGAGACGTTAACTGCAGCCGACGAGAGAAGACGTCTCCGTCGCTCAGTCTATCTAAGTGTTTGTAATTAATTGTCCGTGTGTAATTGTTGTTTAATAAAGTACCTTGTTTGTTAATATGGTCGTAGCCTTTTCCCCATAATATTGTGAAACAAAATTTTCAAAAAGTAATAAGTACTCAGCTGTATTCTTCAAATATATTTTTTCGCAATATTCATTGAAACGTATGCGAAATAGGACTTTTTTGTGTCAACATACAAACCATAACAACCTCTTGAATAATGGAACATGTATTCGGATTTGTGTGCTTGTTCACGAGGAACCGCTTATAAATCCACGTCAAAGAAAGGACAAATACGGGGGGGAATGCCTTGGGGGAGGACTTTTCTGGGTATCTAGCGCGTATTCACGTTACATCTGGAGAAAACCGCCCAAAACTCCCGCTAGACCGACGGCCCCGCGAGAGGACAGAACCCTGTTCCTCCACTTGAGCCATTCTTGAATAATAAAACCACGGGATAACTGAACTCTGCGCTGATAACGGATCATTAGTGCCATCTACTGATTTAAAAAAAACTCAATCATAATTTATTTATCTCATACTCCGTAATGCTGTGTTATTGCGTACTAATATTTTTATTTTTGAATAGTGATTACAGCGAATGCAAGTTATTTAATTAATGAAACTTTAAAATATTAATACAAAAAATATTATAAGCATGTAATAAAACAATAAACGCATTATTAATTTTGTGTTTAAATCAAAAAGTAGGATTTTTACATTTTTTTGAATAAAAGAAATCTCGGTAGAGAGCCCAAGGAATTATTGAAATTTGATAATATTTTACGCTCACACCAGATTCTATGCAGTTCATGAGACCGAGACCTACATTGGACATGCCCAATTTGAGCTTAATCGAATGCATCCTATAGATACTGGCGCACTTTGAAGAATTTCCGTCCATAGACATAACGTAAAAGAAGACTTTTGTTGCCCTGCCAAAAAGCTATGTGCTATACGCAGCAAAATCCACACATCTAGTGTGAGTGACCTATTAAATACATACCCAATTTGAACTTCTTAGAATGCACCATTTAGACACTAATTCATTTTAAATGATGTGCGTCGATAGGCCGTAATGTATAAGAATTATTTTTCTGCAATCGTGTGAGGAAACTATCAATTCTACACACATCAAAAGCTATGTAGATCATGTGCATGTGATCAGTGGCGTAGCGAGGAGGGGGGGTTGGGTGTCAGAATCCCCCCCCCCTAAAATTTAGCAACATCAAGAATGCGATCTTAATGTAGATTATCCGTTACATCAATGCCTAAACCCTCCCTAAAATTTTTTTCTGGCTACGCTACTGCATGTGATCTATTACATACATACCCAATTTGTGCTCAATCAAGTGCACCATCTAGACACTAGCGCATTTTCAAGAATTTCCGTTCATAGGCCATAACATACACCCCCCAAAAAAAGTATTCGAGTAAGAGATAAATTTCCTACGTTGGTTTCGTATAGTAAAAATTATTTATCATAGAATATGAATTAGGTTATGTATAAGTATGACTTTCCATATTTCTGTCAAGTTGTGCGTTTTTCAAAAACTCAATTATTATTCTCAAACCTAAAATAGGAAATTTATCTCTTACTCGAATACTTTTTTTGAAAGGTGCACATACTGGAGATGAGACGGGCTCAGCCCTAGCCCGAAAGCCCGAGACCGGGCCCGAACCTGGCTCGGGCCCTGTAATTCACGACTGCGTTCGGGCTCGGGCTCGTGAAAAATGTCTCCTTTATTGAGCATACTCCTTGAAACAGATTTTAAAAAGCGATTCATCGGAAAAATAAACGTTGATGTGATGCTAGGACTTGCAACAAAATAATTGATGGGTAAAAAGCTAGCTTTTTCATATAATTTACTAAATGGTGTGTTGTGCTATTTCATTTGCGTATGTGTGTTAAAATGCTGTTAATTACATATTTTGACCTAATTATTTACTGGTCTTTCTTAGTTAGTGTATGTATTCACATCGTATCATAAAATATTTTTTTAAGTAATTTTGTTCCTATCAACTAAAGTCTTATTTGCAAATTTCTCTAATTTATTATGCAAAATCTCTTTTCTGGACTTGTTTTAAATATAACATTTTTCAGTGTCACTATATGAGATTTATAACTTGTATTTTTCTGTATCTAAGTACATACGAATGTTTAACACTGATGTGACTACACAACAGAATTTTTAATAAAAATTGAAACATTATGGTTATTATTTGATAAATATGGATATAAAGAATTAGAAAGTACACTAAGAGTTTGCAACTATAACTATATCTGCCTTTAATTTCTATAAACGGCAAAATTTATAATATTCTATGAATGAAGTAATTGAGCTTTATTTATCTTTAGCTGAAATTTTGGGCTCGGGCTTCGAAAAATGAGCCCGTACTCATCTCTAGTACATACATCTCGTAAAGAAGACCTCAAAACGTGTAAATACACCAAAATCTCGAAGTCGAAATTTTTCATGATTACAAAAATTTCCTTTCATGGTACCTGTTCGGAAAGTAAAAATGCAAATTCTTTCACAGGATTATTATGATAAGGGACCAGATAAAGGGTTTAACAGCGCCACAGTAATCTAATTAAATATTGTCCTCAATCGCTTCTTTAGATTTTGAGGTCAAATCGCAAAAAAACAGAAATTGGGGACGTATGCAGGGCCTGATTATCACCGACAGGGGCCCCGGGCATTGGTGAATTTGGGGCCCCCTCATCTATGATTTTTGTTTTACTTTTTCATAAAATTTTGATATAAAAAAATATTTTGGAACAACCGATTTGTCCATGCGATAATAAGGCTGGACTTATGGTCACCTTAATTTAAGGTGGCTAGGGGTGAAATTCAAGTGAAGAACAATTCGACCGTTTTCCGCGTCGAACAGGGGGAACTTCGAAATATATCAATGTTTCTTATTTAACTGAAACAAACCAATAGTGTTTTGATCACGTGACAGCGCGTTTCACTTGAATCTCGCCCTAAACCGGGGCCTTCGCTATTAGTAACGGGCCTGCGCGTGTATTTCGATGAGTCATCCAAAGAGGCCTACGGATGCTCGCGTCTTCCCGTATACATCAAGCAATTTTTAAGCTTTCTGATGCTTTGAAACGTTATTAAATGCAGTTTTAAGTAGTGATTGTGTTACTAATTCAAGTACGAACTCATTAAAAGTTTCTTTACTATGATACACGCGGACATTAAAGTAAATAGATGCATGTAATTTGAAGGAAAAACAAAGTAGTGCTCACTCTCATGATTCATTATTTTAGCTTGAATTTTAATATACATGAAAAAATTAAGCTGACTTTTAGTATACATTAAAGTAAACGAATACACAAATGATACAGACATTTTTATGTATTTCTTTATACTGAATGTTTAAGTTTCACATTTTCAAAGCAGTTACAACCATTATTACTTTTAAAATAAATTTAACTAGTAGTTATTAAATTTTCATTTATTAAATATTGTTCGGTTAATATATTAACAAAATATATGACGAGGAGCTGAAATAGAATTTAAAATATTTACAATTCACGTATACAAAATTTAAGTACTCGTATACTGTTTAATTTTTAATCTTTTGTAAGGCGTAGGTATCAGAAGAATGTTTGCTATAATTATAAGTACAACCTGTGCACTGAAGGTCCTTGGTATTTACATGAAAAATAATGCAAATTAATTTAACGATAAACATTTAGAATGAATTACAAAATAAAGGGTGTTCCATAAATTGTAGTACGAACTTAAAGGGGAGATAATATATCAAAAGGATTAAGAATAACGTAACAGTGTATGATAAAACACGTTTGTTAACCGTTTTTATTTTGGTTAGTTCAAATGAGTTTATTTATCGAAAATTTTACCATTCGAAATGAAAATGATTTATAATTTTCAGTGTTAGTTCCATATACTTTTTCTTCTCCAAAGAAAAATTATAAATTTTAGAAAACCATACTAGGAAATACCACTAATATTACAACACCTTTTTTTTAAGTTATTATTAACTGGCGATTGAAAACAAATGCTTTCGTCCCTGCATTGCTGTATATTAGGGTTATAGCTTTAAAAAAAGAAAAAAAAAACCTGCTCCACGGACTTTGAATACAAATTAAGATAAACTAACAGCTCTAGGACTTGAAAAATTTCAAGATCCTTTTTTCACAAGTTGCGCTAAACACTGTAATAAACTAAAAACAAACGATCTCTGAATTAATTACTTTTTATTATAGCCATTATCTAAATGGAACTTCGAATTTGAGTATGATGAACGCTTATACAAAATATTAACTTCAATTTAAGTTTCTACATAAACATGTGCAAAAATTAATAACATATTTTACAGTACTTCTGCACTGAAACCAATATCACACATTTAATTACATTTATAATAAATGATAAATGACATTTTCAACTGAAAGATTTAAACAGATAAGAATGTCTAACTAGTATTACAACGCACGCTTATTTACTAGAATAATAAACTACCCAAGTTAAACGATTTCAGATTAAAATGATTTATAAATAACACATGAATATTAATTCACAAAACACGCTTTATATCCTATAAATTTGTAGAATTTCTAAATACAAGTGTACACTTACCTTTACATTCAGAACTTAAAGTTCGAATCCTATGATTGAATTCGTTGATTTATTTCCATAAAAAAAGCGCAATCTTCAAAAAATTATTACCTACATCTAAAACACATTGTCATTAAATCATTATGACAAAACTATAACAAAATTGTTTTTTAATGATAAAATAAATTAACGTTTATAATCCCAAATCGCATACAATCGAACAGCGCAAATGTAAATATTAGGCCTCAATGTTTCACTCATTTCTTCCGGTGGCAACGAAGAAGCAGGCCCGGTTGCTAATAACGACGGCCCCGCCTAAACTCCCCAATTTTCGAGGACAGTCCCCAATTACAGGATTTCTCTCACTTTGTCCCCAAAATGTAAAACAAGAATCGGGGGCAAAATTTTAATTAAAATAGTTATTTTCTCCTAATTAAAATCAATCTTGGTTTTTTAAAATTTTATGAATGTTAAAAATTCTTAACGTAGATACTCAAACGTTTATTTGACAAAAACATTAAATTTATAACCAATTTTTATTTCAGTATTGGGCACATTAGTATGATGTCCCAAATATCACATTGATTAAGACATAGGCTAGTGCTTGATTTAGGCACAATCGGCTGTCTCCGGTAAAATTGAATTTTCACGTGAATCACAAATCACATACTGTGATTCGTTCACGAATTTACCGGGATGTAATCTTGGTTGATTTTTCAAATTTGAATTACATAGTTAGTGCAATTTAGTGTAAATGTAAACCGAAGTAGTTGTACTACGTTCGGAATCGGAAGGTATAACACTTTTTGTTGCTTTCTACGTGATTACGTATTACATAAGAATTTTAACAGGTTGTTTTCAGGTTGAAATGTTGTTTTCATAATAAAAGGGACACCGAAAATTTTGAAGGTATCGAGTTCCCCAAATTACGAGGTGAAATAAGAGGGTTCAATTCAATTGTTAAGGGAAGCACATTTATTCGAAATATGAAGGTTACACTGTGAATGAAGGAAAGAAAAAAGAAATTTGTTAAAATTCACATATGCAAAAATGTTATTTTGTAATTTAATGTTCCGAATAACCATTAGCGTTGCCCAGTTTTTCGTCATGCTTGAGCAAATCCTAAGTGACTGGTACTGTTTACAAAATACGAAGGTTTTTTTACGTTTTTGGCATCTTCTTGGCTCATAGGAAAGGGCCATTTCGATGGTACTTTTCCGTTATCTCGACACCACTCAAATTTGGTGATTTTTTTGTTTTTCGCCAAGTATCTACAAAATTTTTTTCGCCAAGTAGCTACGAGCGTAATTTTTTGTGGCGATTTTTTTTTTGAGGGGGAGGGGCATGTAATGCCTGAAAAACAACATTAGCAAATGTAAAAAATAAACAAAATTATACATAAGACTTACCACTCAAAACGTCGCCATAAACGTTTAATACATACAAAATATCCAAAAATGACAGATATTAAAAAAAGAAAAAACATTGATTCCTCCTTGGAATAAGAGCAAAAATACAATAACTATGCAACAACATTAAACATTCCAAAGGTTAAATCCACCCCCATCCCTCACAGAAGCCAATGCACCCTCAAATGATTAATTTAAGTATTTAATTTATGCACAATGCATAAAAGATGGTAAAACTTCAAACTTTTGGAAGTAGACAACGCCCTCATCGGATGTAGGCAAATCCCACATATTCATATTTCAATACAATTCAAACAAAAGACAATTCCAATGCACTAACAAAACATTCAACTACTGCAAACTCAATTCCTTAACTATAAAATATTAAACTTTGAGTAAAATACTTACCAAAATAAACATGTCCAGCAGTACAGCTACAAAGAAACTTCTAGAAAAAACACCATTATTTGGCTCTTATTCTAAGGAGGAACGACTGTCACACTAGACGAAAAATACGAAACTAAAATGAAAATGGCTCGCACACTACTACGCAGGAGGAACACATTTGCGTATGAATACATAACACAGTCGCGGATTAGTACAATCAGTGCGCTGCATAATAGATTTTGCTTTCCTTTTGAAGCAGTAGCGCTTGTACTACGCATTAAGAATCTGGGTTACCAAAAAAAATGAAGATCGCCGCACAAACGAGGATGGGTTACCAGAAAATATAGTCGCCAAGCTTCGCCCTCTCCTACCGGAAAAAAATCGCCAAATTTGGCTGGCTACGAGATAACGGGAAAGTACCACGGTTTGTAAAGCATTGTGCAACATTGTGAACTAATTAATGACAACCAGAAGAGAAAGACACGTTTTTGATAGGAGTGGATAGGAGAAGCATGGAGGTGTGGTAGAAGCGAGTTTGAATGAAGGAATTAAATTTAGAACAGCTTTAGTATAGGTCCTTTTTGGCGATTTTTTGATTTGGCGACAAAATCTTGTCGCCAACCCAAGTTTGCCTTGCGGATACCAATTGTAAACAATATGGCGGATCGGATGGCGCTGGTTCCGAGATCGTCGCCGTTAATTTTGCTATGATTTATTTTAATGGCTTTCAAATATTTTTATGAAAAAAAAATTTAAACAGATAACCACTTTACTGGTACATATAGATTCGGTTTAATAAAATTTAATTACTTTTCTTTTTATGTGAGGGGGGGGGGAGCTGTGCCCCCTCAACCCCCCCCCCCCTTCTCTTTTTAGTAGAATAATTAAATAATGCAAACAAATAATATTCTAAAGACAATACCTCACATAAATAACAAATAAAAAACACAAAAAATTAAAATATATTTTAGCATAATAAAGACACATAAAACATTATTTAATACGGCGGATTAATTAGTTAAAATTTTTTATTTGGGAATACCTTATTCCCCCGTACACGATATATATTTCGGTTACACACATAACCATCTTCAGTCGTTTCTGGAGCTCTCACTAATGGCGGCTTCTTTTTATATCTTCGTCGTTCTTCTTCTTGAAAGTTCGATGCATGACGTCGTCCCATGATTGGTCGATTGTATGAAGCGTATCGTTGATGCTGCCCTCTGTCGTCAATATTTCTAAGCTCTCACGAATGTAGGCATATACACTATTTTTAAAGTTGGCTATTTTTTTAATATTTTTAAAACCAATGGTAATGGGCTCTTTCAAAGCAAGACGGGCTAGGACCCTAGCCCGTCTTGCTTTGAAAGAGCCCATTACCATTGGTTAGCCCATTACCCCGAAATATATATCGTGTACGGGGGAATAAGGTATTCCCAAATAAAAAAATTTTAACGTATTAAATAATGTTTTATGTGTTTTTATTATGAGAGCATGCTGGTTTTACGTTATAAGCCGGTGGATGTTAGGGACATTTCTGAGCGGTTAATTAAAAAAAATAAAGGTAAGTGCTTTTCTTCAACGAATCTTTGCAATGTTTAAGGTTTTTAATGTGAATTTTAAATTGATATATGTGTTTGCCGAGTTTATATTTGCTGTACAACTAGGTTGCTTAATCCTCTGTAGTTTTTTTTAGTTAAAAACGGTCCACTGTTTGCTCATTTTAAATTGCCTGTTACTGAATTTGCAGACATTTTTTAGTTTAAATATGGATGGTGTATTTTGTTTTAATGCTTTTGTTAGTGGAATATATGTGCAATTTTAATGTGTTAAAATACTTTGCTGATCGTGCAAAATGGTTGGCGACAGTTGCTGGGGCTTGGCAACCGCCAAGCTCCAGTGACTGTCACCGTGTTGAGGGGCACACCATGGGGTGCACACCATTTTGTATGATTTTACCCTGACAAAAATCTTGCCTCTCAAATTGAACAGCAGTCTTATAACTGACTTTAAAAAACCTATTACATTTAAAAACGACACGTACAAAGCATATTTTCAAATAATTTTTGGTATAAAAGCCTACTTCTCAATCTCTGTTTCAGTAGTAAAAAGTTGTTTTCCCCCACGTACCTGCCACCAGCAACTAGGGGCCCGATTCAAACGAAACAGAGTTCTATTGTTTTCCGTTGCGATTGCAGAAATTTTCGACTGATTCCTATGTTTCCTGTTCAAGTGAAACCTGTCTATTGCTTTTGGATCACGTGACATTGCGATCAGTGTTTTGCTATTGCTTTTTCAAAAGCGATCGTTTTCGAGAACATGGCGGACGTACTGTTGATAAGAAGATTACATACAAAGGCGTCGTGTACCTCGTTATTTAAAATTACGAAGCAATCCGTTGGAATTATCAGACAGGGAATTTTGCAAAAGATTTAGGCCTGCAGAAAGCTGAATTTTCTGGCAGAACAGAATTTCTGTAAGGTTTATTTTCTGTCTGTCCTTGAGTTCCACTCTAGCAGAAACTACGATGCAGGCGCCATCTACAGTCCTTATTTTAAATCGTTTATTGCTCGGTGCGTTTGATGATTGAAACAGCGCTAAAAAATACATGAATAACGAATAATTTCGCGCTAAAATAAGCATCCTAGCAACCCTCCTAAACAAATACAAATATTCATACTATTATATTAAGGATGTCTTTGATTGTTAATTATATATCAGAACATAAAATATATAGTAATTCTACCCCTCCATTATAATTATAAACAGCTTCTCTGCTACAGAAAAATAAAATGTAGTAAGGAAACTAGAGAACAATTATCTACTCCTATACTATTATTAATAATTTTCTAAAAAAAATCTTCATAAATTAAAAATGTATTTCCATGTTTATAACCATACAAAAAATATTAACCTAAACCAGTTAAAATTTTAAAACATTAACCTACAATACTGTTGGGGGGAAAAAATTAAGACACAGCCTGTTGTCAGTTGCAGCTCAAACATAAATAAATAAACAGTTAGTTGTCACCATTAAGTTAAAAGTTTTTTCCAGAGAAAGATGCGATTTTTTTATTGGTTAACAGCGACTTTCTATGTCACCGGAAGTTGCGTTTTCACTCTGTGGCAATAAAGTTTCGATCTAGCAAACCTGTAAGTTCGATCGCCTATTTTGTTTCACTTTGAATTAGTGATGTAACGAATATTCGGCCACTATTCGGTAAACCGAATATTCAGTTGGCCGAATATTCGGTAGGCCGAATACTGAACAGGTATTCGGCCGAATACTTGTGGCCAAATATTGCTACATATTCGGCTCAATAATTTCAGAAAAAAGAGAAAAATATTTTCTTTAATGCATTTACAAATAATACTGCTTAGTTATACCTCAATGAGTTAATCTCATATAATAAAATATCCTAATTCATTGAATTTTAAGCTGAATGAAACATAATCTAATACAATAATACTATTACAGAAATGCAGACTTTTCTACTTATTGACACTAATTGACTTGATTTTTTTATTTCTTTATTGGGTAGGGGTAGAAGGAATTTTTTCAGATCCTTAATTACAAGCATAGTTTTGAAAAGCTGCTAAATATGTTTTGCTCAGAGTCTGTAAAACCCAAAGCATGATGTGATTATGTATAGTTACCAGATTAATGACATTTAGCATAGCATACTTATTAAATTATGAATATCTCAAAATATAATTATGCTGTTATAAGTGTTTAAGTTTGTAAAAGATATTTTATCATGACCAATATTTTTTTTAGTTTTACGGATAATCAGGGTTGGCTTTTTACCAGTAAAAACTGGTTTTTACCAGGGCATGGTAAAAACTAGGTTTTTACCGATAAAAACCTGGGAAAAAGGGGTAAAAACCTAATGATACAATAAACTCCCCGAGTCATAAATTGTATATTAATGCTATTTATAAAACTGTATTCTCATGTAATTAATGTGGATATATCATCATCAGGACATCATGATGATGCAAACTACATTATGTGATTGTGCAAACTACATTATGTAACAAATAATATTTGTAAGCATTTAGTTTTTATTAAAATGATTAAGATAAGTTAAGTGTAGTAAAAGTATATTTGCAATTTTCCTTTAAGTAAAAATTATTAAACTAGCCTGCATTACATAATTGTAATAAATATTGTAATGTGCCTTCTCATAATAATAGTTTTAATAAGTTTAATAATGATAAATGTACATTATCTATAAATTTGTATTTCTTGTAAGATGAAAACATGGATGAAAGTTTTCTGTGTTTATTATATTCCTTAAAATGAACTATTTTCGTATAGCATTCTTTTACTTACCAAATCAGACACTGAATTAGGTGAATATTGTTATATAGAAATGGAAATAGTGATATTAAATGTCATGAACTTTTATCCCAGAGAAAATGAAAAAATAGCAGGGTATGAACTTGGCACCTCCCACCATCCAGTTTCGATAGCAGAACCTCTCAGCCATTGATGGAGAGATAAATCTTCAAAAAAGGTGACAAAAAATAGTCAAATTATTAAGTTTTTCTCAAAGGTTGTAAAAACCCTGGTAAAAACATGTTTTTCCAAAGACGGTAAAAACCGGTAAATACCGTCCAACCCTGCGGATAATATACTGTTGTTTGTTTTTAAGTACCTACAAATAATATAAAAGGAATTTTAATTAATCTTTATTTAGTATTTAATTACAAAATTCAAAAGCAATATTTCATTTACAATTAAAATGAAATTTTAAAAAATGCAATATTCGGCCGCCAAATATTCGGTATTCGGCCTAAACTATGAGCCGAATATTCGGTATTCGGCCTGAGCTATTGGCCGAATATTCGGTATTCGGCTATTCGGCCAAATCACTATTCGTTACATCTCTACTTTGAATACACTTTTGCGATTGCTTGTAAAAGCGATCGAACTTCCAGAGAGAAAACAATCGTTTTCGAGGCCGACCAATCGCGTTTCGTTTGAATCGGGCCCTAAAAGGGGACTATTTGATACTATTTTCAGCAAAAGGCAACTATGGCGACTATTTTCTTTGAAAAAGGCCTAAAAGTGACAATTTAAAGAAAATGGAAAAAATCCTACTTTCTTTAACACAGAGACCAATTTTATTGTGAAGTTGTAGATTTCAAGGTTCAGAAATAGTTATGAGCAGCCGCTTTGGGAAATACAAATAAAATGTATCGATAAGTGCTTTACATATATCGATGTTACATTACATATATTGAAGTTCTGAATTTGTCATGAATTTGACGTTCAAGAGACTTTTCCACGGAATTTCTCATTTTTGTTTATTTTAAGATTACCGAATATCCGGCCTTTCCACTCCCAGACCCCTTTCCCACCATTTAGAAGTGTTTCACGAGTTAATTTTATGAAAAGCATAAAAAAAGCCCCCTCCTATGCTTTTAGTATAAATCATTTAAAATGTCGCTTGCACAGTAAAAATCATCAAAAATGTTCCCACGTTATTTTACAACTTAGGAATTTCGAAAGCTGGCAAGTTGATGCTTTCTTAGTGGCACGTTCTAGCCTGCACAGATGCAGTTAATGAGAACAGATTTGCAAGTTGCCCTTTGAAAAAGATACTAATCACGAAGCTAGAATGGTTGGATAATACTCGAAACTCCCTTATCAGCACTTCCAAATTCCTTTTAAAATATTATTACTATATCACATGCTCTTGGTAACTAACGGTATTAGCATGCTACTTTTTGGCTACTATTTTTGGATAAAGGATACTATTTTTATGTATAAAGCTACTAAAGCAACTAATTTCAACACTAAAAAGTGGTGGCAGCCCTGCCCACGAAAAAAGACTGTGAAAACACTTTTTCTGGTCAATGATGTCCTGAAAGTTCCTTTTAGCTGTATGAATTTCTAATAAGCGAAAAAAAAAAAAAAATCCATAATTCAACTTCGGAAATTTCAATAACATTCAGATATTCTTTTGTGAAATGGCAAACAAATATAAAATAGCAGCAAACAATAACAAAATGTGTGTGTCAACATTTTTTATAAAGCACTTTAATATACTTGCACGTTTTTAAATACGTTTTTACTTATTTATCTTAATTACTAAAACGAATTTGATGAAGTCTTACGACACATTAAAATGTCAAAAAATATATCTTGATCTAACGAAGCTAAGCTGACAACTCTTTGGGGGGGGGAGGAGTCCAGACCCCTTGGATCGAACCCTTCTGTGCACCACTGCCGTAGGCAGATGCCCTTCATGTAGGCTTGCCATAGCATTTAAATCCCCATAGTTTGACTAATCAGTTTCAATTGTCTAATCAGTTATTCAGTGAATTGATTATACGTTGCTTTTTTACTTTAATTATTTGAAATGCAGTGATATTTTTGAAAATAAAATGCATCTGTGTGATGAGTGTTATGCATTCTATTTGGCATGTATTTAAATGTATATTTTTAAAAATATCATGTTTTTCTTTCAGGTTCAAAATATTTTAGGAGAGTCTTTTTACAGCTTTCTGGCCATTTTTTGTCTAAGTACTGAAAGATGTTACTTCTTTTGGTAGGGAAGTTTCCCAATATTTTTAAAAAAGTTATTAACTTTTAATTACAGTCTGTAATGAGAAAGAAAAATGCAGAAGTGGCTTTATTTAAAATTTCTGAGTAAATGGCAGTGTAAAATTTTTTCTATCGTGGATGCTGAAGATATGTTTTAATAATGTTTAAATATATATTTATTTATGCAATGAGCTGAAATTATGAAAAACAAAGTGCTGATTTGTCACGCCAGTCTTAAATTGAGGCATAAAATGTATTACTTTGATAATCATTATGTAGATTATTTAATGATTTGTTTTTGAAATGTCATTGAGAAAAGTATATATTATTTAATTATCTATTCAAATGTCACTGAGCAATAATTAATTAAAAGTGCATTTATATGATTTTGCTCCAAGATAAATTACTGGCTAATGATGCTAGTCTTGTTTTGAAGTATGAAAACTATTAGTGTGATGTTCATAAATTATTTTGTATGAATTATTTAATTGAGGTATTGAAGAAAAGTTTTAAAAAGTGCATTTACCTAGTTTTGGTCTGAGATAAACTACTGCCTAGGGATACTAGTCTTGATTTGATACATGAAACGCATTACTGTGATAACTATAAAAAATTATTCAGTATAGAATTTTTAATAATTTATTTTTGAAGTTTGATCGAGGAAAAGTATATAAAAAAAACATTTTCTAATTTTGTGATGCCATTTTGATTTATGGTGCAGAAAATATTTCTGTGATACACCTGAATTTTTTTTAAATGTGTATTGGATTTTTTTTTAAGCATCCTTAATTGAAAGTACAAAAATGAATAAAACATGCATGTATGCCACATGCAACTTATGCTTCAAAGAATGCTCCGAAGAAGAACTCATGGAGCATGTTCGTAGTCACATAAAGCACAATGCCACTTCTGACCAGAGTTACAAGGAAATCGGGTTCAAATTTCAAATGGAAGACAATGTCCCAAAACGCCTTGAATGGGACCAATGTCATAAACTTTTAGCTCATGAAAATAACCTTAAAAAACATCTAGAGAGCCCCATTATGGAGAAAAGCTATGCCTGCGACAGATGTGGGAAACTGTTTGCCTTAAAAGCTCAACTTAAATATCATATCCGCAGCCATGTCAAAGATTTTGAGTGTATGTTGTGTGAGAGCTCTTTCAATTCAGAATGTACACTGAGACAACATTTGTCCAAGCACACTGGTGAAAAACCTTTTGCATGCAGCACATGTGATGCACGTTTTTCTTCTCAAAACTACTTGAGGCGCCATCAGCGTACACATGCCCCCATTTCATACCGCCACATTTGTCAAACGTGCCAGCAGCCCTTTCGCACAGTCTCGAGCCTGAGGACGCACCAGCATGTTCACACCGGCATCAAACCGTATCTCTGCAGCATATGCCAGGAATCCTTCACGCAGCGGCACAACTTCAACGACCACATGAACACTCACACTGGTGAGGCGCCTTATTCGTGCGACACGTGCGGCGAAAAGTTCCCCAAGAGAAAACTCTGGAGGTTCCACCAGGCGATCCACAGCGAGTGCTACAGGTGTGATGTGTGCAAGAAGATATTTACGCGCAAAGACAGGCTTGATGATCACGTCCGGATTCATACAGGAGAAAAGCCCTATGTTTGTGATATTTGCAAGAAGGCATTCCTCAGGTCGGCTGGCCTGAGCCTGCATTCCTTTGTGCACAAAGGTGAGAAGTGCTACCAGTGCAACGTTTGTCAGAAGCAATTTGCTCAAAGTAGGTATTTGCGACGCCATATTCGAACCCATCTCCGTAACGGAGAATGTGAGAACCTCATCAAAATTCCTAAAAGTTCTGATAAAGGTGGTGATGGTGTTCTAAATTTGGATGAGGTTATTCCTAATGTTCTGGGTGCAGACAAGTCTCTCAGAGATGTTTCAGATACGGATATTTCTGTTAAAGGTGTGTTGAAAACAGAGAAGTCTGTTATGGATGAGATGAATGCAGAAAATTTTATTTGGTCTGTTTTGGACACAGATATTTCTGTTAAAAATGAGTTGAATTCAGAGAATTCTGTTATGGATGAGATGAATACAGAAAATTTTATTCAGTCTGTTTTCGACACGGATATTTCTGTTAAAAATGAGTTGAATTCAGAGAATTCTGTTATGGATGAGTTAGATTCAGGAAATTCTATTAAGTTTGTTTTTGATACTAATGATTCTGTTTTGGATGCTTTGAATAGAGATATTTCTGTTAAAGATGAGTTGGACAGAGAAAATTCTATTAAGTCTGTTTTTGATACTGATTCTGTTCCTGTTGCTTTGAGTGCAGATAATTCTGTTATGAATGAATTGGGTACAGAGAACTTTGCTCGAGATAATTTGTGTACAGAGAATTCTGTTTATGGCTTTTTGAGTGCACAATCTTATCGCGATTTTTTGAATTCACACAGAGATTTTTTTGGTATAGATCTATAGATTAGACCGCTTCAGTTATTTAATATTTGTTAATCCGCAGAAAGGATTAATTCTTTGACTGTGATTCAATGTGTAATTAATTTCTGTTATTCTATTGGGATGTTTAGCAAAATAATGTGTTTTATAAATATAATATAAATCAAACATGTTGTTAATTGAAATCAAAAATTTTGGTACCAAGCTTCTGATTAAGGTGATGTTGATTAATCAGGTATCTTGACTTATGGATGATTGATGTACAGATTTATATTTATTTATTTTCTTATATGTTTAAACTGTGATAGAGGTCTGTTCCTTAAAGCTTAGAAAGAATAAAATCTGCTGTGTTTATAAAACAAAGTTGATCTGAATGCAAATACCATTTCAGTTGCTTTAAATATTTCTTATTTAAAAAATGTAATAATGGTTATAACACAGGGGGAAGAAGAGGGATGAGGGGGAGTTACAGAATCAGGAGTAGATTAAAAAAAAAAATTCTGCAGTATTTCTTTTTAAAAAATTTGCCTTAAAAGAGTTTCAAGGAGAGGAGTAAGGGATGCCATTTTCTTCTTCTGTTGTAAGCTTTAAATTTAACAATAACCAGTAAATTTATAAATTCTGCTCCTCTTCAGGTCCATTTTACAAATAATAGTTTGTAAAATGGACCTGAAAATTAAAATACTGTCAGGTGTGACACACATGTAGTATAGTATATATATTATCCATTTGCTTTTTCCTTCTCTCTTTTCAAAACAACAATACTTGCAAATATCTCCCCCATTTTTATTTTAAATGTATTCTAGTTTTTTTGGAATTACATGATTGTCGTTATTACACAATTCTTTCAGTTATCTTTATTGAATGATTAAAGAACCAAGATGGTTTTTATATTAACTGAACTGGTAGATAAAACTTGAGTTAATCTGAAACAAAAACATTTAGTATACATAATAATGAAAAAGGAAGTTTGATACGCATTTTAATATTTTATTTTGACTAGGGCAATAAAATTCAAACCATGCAGCATGCACAACTAGTGGGCATGCAGTATAAGTAATTCAGCCTCCTATGATGTGTTTTTATAGACAGATTTAATGAAAGTATTTTAATTACTGAAAATAGTATTCTAACTTAAATATATCCTAAAAAGAGAAAAGCTTATCTAATATGCAGGGGAAGAAAATATTATTGATATTATTAACAAATAGTCGTTATAAAGTGTTACTTTTTTAAAACATTTTCCTTCCCTTAGGTTCAATGTAATGCTTGGATTATCTAGTCGTGATATAACTAGTCTTTAGAGTTGACTGTATATGAAAATTTTATTATACTTGAAGTGATTTAACTCTTAAAATATTTTATAGTTATTCATTAAAATCATATTTTTAATACTTTTTTCTTAAGTATTTGATCATAGTGAATGTTTTTTAAAAAATGTGACCTGATTAATTTCATTGCTATATTGCTGCAAATGGATTTAAATTTCTGAAACTGTTTCATGTTCAGTAAAACTTTTTCATCAGAAGCTCTGGTTAAACATTCAATCTAGTAATGTAATTACATTTGTTTAAATCAGAATTGCTTCTACTAATATATATTATTTGTTTCACAATCTACATTTAGTAATATGTTGTTTCACTATTAAAAATATATCGCACAATCTATTTTCTCATGTCATTGTTGAAGGAAATTCTACCACTGTAACCAAAGCAGTTTGCTTAAGTATTTGATTTAATATCATTGATATATTGCTGCAAATTTGTCTCAGTATATTGTGTTATATATCATAATTTCTTTCCATCAAAAGCTCTGATCAAACATTAATTCTTGTCGTGTAATTAAGTTTATTTATGAAGCATTCCTTCTTCTCATTTATTATATTTATTTTGTACAATTAATAGTTTAATGTACTGTTTTGTTATTAAATATATTGCATAGTCTTCTTCCGCCCCCCCCTCTCCTTATGTTATCAATAAAGGACAAGCACTTCTAGTCATGTAATTATATTTCTTTATAACACATTGTTCCTATCTACTATGTAATGTTTATTTCATAATGTACATTTAATAATTAAATTTATTTTTTGTTATACAATCGTCTGATTCCTCATGTTATAGATACAGTTCAACATTAACCAAATCAGTTATCTCTTATGAGTATCTCTCTCTCACAAACTGAAGGAATCAGTGATGCTCAATAGGCAAATTTTGATACTGAAATAAAAATAATATTTATTATTATTATTATTGAAAAGTACTGTTTTAAATATTTCTTAACATTTTTTATCCTAAGCAACTTATTTGAAGTTAATTAATTTTAATTTTTGATGTTCTTTTGGAATTAGAATTAGTTATCTTGATTATATACAGAATGTATTGTGAAAATTCAGAAAGATCTTGATATAGTGAACAGTAAGGGGGGATCCAAGAACAATTCAAGGGGAGGTTGTAATGATTATATAACAGCGAGGTTTTTTTTTAATGAAAGATGGGTCATTCTTTTTTAATTGTGGTAAAGATTCCTCTTTTGTTACAAACATTGCTTACAAGCTTGGTTATAAAATGCTTTGATGGAGCCCAGCTTTCTTTAGAATTCTTTGTTTAGAATTAAAAAATTCTCCAGGTTACTTGGAAGCTAGCAGCTAAAATTTCAAAGAGTGATTGCTACATGGTATTAGGTGTACTGGAAAGTACTGTCCTTTTTTACATAAAATTCGAACAGATAATTTTTTAACAAGTATTGATTGACAAATAAACTAAGTATAGGACTCCTGTTTGATAAATTTTAAAGTGAGAATTTCATGGATTTTTCTTTCTTTCAAGAAAAATAGCCACCTTGACCTCTTTTCACGTCTACCCTCCTTGTTGGATCCTATTAGATATGTTCTGAAATCATTTTTAAGGTATTCGTGAGTGTTTACTTTACAGCAAGAATTTTATGGATATCTCTTTTCTTTTTCAAGATCATCGCAGGATATGCGGAAAAAGACTTTTATCAGTTGCTAACTCTGGAAAATGGTCTCCAATCTAGCACCTATACTCTAAAAAACTCACACACGTGCCAAATTTCGTATTATTATTAGCTTCAGTAGTTCTGGCTAGGCTAAATATTGACCAGGCCCGGACTGGCCAGGGCGTCCGACTGTCTGCAGACGGGTGGGCCCCCGCCCTTGGCAGGCCCTGTTTTTTCTGTTTGAGCGGCCCCCAAACAGAAAAAAAAGTGCTATACTGATAGCACTTGAATGAAGTTTGACATATAAAAAATTTTTTGCAGCTGCAATTGCGCCCCAGAAGAGTTTAAAACACTTCATTAAATGTAGCTCTCAAAAATTTTTGAGTGAGGTTTCCGAATGAACAAGGGATTAATTAATATGAATGACGCATAGTAATTAATAGATCATATTTTATTAATGCATTAATTATCAATCTTAATTAATTAATAATAACACCATACCTCCCCCCCATACCCCGAAAGTTAATACATCCTATTATTTATACATCCTATTATCAGGTTATAAAATAACCCGCCCCCCCCTTCTCTTGAGACGGGCGGGTCCTACCCTCCCAGTCCGGGCCTGATATTGACATACGACAATATCGACAAAAGGACATTACTTTTCGACACACCACTTCTTGCATCTGTGGGTAAAACTCGCAAATAATCTCAGACTCTTGACAAAAATGAGCGTGTTTTCCAAAATAAAGTTCTAACCATGGGCGTCGGCAGAAAAATTTCCAGGGTGGGTCAAACTGTGGAAGTACTAGCAGTCAGTGGGCGGGGGAGGGGGAAGGAAGTGATAAAATCGATCTGAAACAAAATTTCGTGGTGGGCATATTAATTCGTCGTGAAAATTTGGATGGCCAATAACAGAAAAATTGGTAGAACTGCTTTTTTCCTCCCCGACAAAATGCGGCGTAGTTTCTAAAGTCCTTTCCCATAAGAAAACGGAATGTGAAGCAGCGCCTGCTTGGGATAGAGCTTGAGAGGTCCACAGCCTCTCTCGGCTGGACTGCTGTAAAATTGTGTACGCAAATGGGAACGTAAAATCTGTTTGTGACTCCAACGTCCTCCGTGTTCAAATAATACCTCTGAGCCGATCCAGGTGCTAGGTCTCTTATCTGGATTTTGTTACACTCGACCTAAATCGGTCCCCGATACCGTAGATTGGAGACCCCGAGCATTAGGACTCTCTGTCACTGGTAGGAATGCCTTGAGCAGAGGACATACTAATCGGTTCTAATGTATATTCACGTGGAGAAAACCGCTCAAAAGTCCTCACCGTTAGATCGACAGCCGTGCGGTAGGCCAGAATTCAGGGGCTCTACCACGATGTTATCGGAAAATAACAGTGACGGATAGTTCTCTCTCCCGGATAGTCCAATTCCACGGATAAATAGCTGCGACCCTCCATTTGGTGCTTGCACGATGAGTGTCGAATAAAAGAAGTGAGTATTTCTGTACCTGCTCGGTTAATCTCGACACTGGGACCGATCAACAAATCGAAACACACGTATTTTTCTCCTTTTTCTTAAACAAATGCATTGTCTTCAGAATTTTCGAGGGATAGGGAGAAATCGATCAGGGAAAGAGTGCGCTTTTTAACATTTAGGGAGAGTGAGCCTTACCAGGGAAATGGTTTCTTTTGTTGGAGTGCTTAACACTCCATAATACACACTATAAAGCACCTATCCATCTTCTACTCTTCGTTATCGGAATGCAAGTTTTCGCTTTCATCTGACCTGCCGGAAAAAATAGCATTATTTTCGATAGTGAATACGGCATCGGAACGTTTCCGACACCTTCGGAATCAGACACATCGGATATTTCTCGGATTGTGGCGTCATGAGTCGGGAAGGCTTAATTTAGCCGGTACGGAAAGCTTTCTGATACTACCGTGGTAGAGCCCCTGGACTTTCTACTAGGGCCATCTACCAGTGTCCGGTGTCGTATTCAATCGACTACTGGTAGCTCTTAACTTTACTTAAAAAACGCTTTACTTAAAAAATTTTTACAAAAAAAAGCAACAAAATTATACAATTATACTACATTTCTTGAAAACTTTTAATCCATTTTTTTTTAGTGAAAAGTAACAGGACAACACATTACCCCCCACCCCCCAAAAAAAAAGTGACATCGGTTAATCCACTAGCACTTCTATGAAGAAGTGGGAAGCAGAGCAGGACAAAAAGTAAGGTGAAGAAAAATCGGCACATTGTATGTTAGAGTGAGTAAATTACATAATGCACACTTAATTCAAACGAGCGAAATTCGATCAGTCGGAGTGAATATTCGATCCTCTCCGTACTTGAAAGTGCACTTCTCCTTTACGAGCGTTTTCCGATCACTGAGCAGAGCAAAATTTTCAGGGCGAACGTTATCAGTATTTTGGGAGACAGAAAGCGAGGTGTGGAGTATTTAAAGAGCATTTTTGCGTTACTACTGTGGGCTTCGATGTAAAAAGGTCGATACCGACAATTTTTTCTTTCACTCCCTCTTTGATCGTTATTTTCGCTCCTTTGAATTAAGCGTGTACTGCACTACTTTAAACATATTCCATAATCGGTACATTTACGAAAAAAAAAGTAATTTTAGTCTGTTTTTGCTTTATGCATGGGCCCCAGTATGGTCGAGCGGATATAGTCACTGAGCGTGGTAGATGGCTGAAGTGTGAAGTTCCCGGGTTTGGGCCAATCGCTCCGCCATAACTCTAACGGCTGCGTTTTAAGCGGTTTTCACCAGAAGTTGAATAAGCGTAAGAACCCCTTAAAAAGTCCTCCGCCCAAAGCACCGCTCCTTAGTCAAATAGCACTCGAGCACCGTTGCCTTAATAAACAGTACAATACAGTACTTGCATTGTGTATGCTCGTACAGCATACCTCTTTCGGAATTAGCACTCTTGGGGAATTTTCCGAATTTCAATTAAAAATAAAATAAACCTTCATTTATAGAGAAATAAGGTACAATGGGGATCAAAAGTAGCGTTCATAATACGCTGGTTGTTCAAATTAGAGGGTTTTCAGAATGCAAAGAGTTCATCTTATGCTAAGTCAACGGAGTTTCGCCGGAAACGTCGGAATGTGTTCATAATACCGGGGTGTTCACATCAGAGAGCGTTGTATACTAGTTTAATAACTAATTGAAACGTGAAATGATAAAATGATGTTTCAGGCGAAGAATTAAACTTTTATGTTAAAGTGAAAAATGTAGAAGTTAATTTTAAAGCAAATAAGATTACAATTGTACAAAAAAGGTTATCAAAAAAATATCGGTCAAATGATGTAAGGAGTTTTACATAATTTAAAGGCTGTAGTTTGAAAGTTTAATTTGCGTGATGCACAGTGAAAATATGCAGTTGTTAGGTAGATACGTTTGATGATTGCTTGCACGCCACCCTCTTTCTCAACCATCACAGAACATGCGTCCTAACCCTCACTGTAAAAAAAAAAAAATAAATAAATAAATAATAATAATAATAATAATAATAATAATTTCGTGAAAACGCTGCAAATGTACTGGCTACTGGGACGCCATTACTATTTACGGATTTTTATTCCTGTAAATTCCACTAGAAATTTTGTACCAGTAAGACGCTGGCCCTTGATATACAGAAATTATCCTGTATTCAAATATAAACGAAGAATTTCCGTAAAATTTTACAGAGAGTTTCCAGTAATTGTACGGTTATTTGTTAGAGTGTTCTATTAGTTTTTCCATGTTCGGTCGAATATGGGAACATTTTACTGTAACGGAATGAGCAAGCATTTTTCCATAAAATTCTTGTAGGACTGAGAAGCCTAGAAATTCTTTAATTATCAGCAGTGCTGATTTGCCAAAATATACACAAGGGAATAGTTGTTCTTTAGCAGCAATATTTCATCTGCTAGATTGGAGAATGTTGTATGCCGTAGAACTGTTAATGTCGTTAATACATTGATCAATGCTTTTGAAATAAAGCATAAATGCTATTTGCAGAATCGCGAGCATTTGAAAAACATGAAATGGCATGAAATTACGTCAGTTTTACGCCAAAATAAAAAGCATAAGAAAGAATTAAGTCAAAAGTGTTTCTTGAAGTTCATAAATTTTCAAATCCTACTAATATTATAAATGCGTATGTTTGTGTGTTTAGATATTTGTAACTCATGCAAAACGGCTAAATGGATTTGGATAAAATTTGGAATGAACATAGCTTATACCCTGGATTAACATATAGGCAAACTTTCATGCATACAGCATAAAAAGTTCTTTTACAGAGACATTCAAAATAATTCTAATACATTACGCTCTATGGACATCTTCGTAACTACTGAACCGATTCTAAAAATTTTTTCGCTGATAGAGAGCTACACTATTCCTGAGTATTATAGGCTACCTTTTATGCATATTTCGTAAATAGTTCTTTTACAGGGACTCTCATAAGAATTACATTACGCTCTTCGGGTATCTCTATAACTACTGAACCAATTCTAAAACTTTTTTCACTAATACAAAGCTGCACTATCCTGAGTATTATAGGATACCTTTCATGCATATAGCATAAATAGTTCTTTTACAAGAAAACTAAAAAAATTCTAATACATTACGATATATGGATATCTCTGTAAATACAGAAGCGAGTTTCAAGATTTTTTACGGTCATTTTTGGTCTATAGTGCTAGTGTCAACAAATTGTTTCTTTTTTGTTATTCACGCATGCTTCATTTCTCTCTGAACCTAATTCTAAAGCAGACGCGGACGAAGTCGTGGGTAGAATCTAGTTTGTTGATAATCAATCTTTAAATACGCTTGACAATCAAATTATGGAATGTAAAAATAAAACTATAGAACTATGTGGGTCAAATAAACTCATAAAAAACTCTAAATGATAAAAATACAATTCAGTCGAAGCATGTATCTTAAATATTAATGTTAGAACAAAGAAGATTACAAGATAAAATATGAAAATGTTCCGATTGTCTGTAAATATTCCACGCATGTGTTGAAATCTGCGAAGGATTAATGCAATTTTGTTTGTGTGTGTGTGTACGGGGAGGGGGGGGGCAGGGCGGAGGTTAGTTGCAAGATTCACAAACACAAACACATCCATTTCATGGAAGTAAAATAGGGTTTTTTATATTTTTTAACGAAAGGGCGGTCGCCCCTTACGCCCCTGCCCTTTAATTCGTCTTTGGTTGAAACATGCTAGCATGTTTCCTAATTGCTAGCAATTTTCCTAAAATTTTCGCTGTGAAATTTTAAAAGAAATTTTACAACGAGTTGTTAAAGTATGTTAAAATACATAAATTACTTTACTTCCGTAAAAGGGGCAGGTGCCATTTTTTGTATATGATGCCTAATTTTTTTTTAAAGTCACATTTTCCAGGGGGGGTCAAGTGACCCGTTTGACCCCCCTTGCCGACGCCCATGGTTCTAACAACAATCGCTCATAAATAAACTTGAAAATAAAAATAAATATTCTTTAATTAACTGTAAACTTGACTTTACTAAATAAGTTACTACAATACAATACAATTGTATAGGCAGAGTTATGCGTCATGTAGTGATCCTATTTTAAAAAACTAAAAATAAAGTTCTAACAACAGTCGCTCATAAATAAACTTGAAAATAAAAATAAATATTCTTTAATTAACTGTAAACTTGACTTTACAAAATAAGTTACTTCAATACAATACAATTGTATAGGCAGAGTTATGCGTCATGTAGTGATCGTATTTAAAAAAACTAAGCAATAATACCGCTTGCGATATCGGACTTTAGATCACAGAAAAGTTAAGGTAGGTAGAATCATAGATTTAGGAATATCTAGATGAAGCATTCAGTACTATTAATAGTGTCTTTTTATGCCGAAAACTCATCCCGTTTCTGCCACTAGTATGACAAACGTGAATGTAAAATTGAGCATTAATTGTTTTTTTTTTTTTTTTTTTAGAAAATTAAATAAATTTAATATGAAATATTTGATACGAATTCTTTTTTGAAATACGAATTTTCCTGAAACAATTGGGAAATATATAATTAAGCAGCTTCCATTCTGCGCATGCGCGTACTACTACTACGGCTGTCGTTTGGAGGTATCTAGTTTTCTTCTGTTACATTCGAATCTAGAGATTCCTAAATCTAATGGTACAGTAGAAATGCTTCATCGGGATTGCAACTATATAGAGCAGAGGTTCCCAAACTTTGTGCCGCGGCACTCTAAGGTGCCGTGAGCGTTTTCCAGGGGTACCATGGAGATAATCAAGAAAAGTGTTTTGGTGAAGTATAATGAAATAATTTCCTCTGAACTGGTATCCCACATAAGTTAGCCAAGTCAGTGACCAAGTGAGCGAAAATAAAAATATTTCAGCCAAGTTCGAGAGAGTTCAGTGTCCAGTAGCCTTTTTTTTTACAGGAACTCCCTGAAATGGGAGAGGGGTGGCAAAATTCTATATCTGATTCACAAAAAAGTATTTTCTTGATAGTTAGCCCTATAAACAACATAAAAGAAGTAATGAAAAATGCATCCATATTGTTTCATTCTAAACTCATTGCTTTAAAGGTAACCTGCCACGAAAGTTTTCAGCCTGACGAGGGTGGCGCAGCGAAAAAAGTTTGGGAACCCCTGATATAGAGCATTTCGGCGTGACGTTTCAATGACGTCATCGGAATGACAGCCGACTGCACATCCTTTCTGCGCAGATTCCCTATATTGTTTCCAACTCCGAAAAAGATTATTAGAAATATCAGTTCTAGGTATCTAAAGGTTTCTTAATCAATTCAATCCATGAAAATCACCCAAGAAAATTTAATAATTTTTTTGAATGTTGAAATTTTTCCTCCCATTGAATTATATTACGAGAACCCAAAGCTGTTACACAGAAGCGGAGACCTGTCTCTGAGAGGCTAGTCTCGTCGAAATGCTCTATTGAACTCGGACATTTAATCGTAAGCACTGGAATGTAACATAAAAAAAAAGAGAGAGAGAGAAATGGCAAGCGCCCGTTATAAATGCTTTAAACATTGCACTTGACACGTTCATCCGCATCTTTCAGGTAAGCATTTGATCACGTTCTGGAGTTAAGGAAATAAAATATTACAGTTCGATCATTGTTTGCTTTCTCTGTGCAGTAGAACCGTGGTTCGGCTGTACTCTGAAAAGAATGTGACCGAAGAAAATTCGTAAGTTCTGCATTACTTATGGAACGAAAGGAACTTTCAGTGCAGAGTTGTCAGGAACTTTACCTTTAAAGTAATAGAGAAGATGTTTTAAGAAGAAGCACATAGGCTTTATTCCTGTGTGGAAGTTATTGAAATTGTATATAAGCTTTAGGATATACCATTTAATGCGCAAGGAGATTTTGTGAAAAATATCACAGTTCATTTGGTTAAACAGAATGGCAAGTAATCAGTTTTTGTTTTCTCTCTCTTTCAAGGTATATATCATTAGAAAAATTGCACTTTTAATTGTTTTTCTAAATGTTCTGACCCGTTTTCTTTTGCAAAGACTGGGATTCTTCTTCCGTGGCCAGTATTACTATTACGAAGACTGCTGTATTTTAATTTTAGTACGGTTAGCTAATTAGCTTATGAAATACCATATAAAATTTTATATTTAGCTCTGGACCCAACAAGTTTTAACGGGAAACGTAGTATACATTTAATCAAAAATTTACAAAATTTACGTGAAAATAAGGCCAACCCATTCATTTCTCTTTGTGCAAGGGATTCCGTTTTTTAAAACCTCATGGGAGACCAATCTCCAAAACCTTCGTCAAACACGTCATCGTCGAAGCCTCTCTCGTCAACCTCGGGAAAATTCGGGTGCAGTCGTTGCTCTTCGGTTTCGCTCCGGTAGCTCGGAATCCTCCGTGTCCTCTCGAAAAGGTTCTGGAAGACCGTCGATGGCACTTCGGTGGTAGTCGTCTGGTGCGGTGCTAATGCTTGATGTCTTTCCGAAGAAGAGCCTCGAGCGTCGATGTAAAAAGCGAGGCATGGAGTTAAGATGGTCACAACAGTGAAGATGAGCGTGAAGTTCTGCATGTCGGCAGCCTGAAAATAGTAATGGTAAAACTACATAAGTATTTTTTAATTTACAAATTTGGATCAAGACATGCGGAATACTGTCTACCAAACATTGTGTAGGCAAGAGCCCAAAAGCAGCAGTTTAAAATGCAACTATCCCCAAAAGTAAGGTAACAAGCCCATTTAGAGACAACGTTTATTCAGGAAAAATATATATACACTGTCTACCAGTATGTGGACACGTATGCAAATGACGATATCTGCGGTCCTGAGGTACGTCACGGCCTCCGCCGGTATATATCGTGTAGGAAACAGCATCGGCATTAGTCGCATGCAAGATGCCGCGCAGTTCGGAGCTCTCTGATTTCGAGAAAGGTATAATTATCGGGTATCACAAATGTGGCCGATCCTTAAGGAACATATCTAGCGATCTGAAGTACCCAAAATCGACAGTGGCCTACGTGATTAAGAAGTGGAAGGTGAGCGGTGATTGTCGGAATGTGCCCCGAGTCGGCAGACCAACAAAACTGGGAGATAGAGACCGACGAGTGCTGTCCAGAGAAATTCGGAAGAACTGCACCCAACCGATGGCCCTTATCCGCGAGGAGTTTCAACAGGCAGGTGAGTATTGTTTCAATGAATACCATCCGTAAGGAAGCACATCTGCTTGGTTTTCATGGTCGTGCTGCTGCCCATAAGCCTTTGATCAAAGTCCAACCGCGCTGCTCGGTTAATGTGGTGCAAAGCACATCGAAATTGGACAGTAGATCAGTGGAAACGGGTTCTTTGGAGCGACGAATCAAGGTTCACCCTTTACCGTTCGGATGGCTGGGTCTCGGTCTGGCGTCTGCCTGGAGAACGTCTCCTGCCAGAATGCATTGTGCCAACAGTCAAGTTCGGCGGAGGTGGAATTATGGTCTGGGGGTGTTTCTCCTGGTATGGACTGGGACCCTTGGTCCCCATTCATGGTAAGCTCAACGCCGATGCCTACTGCACTATTTTGGATGACAATGTGCTTCCTACGTTGTGGCAGTTTTACGGGTTGGACCCCTGTTACTTTCAGGACGACAATGCCAGTTGTCATGTTTCGAGGTTAACCAAGGCTTGGTATGGTGCCAATGGAGTTCATCGAATGGACTGGCCTGCCCAGAGCCCAGACCTGAACCCTATCGAGAACCTCTCGGACGAGTTGGATCGTCGAATTAAGGGGTGCACTACCCGTCCAAAATCGGTGAAGGAACTTCTATGTCTACTCCAAGCCGAGTGGAAGACAATACCACTAGCTGTAATACAAAGACTTGTGGAAAGTATGCCACCGAGGGTTCACGCTGTAATTGCCTCTCGTGGAGGCTCTACCAACTATTCATTTTGAATAAGTTAGTTTTTCGTTTCTATCACAGGTGTCCAAATGCTTATTGGTAGACAGTGTATATACAATGTAAGAAGGCACATGTACATATTACTTTTCTACATAGTCACCATGACTATCTAGGCATTTGCTCCATCAGTACACCAAACCATCGAAACCGGCATCGAAGAAATCAGCGTCAAGGTTATGCAACCACGTCAAGACGGCTTGTCGAACTTCAGTATCGGTTCTGAACTGCTGATCTCCCAAGTATTTCTTTAAAGGTCCAAAGATATGGTAATCGGTTGGTGCGAGGCAGAGGCGGATCTACGGGGGGGGCTATAGGGGCCAAAGCCCCCCCCCCATTGAAACTGAATTTACACTAGATAGAATAGAGTTTTGATGCTTAGTTAAAAACTGCGTGTCTAAAATCGGTCATTTTGAAATTTAAATTTGCTTTTTTGATTTACTACTTTGATTTTTAGACTTGACCTCAATCAATGGTTTTTAACCCTTTCGTTTCCAGGCTACAGGTATTTCCAAAACCTGAGTCCAAAAGAATCGTCCGAAATTTCGTCTCCCCCTTGAAACATTTCGGTTTCTTTTAAGGATGATCAGTAACCAAGCTGTTCTCGCCTTTACCATGTATACGTGAACAGCGAGGAATAGCTCACTGTTGGAACGGTGCGCGTCTCGGCCTTAATCCAAGGCGCGAACCGCCTTTTGCGGTGCGCGTCTCGGATTCTGTACTGATGTGTACCTGATGTGGGATGCCTTATGATAGATGTACATAGTGCGGGGGTGGGGAAGTGTAACGTAGTCATCAAGTGACTAGGAATCCCAAGTGGCTATCTCCTGCACCAAGTGGAGGCTCATGGGTTATTTAAATGAAGGTTCACAAAACAAATTTCGAAAATTAAATAGGCAGATACGACGCACCTTACAAATTAAAATAGATTTGCGTTTCCAGCAGTTAAAGGAAAACAATGTACGCAACTAAAAGAAAACAAGTTATATTTTGTCTTACATTTCGACACTAAGATAAGTTTTAGCAAAGGTACAGTCTTGATTCATTTTATTTCAATTATTTTTCAAAGGGTACTATTGAAAAATGGCATTGCTTTAGCTCTGGAATACTTATTTTACTTCCATCTTAATAATTTACACTAGTTTGTAAGAAATATTGTAGTGAAAAATGATAAAAAAAGAGAAAATAATTAGAAAATGCACCTACAAAAACATAACTAACCGAACATAAGAAACCAAGATAGAATCCGGGAGAGATAACAAAAAAAAAAAAAAATTATCCGCGTGCACAATCAAAATGTTCGAACGGAATGATATCAGCAGCGCCTTACTTCTTATCGGCACTATCCGCTTCTGTTCTCGGACACCGTTTCAGTCTTGATTCATTTTATTTCAATTTTTTTCAAAGGATAATATTGAAAATTGTCATTGCTTTAGCTCCAAAACACGTCTTTTACTCCCATCTTAATTATTTGCACTAGTTTGTAAAAAAATAATGTAGTGAAAAATGAGAGAAATAAAGAAAATAATAAGAAAATGAAGTAAATATTAATTAACTAACCGAACGTTAAAAACCAAGGGAAAACCCTGAAGAGATACTGCAAAAGATGGCCATGTGTGCACAGTGAAAATGTGCGAACGGAGTGATATCAGCAGCGCCGCACTTCTTCTCAGCTGTCTGCGCTTCATTGACCAGAGAGCGGTTCAGAGGAAAAATTTTCCGTTAACACGTGCGATTGATTAAAGACTGCTGTAGTAACCTCCTTCACTACAGTGCGTTAGCTATAATAAGCGTATTTAATAATAGCGGGGTGGGGAGAGTAAAACTCACGTTTTAAATTCACAAAAATCTAGAAGTGTACTTAATATTTTTTTAATTTAATTTGTTAATGTGTTTATTCTTTAGTTTTTCCTATGGGGGGTTCACGTGCTCATGTGCTCAAATGGAGGAGCTGCCACTGTTCCATTGTGAAATGTTCTTTTGTTCCGCCGTTTGGATTTTCAGGGGTGTTATGAAAGAATTCTATTAACTATGGCTAATTTTCCTAATCTGGTTTTCGGACATTTCCTGTTTATGCAAAAGTACACCCGTTTTGAATGTTTAGGAATGGTGGAAGATTTTCTTGGAAGTACTGTCCTGTTTTCTAAGCAGGCTTCAAAATCTTAACCCATTGAAATTGCTTTCGTCACCACCTGTGATTCTTTTCGGGTGAAGCGCTAGTGTGATTCATTTGTTCTCTATTTCGCACCGTTCAAGTGTAGAATTTAATTTAAATGCAAGTATTATGGCCTCAAGAAAGCGGCCATTGAGTCGTAATATAGATGATTATTTTATGAAAATTCCGAAAAACGATAATTTGTCTAGTGAGAGTGAAAGCGCAAATCATCAGGAAAAAATCATAAATGCACAGCCCCAGAACAAGCTATTTCAAGAGGAACAGCACTCACAAAATATACTTGTATAACTGTCAGGCAGTTTGTAACGGGGTGCATAATTAGAAGGAATACAATGATATCATAATGGAAAAAAGAGGTATGATTTAAATTAATTTTTTCAGACATTGCTTTTCCTATGAAGTGTAAGTCCTAGCAGGTTCGAGCATTTTATTTCATCGGAAATTCGCACACCTTTCTCGAAATTCGATTCCGTAATACTATATGTAGGCAGAAAAATTAAATATACAGGCGACATGTAAAAATCGTCCCAAATGTCGTCAAGCTTGGATACAGGGCCTCCTAGAGAAATTTTATAAGGCCGGATGAAAATCTTCCCGGCCCCTGTCGTAAAGCACAAAAGTTTCAAAAAAACAGAAGGGAACGAAGGAATTTTTTTTTTTTTTTTTGTAAAACTGCTGTTTTCAATGATTTTTATGTAAAATGCTAAAAGGAAAGAGAGTGGGAGGGAAGTTTTTCTGATATGTAGTGGTACTTTTAATTCATGTTCAAAGATTGGAAAAAAATACTAATATTTGAATGGTAGAATTAACATTTCTTTCTGCCATCTAAATCATTCTAGAATTATGTGTTCAAAATTTAGTCTATTTAAAAATAAAAAGATTTAAATTACAGATCTATAAATGAAATTCGTAACACATTCTGAAAAATTCACGGGCGCACTTTAGCTGAACACGGACCCACGCTAAGTCGCACTGGCCCAGGGGCCTGCCCCCCCCCTCTCGTAGGGCCTATGGATAGCTGTACCCAAATTATTGAATACCCAGTAAGTTAGCCCCCCCCCCCTTTACCCAATCCTAGATCCGCCACTGGTGCGAGGTTGGGACTGTAAGGAGATTGGTCCAATACCTCCCACCGGAAACGCTGTAACAAATCGCGCGTAGCTGTGGCTGTATGCGGTCGGGCATTGTCGTGCAACAACAGGAAGCCTGTCGTGAGTAATCCCGGTTGTCTACGGCAAATTGCCTCTCGCAATTGGCCCAGTGTAGCACAATAACTGGCAGCATTTACGGTTGTTCCATGAGTGAGGAAATTAACCAGTAGCACGTCTTGATGGTCCCAAAAACTGTGGCATAACTTTCTTTGCAGAATGCGTTACTCAGTTTTCTTTGCAGAATGAGTTACTTTCTTTGCAGAATGCGTAAAATCATTCATTCCTTTGCAACAAAGCAATTCCAAGTATGTAGAATAGCGTAAAATTCATGAAGTAGAATTACACCAATTTTATGCCAAATTAAAAGTATATGAAATAAATAACTGAAAGTGCGTTACACAAAGTTGACAATTTTCAAATAGTAAGTTCGCTTAGACAACAGGAATTTAGAATGAGCGACTATTCGTTTTTCCAAAACAGTAAGTTCGCTTAGACAACAGGAATTTAGAATGAGCGACTATTCGTTTTTCCAAAACAGAACAACTAATTGTAACTGATTTTAAAAGCGCCATCTTGGCACTAGGTACGATCTGGCAAAATGGCATCTTTCCAAGCAGGGTGAATCTAAACCGCGAGTTCCAGAATGTTAGAACCCAGTATTTTGAAAATGAAAAATAATTAAAACAGATTATTTTAAAGCCGGTTCGGTCCTGCAAGAGTATTTGCTACCAGTAGACATATTTGGTGGCATTAACTATGCCACTATAGCAGTACACTTTGGAATGGATATTTGCCAGTGCGGCGAGATGATATAATTCGTGGTGCTAAATACGCCAATCTGCAAAGGATTATGTATATGAAAATACGGATAACGGTTTTCCGGGAACCTTACGAGCAGTAATTATAGGTTGTGAGCATGTGTAAATTGCCAAATAATGAAAAGTCGCCATGGATGGCAAGCTATCCTAGCTCTTCCGTAGTTTTAATCAAAGAAAACATATGAAGTACTGTTTTCTTATAGCTAATTATTAACTATACATGTACGCAAGTCGCCAAATTATGAAAAATCTCCATAATTGGCTAATACGCAAGGTGTTCCATGAGTTTCACATAATTAAAAATAGTGCGAAGTTTAAATTTTTATGTTCCAAGGAACATGCAAGAACCAAGCAATGTGTAGCTCGGTAACAAGCTATCTAATCCAACCTTTGGGTTTTGTTTGTTGAAATTATGCCGCTTTTACGAATAAGCCTTATACGAAAAGCGAGTGTAGGGAGTCTAGGGGCCTTGGCCCCTGGTAGGGAGATAGCGTCTGAACTTGTTTTCTATTCAGTCGAATCAAATTTAAACGTTTAAGTGGAAGTCTTCAGACAGTAGAGTAATATCACTCTAGGGTTTTTTTAAATAATTTTTTTTTCTTTTTATCAATCACTTTTTTCTTATTTTGAGTTTCATGCAAAGAGTTAAAATATGCTGAGTTGTGGGACATGATATGACTGTTGGACAAAATCTTTATATTTTAAGATTTTTAATTGTTTTTTAGTTTATATTATTATAAAAAAAGCGCTTTACCTTTCTTAAAGCATAATTTATTTTTATTCATTTTAGCCTTTTAAAAAAGTTGAACGAAGAAGTATAAAAATTGTTGGCGTATATCCGTCAAACTTGGTGAGAGTTTGAGCATAACCTCAAAAAAAAAAAAAAAAAAAAAAAAAAAAAAAAAAATGTGAAATTTTATTTAAAAAAAAATCATCCTTTAAATGAGAGAAAATTTGTAATCGTCTTTTACTAATTGTATTGTAGGTGAAATAGAATTATGTCTCTAAACTGTCATAGACTGTAATATATTTGGTTTATAATGTAGTTAACGGAATAAAACGTGATTACCATAATAATGTGAGAAGCCCGATGGCTTAATTTGCGTTGTCTCACGCCCTAGTTCCGATTCGCCCAGCCTTTCATGTTTTGAGAGGGCCTATAAAATGAGTACCAATGAACTGTTTATCGTGTACCAGGACACTTTTTTTTTTTTTCATAGACAAGGAATTCTTGAGCATCCACTTTTACACTACTGACCAAAGTATTGCGAGTTTCAGAAATCTAATCCTTTTCAAGATTAAGCCCCCTTTCCTCCGTCAAAATTAAAAATCAATATAATTGATAAAACAAAGACAAGATAGCATTAAGTTAAAGAACAAAAATAATTACTTAGTTTATTGAAAAAATAGCATAAAAAATATTTAAGTTATCATAGAAATCATAATCCATTTTGGCTCGCTGGTATAAAATTAAATTAATTTTTCGATATGGAATCCACAATGTTTCACAACACTTCCTTCGGTGTTTCATGTTGCCAACTTAAATTATTCGTTCCTGAAGCTCTCTCATTTTGTGTTTTGGTGATTTCCAGATGTATTCTTTCCAATTATACTACATAAATTCTCAAAAATACCAAATCTGGCAAATTTCCTGACTATTTTTTCTGGGTTTATTCTTGAAACGATGGTCAGATTTCTCAAACTGGCAATACTTTTGGCCAGTAGTGTACATTCTGTGTTAAACTTACTTCTATTTTCATTATTTACTAATGGACAAACAGGCAAATCGAAGTCACTAAAAATAACGAGCCCACCCTGGCCGAGTGGATGAGGCACTGAACATGGTAGACGGTCGAAGTGTGAATGTCTAGCGCTCAGGCTGTAGATCTGATGGTCTGGTGTTTTGATAGGTTTTTTTCCCAAACGTAGCTTTAATATTCGTTAGAGCCCCTTAGAAAGTGTTCTGACCAAAACACCCCTTCATCTTTGGCAGATAACCCGTGCGTAGCTTTGATTCAGCAGAACACAACACATAATGCGCGTACGTTCCATAAAACTCGCCAAAGGCTGTGAATACAACAGCAATTCTGTCCATCGATCACAGGTTTGAATCCTCTCATGTAAAAAGCTACTACTACTTGTTATCATATACAGCCTGGATTCATACGGGTATGTATTTGTTTTGCTGTCATAAGCGTTGTGTTACAGGCCGTATTGTAAAAGCTATTTCTGATTTGTGTACTGCTGTATGCTGTGGAACAGTTAAGAGTTTCACTCGAGCATTCCACTTAGCTTGAGGAATTTTTTTTAATAATCAAAAGGGTATGAATAAGACACTGAACGTGATGGAAGGTGGAATTGTAAAGGTCGAGCGTTTTGGCCTGTCGCGCGGCTAATGGTCTATAGTTTTGGTTGGTTTTCTCCAGACATAACGTGAATACTTTTTAACCCGCGGTGTCCTCTCTGTGATGACACAACTCTGATGTTTTGTCTGTTTTGATTCACGAAGAATACAATTTATTTCAATTAATTACTTAAGAAGGACATCTAGATAGTCTGCCCAATGTCGAAAAAGTGCATCCGTTGTCATCACACTTCTATTTAACTGCCAGCAAGATGGCGATCGATCGAATCGCCCAGTGCGTGCCGCAGAGCTCAAGAACACTTTTGACACAGCCGCTGTGTCAAAAGTAGTTAAATAGTACGGTGGCAACGGCTGCACTGTCGCCAATGACTGCGCGTCAAAATATTAAAACAAACGCCGTATTAAAACATCACTATGAAAACGACGGGGCACATAAATAATAATAATAAAAATAACTCAACTTACTTTTATTTCAAAATTTTCGTCCGAATGATTCGTTCAGTATTTTTCAGCTTCCACGCTGCAGCACAACTCTTTTCTCTCAGGGACATGACGAGGAGCGCGAGAACTTAAATCCGTTCCTCCGATTCCGTTTTACGACCATGCTCGACCGCGATAACGGTTTTATTACATTTTTCATGAGTTGGTATTTCGAGGACCACAATCAATTTAATGTCTGTTCCAGTTTCGCAGATTTTCCGAAATCGGCTTCTTCTTCTTCTTTGACGCAATCTTTGCGCGAAATTCTTGCTGAAATCCGTGACGTCACGAGAGAATCTGTACGCCGGGGGCGTTTTCCCAAACCCTCAAGACTTCACGCACTTGGCGAAAACAGGAGGGAGCCAACGGTTTGGCGGAAGAGAGACGTGCATTGCGAAAGCCACCCTCTCATCAGGGCTATAGAATCACAAGGGCTGGGTTAATCTCCTGCGAGATGTGAAGACAGGGGAGAAGTCGTGGAGATAATGTTTTCTCGATGACTTTTATTAGATTTTTCTCACTTAAAATGTTATCTATGACATTTTAGATTTAGTGTGATATATTTTTAGGAAAAATTAAAACAATTGCTTCTGTGAATCCCTTTCTATTAGTAATATATAATATACATAGGCTCTCAAAAATATATTCAAGTAGAAACCAGATTTTCTGTTTTGAGATAAAGTAATGAATATAGGATTGTTTTCTAAAAAAAGAAAGAAAAGAATCATTCAAAATAAAACATTATGCACCAACTTTCTTTATATATGTGTGTGTGTGTGTGTTTAAATTTTAAATGTTAAAAAATATACAGTAAAACCCATTTAAAAAATTCCCGCCTAAAAAGTTCTTATTTGCGGTTCCCTATTTTTTCCTATTCTTACAATGTGAAAACAACCCGTTTAAAAAGTTTCGTTCCAAACACTTTCCTGCTTAAAAAGTCTTTTTCCACTTCTAAGTTTACATTCAGAGCGCGTTTACATGTGACTTTCGTTTTTTTTTGTTTTGTTTTTTTTTTTTAATTTTTTTTCCGTTTCTTATTACTGTTTGAAAAATCAATTTTTAGGACTGAAAAAGTATGGCATTGGCCAGTGAAATGCTAACAGTGGATGAAATTCATGAGGTTACAGAAAATTAAGAAATGAGCTAAACTGAATAAGAGATTGCAGAAATTCTTAGTTTTCCGGATGCTGTCATAGGACTAGAAACTTTTCACCGTCTTATTAAAAGTGTTGAAGATGATAATTTTTTTTTGAAATGAAAGACCAATTGAAGATCGCCGATAAAAACACAAAAACTAATTTTTTCTTTTCGTCTGTAAAGGCGATTCTAATAATGCTTAAAGCTGATATTTTTAAAAAGATTTAATGTAAATAGTTAATTTTATTGTTTTACTTTATTAACTAATTTTTTAAGGTGCAAAACAATTATATAAGTACTTTCTATAATATTTTAATAAAGTAAAAAGATTTTTCGTTTAGATTCTTTAATTTTCTGTTCTCTTTATCCAGGATGCATACTTTCCTTTTTAATTTTTCAATTTCAGATGTTTTATTTTTTTTTTATACAGAAGGGTTCTTTTTAATTTCTGTGCCATGATTTTAAATGAACGACGATTTTTATTTTTTAATATTGTTAATTTCCTTCTTGCACACTCTAACTCAATTTTTAAACTGCTGATTTCTTCTTCCAGTGCATCACAGTTTTTACAACTGTCTTTCGTTGAACTTTCATTCAAGTTTACTTCATCATCATCATTTATTGTATCTTCTGATCGTATTTTCTTAGGACTTAAATTATACTTAGTCTACTGAAAGCATCTTCCGAATCTTTCCTCTTTTTTTTGCCTTTCCGATCTAGGATTTGTTTTTTCTTCCAATTTAAAAGAAGGTAAATTAACTGTAGGAATCTTAATATTTTTCTTATAGGCAGACCTAAAAGTCTGTTTTGTAAGTCATCAATATAATGGCTTTCTTCGAAGTGTTCGCTGCACATTCGAGCATTTTTGGCGTTAACCCTTTGAGGCGCAACCCTTTCCCAATGCTGAAAAAAGGGCAGCCGTTGCCATCGCTCGACTTAACTACCAGCAAGAGGGCGGACGATCGAAACGTTCATCGCGTGCCACAGATCTAGAGACCCCTTTTTTGACGACAGCTGGCTGTGCGGCAATCAAATAGATAAAAAGTGGAATCGTCACAGTAAAATTTCTCAATATATAAAAATGATAGTTTATTATTGAAGATTAGTTAAAAAAATTTCTTGGTGAATTCATTACGCTTGATAACGAAATATTGACTTCTTTTGCATGTTCTCAGTTTTGAATAATAAGGAAAAAATAACTATATGTTTCAATATGAAGCTAGAAATTAAACTTACAACAGAAAATTAAGAAATCTTCTATTACTAAGACAAATCCGTTAAAAAAAAATTTAAAAAAAAACGTCGGTAGCACCAAATTAAAAATATTAGGCATTTTTTTGAAGTGCTTATAGAAAAGTTTTAAACCTTTAAGTTGTGTTTTTATCTGTAAATGAATGGCTTTACAGATAAAAACACAAATGTACATAATACAGAATGTATAATTATATACATTTCTTACTCTACCATTTATTATTTAACAAATTACATTCTTTAAATATATCGGAGACATGTTTATTAAATGCAATAGATCAATAAACCTATTCTGATAATTACGCTCAAAAGAAAGTAGATGGCGCCAAAAAGAATATGCGATAAACAATTTTAAAGTGCCTAGGATAAAATTGAAGAGCCGATAAGTTAAATTTTATCTATAAATAAATGTTTTATATATACAATCATATTATATACTTTTCATATTCTACCAATATATTAAACTAATTACATTTTTTAAACACATCAGAAAAGCGCGCCTGTTATTACATCATAAATTCTTGAGGCGGTCTTACTAGCACTGCAACCTTATAGCGACTACAAGCTCGCGTAACTCCTCTCTTCCGCCAAATCGTTGGTGCGCTCCTGTTTTCGCCAAGTGCGTGAAGTCTTGAGGGTTTGGGAAAACGCATCCCGGGGTCCAACCACAAAATTCTGGTGAAGTCGCACACCCACTGATCTTGAAGGTCTTGAGAAGAGCGGAAAGAAAGTTTCCGTTTGAGTTCTGTCTCTTTCTTTTATGTTTATGTTGTTGTTATAAGATAAGTGTTAAAAGGTTTATTAGAAAGTAATTTTTTTTTTACGTGGGAGATTTGTTTCGTGCCGATTGCTATGAAATCAGGATGTAAAAAGACAAAGCAAAAGATTATACTACTGTGTAACGAATAATTAACGGCCAGTTATCTACGCGTGGGATCTAGGTCGAGGGCGGATTTTCTAAGGGGTCCTAACCCGTATGCACGCTGAGAAATCCAAGGAAAGCTCCGAACGGTTAGTCCGACGGACGCTACCTGGATTTTAACCATAGGCACTTTCCGTTTCAATTGAGGGCGTAAATCCGCTCGATCACTGATGGGACGCTTTAATGTGTTACCCAATACTGCGTTCAACCTGTCTGTATTCTGATATCAAAATGTACCTGTCTGTATGTATATCTGTTTATCAAAGAGAAAAAACGGAAGAGATACCGTTTAGTGATTTAACCCTATTTTCCTTGTCATGGAACTTTGCATGCCTCATCTGTGGTACAGTCTTGCACAAGCTCAAAAATGGGGTGAAAGAAGCGAACAGATTAAAACAGCACAAAAAAAAAAAAAACGCTTAACAAGGACTAGTATTAGAATGTGAAATTAATAAAAACTTTAACAACACGCATAAAGCTATCGACAAAATGATCATTTCGGCTTTTACAAAAGGTCCGGTCTTCCTTTGAAGGTCCTTTGTTGAGTCTGAATAAGGTTTGCTAAATATATATATATATATAAAACTAGACCCTCCTCTAAAACACTACTGTATCCTCCACTTTTGCGTACCCATGTCAAGTCATTTTTCTTTTTTTCCCAGACACATGCAAATGTAAAATTAATTTATAAAAGGGAACTTCAGATAATTTTCTATGTCACGCTTCAAGGTTTTCCAGGGTTATAGTTAAAATTTGCAAGTTTCCCTGACTTTTTTATGTAAAAATAAAATTCCCTATAACATATTAGCCCAAATATAACGCGAATCCAAAATTTTTCACTAAGATAATTAGAAAATCCTATATTTAGGCCTCGAATTTATCGCGAGCCAGGTGTTTTTACGGGAAATGATCAGTAAAAATACATAGCGTTATATTCGGGCTAATACGGTAATTCCAGGTTTATCGGGTTTTCTTGACCGCTGGTTGCTCCGTATACGCCAAAAAACCTCCCGGCATTCCGATATAATAGCATGATGGTTATCCACACCCGCATGTCCATGAAAATTCGCAATAGAATTTTCAGCTCAATTAAACTGTCATTACTGTTCAATTGAAATGCTTTTGAACTTTTTTTTTCTTTTTTCTGGCACTTATATATTTACATAAAGGGTTTTCATAAAATTTACAGAAAAATACAGTGTTGCCGGTGTAAAATCAATTATCTTACTAATTGTATATTATATTGAACTAGTGTACAATAACTTACGAAGTATTAGACCACTTCAAAAGAAAGAGAAAGAATTAAAACAGAAAAGTCATCCCATGACTTGCATGAGGAATAGCAAAATAAACAGCCATAATTGAAATAATAATATAAATTGTTTTTTAAAATTAAACGGACTAAAGAAATTTGCTTGAAAACATAATAATTCATAATTAGCAATTACAAAAGATGAGTTTTAGCTAAAAAGTTTTCCGTGAAAACATGGGGTTTAGGATTATATAAGCATTTTTTTCTCTTACATTTTTAGGAGCAAAGAAATTAATTAGTATTTCCTTTGGGGAACACCTCTGCTTGAGTGCAACGGTCTTTGTCCGGTTTATAACAATGGTAGCAACTCTTGGCCCCTACATTACAGTTTAAGAATGTTCCACAAAGTAACACTTTTGCAGGTTATATTCACAAACCAAACATTTTATACATAAAACGTTGTTTGCATTATCTTTGGTAGTGGGCGTAGTCAATTAAGTATGGAATCCGCCCATAGGGTTATGAAAACGGTAAATCATTTGGTAATTTTTACCAACTAACAGTTTGGAAAAATCAAACTTTCAGAAAAAAGTTCAGAAAAACTGAACTTATTATTATCAAGGAATTCTTATTTTTCATACAAAATAATAATTAAATTATTGCGGAAAAAGATCGGCGGTGGGCGGAAACCGGTTGAGAAAGTAACTCCCCCTCTTCCATTTCCGCTTGATTTAACCTATACTAATTAAAACACATTCTTGATGTGGGGAAAAAAATCATATTAGTTAATCATATAACTGACTAATTAAAAAACACAAATCTTTTAGAAAGAATAAAAGTAAATTTGTTTTTGGTCTGTAGAATTTTTTAATTGTAAAAGCTGATTCTTTCAGGAAGAACTTCCGTAAGCAGTATGCAGTGGTGTGGTTTATAATGCGCACACGATAAATTTCCATCTCTGCTAGTATTTAAACCCCGAATAATTAACAAAAATTTGAGTATCATAAAATTAGTTGACTTCCTCATGTATAACAATCCACTTTTGTAAGCTATTCGCAAAGAATTTAATATTGTGAAAATTCAAGTGAAAAGCACCTCACTCTTTTTTTTTTAAATAATTTTTTGTCACAAATTTTGTTATTTTGAGCTTAATTCAAAAAGTTCGAGAATACTAAGTTGTAGAACATGAAATTGCTCTTGAATAAAATTTTCATATTTAAAGATTATTAGTATCATTATTATTCTACTATATATTGCGAAACCTTTTTTTTTTTCCCTGATTTGAGAAATATCTGTTTTTCATTATTTATTTAGTTTTGCGGGTCGATATTTATACTGCATTGCATAGACGTAACTTACTACAAAAAGATAAGGAAGAAGAAAAAATAAGAAAATTCAGATATCATCTGCTTAAAGTTTTTTCTACAATAAGAAACAACTGAACTCCTCCCCCCCTCCCCAATGTTACATGCCAATTTACACCAATACTGCATTTAATGAGCGGCTTCACAAAACAGTGAGGGTGAATGTTTCGAAACCTATCATTTGCTTAGAATCTTTTAATGCCTTTGTTCATATAAGTGAAATTCTTTTGACAAAAATTATCCCTAGCCAATTTGTTTAATCCTTTAACATCTGCTAAAGGTCTGAAAATGGAAGAGCGGTAAAACACAAGCATTTTGTGAATTGTTTTGCATAATATTTCTGTTGCCTTGATTCTATAAAACGAATCCTATTCCAATTGCAAAATGTATCTTTAGGTATTCAGTTATATTTCCGGACCCAATCATATATAATTAAAAAAAATTCGTGTTCCTCATAACCCAGTGTTTCATAAGTGAGCCGTTAACGAAGGCGGGAACACAAGGCTATGTTCCCGCCCACTGCAATTTTTCTTTTATGTTACATTTAAAAGTTTAGCTTTTGATGAAACAGTTACCATGCATTTCTGTGAGTAAGAACTGAAATCGATTTACTCAAATCAAATAATCATCAATTACTCAAAATTTTTACAAAGACTAGTTTTATCGTATCCTCCCCCCCCCCCTCCTTCCCACAGGTCTATTGCTTAAAATGTGGTAAAAAAATACTTTCTTTCACATCACATTTCCTTAAATTCATTAAAATCGTAGAGTTTAATTTTCCAGTAGAAATTTTCATTAAAATATGTCTTTAAGTGCACTCAATCATTAATTAACATTAGTTTTAATGTTCCCCATTTCTCAACGGATTCAGAGGCGGGTTTATCAGAATGTATTCCTGCCCATTTCAACTTGTAAATGTATGATTCCCTGTTTAGCTCCCGATTAAATAAATTACTATGTATGTCAATACATAGACCTTAAACTAAAATCAAATGCTCCTTCGGTACCAAATTTTGGTGAATTTGCCGCTAAAACTATACAACATAAAAATTAGTGACACAGTTTTTTCATTTAGAAAACTTTCTACACTACAAAACTAACCGTACTCTTTACTTTTAATTTTCAATAAAGAATCAAGTTTTTTCGAAAGGATTGATTCAGTGTTTAAAGTCCCTTATGAAGTTTTTCAGCATTGTTTTAAGAGGTGTCACCAGGGGCGGGTTCATCAGAATTTAGTCCCAACCACTGCAACTCTAAGTTGAAACATTTAACTTTGCATTGCAACTGTCTTTCATTTCCACGTATAAACTCAGAATTGAATTCTCCCTATTCAAATTTATACATTTCCTACTGCATATTACCTGAAGTACTAAATAAATAAATCTTGCTTTACAGATTTCCCAGAAATCACTCTTGGAATTATTGACATTGACATGCATGGCTTTAATTATTGTCTCCAATATTCGGCGCCACTCTATCCATATGAAAGAGCAATCACCCTAAATAACCTAAAACAATAAATGGCTGGATTTGTGATCGTTGGACAAATTCATTATATGACGTACAACGTTTGTCAATTTGAGGCTCTGTAGTAAATTCGAAAGTCGATCGCCGTAATGTTATTCTATGGGGGAAACGGCCTTCACTAGAACTCCATTTCGAAACGAACTATTGCATATTTTTCATCCATTCTTTTTTCCCCTTAATCTGAAAACATTAAACTATATTTTTAGTTTAACAGAAGTTGTCTAAAGTAATTAGAAGTACGTTAATTACATCTGAAGATAACATGAAAATTTGTTAAAAGGGAAAACTTCACACTCAACACCCCCTTGTGCGCTTGACGGTATAATGGTATGCACTGCCTTGCTGTACCTCCATTGTACGTTTTTCTTCTTCACAACCCCCCACAGAGTTCTGGATCTGCCTGGTCATCAATCACTTCAGTGTTCAACTGTAGGGGGAAGGAATTCTTGAAGAAACTCCAACGCCAAACTGCAATTTTACAGCCCGTAAAGTTACACAAAACTCAAAACTTCAGCATATTTTAAATTTATAAATAGAAAAAAAAAAAAAAAAAAACATGTAACTACGGAGAAGTTACTAACACATGTTCGTTTTAACACATGTTCGTTTTAAAATCTTTCAGAATAGCACAGTTTTCTTGCAATCGCCTGGCAAACCTGAGAGTAGCTGTCGTTGAAATTTTCATGTTATTTTCAGATGTAATTAACTTACTTCTAATTACTTTATGCGAGTTGTGTTAAACTAAAAATATAGATCAATGTTTTCAGATTAAGAGGAAAAAAGAATGGATGAAAAATATGCAATAGTTCGTTTCGAAATGGAGTTCTAGTGAAGGCCGTTTTCCCCATAGAATAACATTACGGCGAACGACTTTCGAATTTAGTACACAAGAGCCTTAACATCCATTTACAGAAATAGTTAAAATGATAAAATATACCAGAAAGTTCTAATAGAAATTTCTATGTCAAATGAATTGTAATGAATTATTGAAGGTCATCGCATCTACATCGTCTTCGTCTTATATTTTAAATAATCAACTGCTCGCCAGAGGAGGAGGAGTTGAATGAAATTTTATTAGAGAATTATTTCGTGTGCATCGCATCCCAACAGCAACAATGATACTCGTCCAGAGACGGCCCGAGGGGCGTGCGGGGCCTCTTCTCTATCATGTCTTATGAGATAGCAATAAAATGGCCCAGGAGCGGGGCCTTAGGCGATCGCTTACATTCGCATCCCCTTCGGCCAGCCCTGACTCGTCTGTTGTCTCGGTCGTGTTTAGTGGAGTTTAGTTTGCGTGAGAAAAAAAAAAAAAAAAGAACCGAAAATGCCTCCTTAGGCCGCTATCTACATTGGCCTTTTTAGAAATACTATCTTCTCAAAATAATTAGAATATAATTACTCTCTGTTTACGGTCATTGTGTAAAGCGTATTTTAGACACTCATCGAAAAAGCTTTCAAATACAACAAAACTCATAATGTTTTCAGGAATTGCAAAAGAAGACCTCAAATGGGACCGAACCACATTCGGATAATCAAAAATTTGGATAACTGGATTTTAAACTGGGAAAAAAAGGGTGTAGTATGTATTTTAATTAATTACTGTGTGTATGGATGTGTAAAATAGGAGAAAAAACTATTTATAAAGAAAAACAGCTTTAAATTGATTAAATGAAAAGGCAAGACCTTTACATGTTAAGCGTACTTCCAAGTGCTGTACATTAATACAGTATGTACAGCCAGGGGCGTAGCCAGAAATTTTTCATGGGGGGGGTTACGATTACTGCAACTCACATATATGCATACATGTGTGTGATAAGTGAATGAAGAATATACATTTTGTATGGCAAAAAATTCCTCATGGGGGGTTATGACCCCCTAACCCCCCCTTGGCTGCGCCCCTGTGTACAGCTTTTGCACGTATTATAAATGTCAGCCATTGCTCGCGCTGCGCCTGCACTAACTTCGCGGAGGAAAGGACAATAGCGCGCGTAGACAGAATCCTTATTTTGTGAAGCGCAGTACATTGCAATTCTGAAAGCGATTCGGATAGTCGGATTACGGATAATTGGAGTTCTTCCGAATGCAAAAACATTTAAAGGTTTTTTTTTTTTTTTTTTTTTGGGGGGGGGGGGGGGTTCGTAAAATCTCATTAATAGTGTTGTAGAAAACTCTGCTTAGGTTTCGGATTCGGAGTTTGAAAGTTGAAAGTCCAGTGTCTGCGGAAAGTTCTAGTAAATAGTCCATTTGTCAGGATGGAGAGCGAATTAATAAACAATAACTGGCTTTACAACAGTCGGCTTAACACAGAAGCTTTCTTAAATGCTGTATTTCACACACAACAAAAGAATTCCGCAGACTGAAATTCACGATCAGGGAAAACATAAACAGTCCCTCAGGATCCAGCACCAGGTTATAACCATAGTTTTCCAGGGTTATAGTTAAAATTTGCAAGTTTTCCTGACTTTTTTATGTAAAAATAAAATTACCTATAACGTATTAGCCCAAATATAACGCGAATCCAAAATTTTTCACTAAGATAATTAGAAAATCCTATATTTAGGCCTCGAATTTATCGCGAGCCAGGTGTTTTTACGGGAAATGATCAGTAAAAATACATAGCGTTATATTCGGGCTAATACGGTAATTCCAGGTTTATCGGGTTTTCTTGACCGCTGGTTGCTCCGTATACGCCAAAAAACCTCCCGGCATTCCGATATAATAGCATGATGGTTATCCACACCCGCATGTCCATGAAAATTCGCAATAGAATTTTCAGCTCAATTAAACTGTCATTACTGTTCAATTGAAATGCTTTTGAACTTTTTTTTTTTCTTTTTTCTGGCACTTATATATTTACATAAAGGGTTTTCATAAAATTTACAGAAAAATACAGTGTTGCCGGTGTAAAATCAATTATCTTACTAATTGTTTATTATATTGAACTAGTGTACAATAACTTACGAAGTATTAGACCACTTCAAAAGAAAGAGAAAGAATCAAAACAGAAAAGTCATCCCATGACTTGCATGAGGAATAGCAAAATAAACAGCCATAATTGAAATAATAATATAAATTGTTTTTTAAAATTAAACGGACTAAAGAAATTTGCTTGAAAACGTAATAATTCATAAATAGCAATTACAAAAGATGAGTTTTAGCTAAAAAGTTTTCCGTGAAAACATGGGGTTTAGGATTATCTAAGCATTTTTTTCTCTTACATTTTTAGGAGCAAAGAAATTAATTAGTATTTCCTTTGGGGAACACCTCTGCTTGAGTGCAACGGTCTTTGTCCGGTTTATAACAATGGTAGCCACTCTTGGCCCCTACATTACAGTTTAAGAATGTTCCACAAAGTAACACTTTTGCAGGTTATATTCACAAACCAAACATTTTATACATAAAACGTTGTTTGCATTATCTTTGGTAGTGGGCGTAGTCAATGAAGTATGGAATCCGCCCATACGGTTATGAAAACGGTAAATCATTTGGTAATTTTTACCAACTAACAGTTTGGAAAAATCAAACTTTCAGAAAAAAGTTAAGAAAAACTGAACTTATTATTATCAAGGAATTCTTATTTTTCATACAAAATAATAATTAAATTATTGCGGAAAAAGATCGGCGGTGGGCGGAAACCGGTTGAGAAAGTAACTCCCCCTCTTCCATTTCCGCTTGATTTAACATATACTAATTAAAACACATTCTTGATGTGGGGAAAAAAATGATATTAGTTAATCCTATAACTGACTAATTAAAAAACACAAATCTTTTAGAAAGAATAAAAGTAAATTTGTCTTTGGTCTGTAGAATTTTTTAATTGTAAAAGCTGATTCTTTCAGGAAGAACTTCCGTAAGCAGTATGCAGTGGTGTGGTTTATAATGCGCACACGATAAATTTCCATCTCTGTTAGTATTTAAACCCCGAATAATTAACAAAAATTTGAGTATCATAAAATTAGTTGACTTCCTCATGTATAACAATCCACTTTTGTAAGCTATTCGCAAAGAATTTAATATTGTGAAAATTCAAGTGAAAAGCACCTCACTCTTTTTTTTTTAAATAATTTTTTGTCACAAATTTTGTTATTTTGAGCTTAATTCAAAAAGTTCGAGAATACTAAGTTGTAGAACATGAAATTGCTCTTGAATAAAATTTTCA